>RWGZ01001214.1:604140-900864 GCA_009725065.1 Utricularia reniformis | reverse complement strand
TCGGCTAGAACCTGAGCTTTGATCGCCCTTCGGGGCAGGAATTCCATATACATAGCGCTGAGTTTGATAGCCCATTTTGCCAATCTCTCATTCAAGTCCTTCTGTTTAAGGAGTATTTTCAAAGGCTGATCCGTATAAACATAGACCGTTCGGCCTTCGAAATAATGCTTCAACTTGGATACAGCTTTCTTCAGAGCTAGCATGAATTTCTCCAAGGTGGAATACCTGGTTTCAGCAGATACTAGAGAATGACTGACATAATAAACAGGTCTATGAATGTCATCTCGTATGGTCACCAGAGCTGCGCTGACGGCAACTTCGGACACCGCAAGATATAACCCCAAAGGTTCATCACAAGTTGGACTTACCATCACCGGGGGAGTGCTTAAATAAGTCTTCAGCTCAGAGAAGGCCCGATCGCATTCTTCGGTCCAATCCATATGGCTTGCTTTTCTTAGCACTCTGAAAAAATGTAAGGTCCGGTCTGTGGATTTCGAAATAAACCTGCTCAGCGCAGCTAGTCGGCCAATAAGCCTTTGAAATTCTCATTTGTTTCTAGGAGGTTGCATATCAATGATAGCTTGCACCTTCTCAGGGTTAACCTCTATGCCTTTCTCTGAAACATAATATCCTAAGAATTTTCCACTTCGGATCCCGAAGCAGCACTTGTTTGGATTTAGTTTGAGCTTATATTTTCGGCATACTTCGAAACAACCAGACAAATAAGAAAGATGGTCTTCATCATTCATAGATTTTACAATCATATCGTCAACATACACTTCCATCATATGGCCAATCAACTCTCTAAAGATTCTGTTGACCAACCTTTGGTATGTTGCTCCAGCATTTTTGAGACCGAAGGGCATAACCACATAACAGAAAACCCCATCTTCGGTCATGAACGATGATTTCTTCTGATCTTCTTCAGCCAAGAAGATCTGGTGATACCCAGAGTAAGCATCCATGGTACTCATCATGGTGCTACCAGAAACAGCATCTACCAGTCGGTCGATGTGCGGCAACGGGAAAGGATGTGACTCACAGCTTTTGTTCACATCGGTAAAATCGATGCACATTCGCCATTTCCCGTCCGGTTTGGAAACCACCACTGGGTTTGCAACCCATTCAGTATAGTGGATTTCTCTGATAAATCCCGACCGTAGCAGCTTATTCACTTCAGCCCGGATGATCTCGATCTTCTCAGGAGAATAGCGTCTCCTTTTCTGCCTAACAGACTTCGTTCCAGGCTCAGTATTGATCCGATGTTCACTATCGGATCGGTCAATCCCCGGAACATCATCCGGGGTCCAAGCAAATATATCCACGTGGCTTCTCAGCAGGTGGATCAGTTCTTTTTCAAAGTCAGGGGCTAGATGAGCCCCGATGCGAGTTGTCTTGGTTGAGTCATCCTCAACCAGATTAATCAATTTGAACCCTACGGGTTCCATTGCTTGCCTCGGGTGCGGCAGCTCTTCCAGCAGATCCACCCGGGCCCTCTTAATCGGTGCCAACGTTCGGCACGAGCTCATGTAGCATTGTCTAGCTACTTTCTGATCCCCCTTAACAGAAATAACTCCATGAATGGAGGGGAACTTGAGCATCATATGATAAGTAGAAGGGACCGCCTCAAACTTACTCAGGCCGGTCCGTCCGATAATAGCGTTGTAAGCCAAGTCGACTTCAACGATAATGAATTCCAAGTCCTCAGAACGGTCCTTGGATGGTTCTCCAAGGGTAACGGGGAACAACATCTTCCCAAAAGGAATAACGCTTCTTTGGTCGAACGACCAAAGAGTTATGTTGGCGATCGGCAGATCGTGAGCAGCAGCTCCCAACATTTCAGCGACCTCGCGCTTCATCAGATTGCACGAAGCCCCAGTATCCACTAAAATTCTGTGGACACGTCGATTCCCGATGATCCCAGTAATGGTGAGGGGATCGTCACATGGATCCATGATCCCTTCCCGATCAGCCGGGGTGAAAGTAATGTCCTCTCTGAAGAAGGAGGACCGTTCCATGGGATCATACTTTACCAGCGCCACAGATTCGGAGCTCTCAGCAGAGTCTCCGCGCGCAGTTCTCTTTCGGTCCCGGACCGATTCATTTATTCTCAATCCACCGGAGATAACATAAATATCTCCGGCCACTTCTCTGGGTGCCGCCTCATTTCGAGGAGGTTGGGCACCAGTTTCAGCAGGTGGGGGAGCAGCCTGCTCCTGTCTCCCACCCTCATTCTGCGGGGCTCTGCCACCACGGCCCCGCCATCTTCTTCTTCGGCCCTGACCACGGTTCTCACGACCGTGTTGGCCTCTTTCTTGCTCTGGCGGAGGAGACCTTCGGTCCTCCGTCCGATCGTTGTAGTTTCGGGGTTGTCCCCGATTATCTCTTCCCCGCGGCCTGTGACGATCGTCACCTTGATGGCCCCTTCGGGGGGATTCCGCTCTTTTGCCCTTCTGACCGTTTCGGTCGGGCTTTTCTTTACCCATTGCTTCTACCGTCTCTTTCAGCAACGGGCACTTCAGGGTTGGGTGATCGCGATTATGATGAAGCTCGCAATACACCCGCTTGTCCTCCTGCTTCGGGGGGACATCTTTTTCATTTACAGCCGCTACTTCTCGCGACTGTTTCTTCGGGTAGGAAACCCGATGATCACCTGCGGGCTCAGAATTCCCGCTAGGCTTCCGATAACCTAGCCCCAGCGCTTCATCTACCTTAATATATTTGTTGATTTTCTGAAGCAGTTTCCCCAAGGTAGATGGTGGGCTCTTCACCAAACTGGCCGAAAGGCCGCACGGTCCTAAGACCTGCTGTAGAATATCAATTTTGTCCCGAAGCTCAAGCTTGATACCTCGGGCGGTCCTGTTGAATTTCTCCATAAAGGACCGAAGACTCATTTTCGCCGGAATATATTTTAGCTGATATAGTTCCTGCCTGCTTCGGGGCGGTCCTACATTTGGAGCGAACTGCTCAGAGAAAGCCAAAATAA
Organism: Utricularia reniformis; assembly: GCA_009725065.1. Taxonomy (NCBI): domain Eukaryota; kingdom Viridiplantae; phylum Streptophyta; class Magnoliopsida; order Lamiales; family Lentibulariaceae; genus Utricularia; species Utricularia reniformis. Next base: position 897,878 of record RWGZ01001214.1, on the reverse strand, counting down.
ACCCACCATACGACTGTATGGATCGGGCCGGCAGATTTTTGAACCAGGTTCGGGCATCGCCTTGTAATCCTGCCGCGAAGATGCGGCACTTCAGTGAGTCCGAGGCCCGAACCGTTCCCATACGTAACTCAAAATCAGCGACGTGATCAATAGGATCACCATCGCCTCGGAATGTCGGCAACCCCTCGGGGTTGCGATAATGTCGATCTGGGACCGCTGCCCAGATTTCTTCTGAAAAGGGGAGCATCAAATCTCCCAAGGCGGCTGATACGCCTTCAGATTGCTGGGATGACGCTTGGACAGCATGTAAATTATGCCACCAATCGTCATCCTTACTTCGCCTGATAGGGGCCTCCATGGCCCTGTTAAATAAGCCAGGATTGCGTCCCAGATTCGGTTCGCAATCCTTCAGCGCACGCATACTCTCCAACTCCCTGGTGAGCTCATCTATCCGTCGCTGCATCTGCTCCTGGTCATTTCCAGGAGCGGGAGTTAGAGCTCTGGCTGGAGGGGGAGGAGTAGATCGATATCTAGGCCTCCTTGTGTTGACGCCACGCCTGAAGGCTTCTTCCTCATCAGTGCTGCGTTCGTCGGGGTCACTTTCATACCCTCTGTTTCTAGGAACAGGGCTTGAGAAAGCCGGTGGTTCTGCTCCACTTTTCTCCGTCGTAATTTCCAGTACCACCTTCCTTACGACAGCCTCCAAATCCTGTAATGTGAATGTTGGTGCTGGAAGACTGTCGGGAAGCACGTCACTATCATTCGTCGGAGTTGCAGTTGTCATGCCTTTGATTATCCTATCCCAGGAAGAGAACTCAAATGGGATTAGAAAAAATCGTCCCCACGGACGGCGCCAAACTGTTATGGTCCCTTTTTAGGGGGTACCAACAGTCGTCCGGTTCGTTCAAATAACGAACTCGGTTCTGATTTCTTTAAAATATGAAGACGATCGAAAGCGAGAAAATCAAAGTAAATGCACGACAATTTATAGTGGAAACCCCGTGAATTGGGGTGAAAACCACTCGACTAAGAGCTGATTATACTCTTAGCCTGTTCACTAAAGAAATGAATCAAGGTTTTTACAAACAGGTTAACGAAAATGACGAGATAAAGAAAGCAAGAAGAATTCGGCAGCGTAACAGCCTGTTCTTCTGCATCCAAAGGGTCCTGTCTTTTCCTTCGTCTTGCCCTGTATTTATAGAGTTGCCGGCGAGTGTAATCCACGTCCTGTAACCGCCTCTGACAAGTTTGTTAGAGGTTGTTATCGCAGGATGTAAAACGAGGCTGGGACCGATGCGTGGTCTGCGTGATCGGGCCCGAAGCATGATAAACGTGACAGGGCCCGAAGCGTGGAACGCGTGAGCCTGTAACCGTTTTATAACCGTTCGGACCGAACCTCGGAGCCAGCTGGCAGATAACGCTTATTTTCACTAAGGTTATCTTCGGTCCTCCGTGTTGAACATCGGGCCACTCTTCCTAAAGGTGTAATTGGGCTGTGAGAATTCGTTTTGATTATTTAAATTGGCCCAACCGTTATCGGGCCTCACCCATTACAGGGTACCCGGTCCTAGAGTTCTCATCACTAGCCCCTCGGGCTTGATTGCCAATCGCAGAGGTGATACAAGGCCGATCACATGATGTTTATACATTCATGAGAACTGGGGACCGTACCTGTAGATAGTGAGAGTCCAGGGGACCGATCTTTGCCTTAGAGCAGGGGCAGATTATGCTTAAAATTTACTAACATCGGTTTAAATTATCTTTTTACCCTTGATATTCTTTAAATATTAATATCTTAGCCCGCGCCTCTTCATATTCGAAAGTTCAAAAGGCGTGATGAGTACAGTCCGTACTGTCACAGTTGTGGACAGTGTTACGTGGCAGCACACCATTGGTTGGGAGATTAATATTTAAATCGGGGTTCTGGGCACTGTTTATTCTCATCGTCATTCTCGTGAGAAAAAACTTGCAGTCAAGCTCTGTGCCTTCAACCGCTGTTTCGCCAAATCGCCTCTCAATCCTTTTGTTTTCTAAGGTAACCGCTTATGGCTCCTCATAAAACGCGTTATCCCTCTATGTCTGAGTTAGACATTGAGGAATTTAGGTCTAGGTTTTCAATCCCGGCACATTACTCTATCTGGAAGGGACGGGAAGATGTTCCCTGTTTCCTTCCGGCGGAGATGAATGTGCCGGCGTCCGCTATTCCAGTAAGCTACGCCTCTTTAAGGTGCGGGCTTCGTTTTCCGCTGCACCCTTTTGTAGCGGCCGTGCTTAGGGAGATCCACTGCCCCACTTTTGCGTTATTCCCGGGCAGTTATGTCTATATTATAGCGTTTATCTTTTATTGTCACCAACAGCGTCGGGCCCCAACTTTAGAACATTTCTTTAACCTGTTCTTGGTTGGGTCCCGAAAGGGGAAAGGTCTGTTGGGGTGTCGTAAGTTATACTATATAGCGGTGCGCACCAAGGAGTGCGCCATTGTAGATAAGGAGGAGTCCCTCCATGCGTGGGAGGTTTGTTATGTGTGGATGACAGTTCCACAAGAGGATCTGTTGAAAGTATGGCCACGCTTAACACACCCACGCATAGGGCAATTGGACCGAAGCAGGTTCAACCCCTCTCGCACGGACACCGCAAACACTCTTGCGTTGTTCCCCCCTCCCGAAGCACGCCTTAAGCGAATAGATCTGCTTCGGGAGAGAAGATTAATAGATATAGGTGTTGCGGGTAGGACCGGAGCCCCAGCCCCGAAGGGGGTTTTATCTTCTAGCTCAGATTCAGATCCATCAGAAGGATCGGGTATGAGATAATACTTGTGTTTTACTTAACCCTGATCCTTATGTATTCGTTTTGCAGATTCAACTGAGACGATGCCGAGCGCCCGTTTTAAACGCATGGCAGCTACTTCGGTCCGTCCCTCTGAGGGACAAAGGGAAGCATCGGGCAGCGCCGAGGCAAGTGAATCGGCAACGGGGGGCACGGTGGTCCCTTCGGGGTCAGGGAACCCCCCAGTCCAAACAACCAGCAAGGGCACATTGACCCTTCGCTGCACCGGGCAGTCCTCAAGCGGAGAGGGGCCTGCCTTTCGGGTATTTGGAGTTGTAGAGGAGGTGATAAAGGCTCGGATTCGTTCTTTGAGCTTATCCAGCCTTTATCAAATCGGTAATAGTTCCTTTATTAACGCTAAAACTATTACTTTGTTGCTGCAGGGAGCCGTTCCCGTGGAGAAGGTTCTCCCCGGTCCTCCGCTTAAGCCGAACGTCTCCCTGCCGCCGGTCCCCTTGGGAAAAGGAAAGAGGGTGGCCGAAGCAGAGCCTCCGCAGGAGCTGAAGAGGCTGAAGAAGGGAGGTCACGCTCCGGTCCCCAACAAGGGGATCGTTTTGAAGGAACCTGGGCAGGGCCCGAAGACCAACTCCGATTGGGGAGTTGCTTTGGATCTGCTGAGCAGGTTCAGCAAGGGGAGGAAGTTGTCCTCCTGGCGGAGTGCCTTTGTGAAGGACTTCCGCCTTTTTGGGGAGCAGAACCCAGATAACGTCCAAGCGGACGTATCTGCAGAAGATATCATGGAAAGCTACCTTGACCTCACATCTAAGGTAATTCTTAGTTAACTTGGAGGCCCGAAGCTTTATCCTTAACCATGTATTGTGTTTTGCAGATGTTGAGGAAAGCTTTCACAACGGCCATCACTATGGAGAAATACCAAGGCGATGGCGTTGTATCCCAAAAAGTCCAAGAGCAACTTGACCTTGCGAAAAGGCAAGTTGAGATCAAGCACGGGGAATTGGTCACGGTACGGGAGGACCGTGACCGATTGGACAATGAGCTGCTAAGAGCAGGGACGGAGGTCTCGCTCTTAGCAGATAAAGTCACTGAGCTAGAGAAGGTGGGGGAAGTAGCTCAGGGACGAATAAACGACCTGGAGGCTCAGCTGCGGGCCAAAGATGAGGAAATTAACCAAGTCCAAGGTCGGGCCCAGGAGAAGAGGAACAAACTGAACGAGCTTCTCCTTCGGGCCCAAGAGGAAAAAGCGGCCTTGGATGAGGAGTTGACGAGGGCCCGCACTTCGTCTGAAGGTTCGGTTCGGGAAGCGGTCCTGGGGTTCGCTCAGTCCCCGTTGCTGTTCGCCTTAGCGGACAACATACACGGGGTTTATACTGCGAAGTATCTGGATAACATGCGAGAGCAGGTTATCCAGACGTTCGGGCTTTCCCCTTCGGACGAGCGATGGAAGATGATCGAGCCACTGGAGAAGGATGGCAAGTTTCAGGTTATTCCAACTTTGGAAGAGCCTGTACTGGAGGAGGATCCTTTCTTTTATCTCTTTGAAGAGATGGAGAAAGCGGTCAACCAGAAGGTGGCTGATCAAGAAGAAGAGTTGAAACGGCTCGCCGAACAAACCGAACCCCAGGAGCCCGAAGCTGAGGATCAAGAGGAGGGGCAGATTAGTTAGGAATTACTTTGTATCTGCCATCCCTTTGATTTATATAAAAATTTTCCTCCCTTTTCTTTCAGCTTTAGCTGTTTTAATTACCAGAATGAATTGATATAACCAACTTCGGAATAAACTAATAAGTTTTAAGTTCAACGAAGTAGTTCATCTTAACTTCAGAATAAACTAACAAGTATAAGATCGGGGACACTTATAGGTTGTCAACCATCGGTCCCAGACGTTATATGTAGTTTATTTATGTCAAATTTGATTGGATCGGTCGTTTTACATGGTGTATGGGTCACTCTTATTCCGTCCTTGGAATCATTACGTAATTGAGTAGGCGTGGTTTGCGTTAGTTATGAGTTTTTGTAGGCTTTCGCCGAACCTTGGTTCTATTAAAGTCCCTTAGGTTTTACCGGTTAAGCTTGGCTCATAAAACGTCTTAAGTGAAGACCGATCTTATGTTTTGATATGCTGACTATCATTCCTTTCGTTGTGGCAGATTTCGCAGGTACAAAAGGCCATCTCTAAAGACTGAATGCCGTTGGAGGGAATATCTTAGTTCGTAATGAGTTCTGGGAGAATCACAACTCATCCATGGGGCTGGGCAAGTGCAGGAGCATCTGACTCGTCAGAGCGGTCACTGCAACTTGGGAACCTTGCGGACAAGAAGCTTCGGTCACCAGTCCAGATTCGTCCTAAGTTTACACAACTCCAAGATCGGTCCATCATTCTATTAGAAATAGTGAACTTTTGTACTTACTAGTTTGCCATTTACGTTTAATGGAATGTCTTTTATTGAGTCACACATTAATCGAAAAATCATAAGAAGTATCGCCTTAAATTCATGACATTCCAAGTTCGGGGGACCTCTATACCATCCAATGTTTCAAGTTTATACGCACCTGACTCCAATTTCGCCGATATGCGATACGGTCCCTCCCAATTTCTGTCCAGCTTTCCAACATTCCTCTGCACCTTAATGCTTCTGAGGACGAGGTCGCCTTCAAAGAATTCCCTTGGGAGGACTCGTTTGTTATGGGCCCGTTCCATATTCCGCTGGTAAGCACGCATCCGTGCATAAACTGCATCTCTTTTTTCTTCGACCATCTCGAGGTCCAATAATCTCCTTTCACCGTTCATATGCTCATCGTATTGAGATATCCGAGGTGATCGGATGGCAACCTCCACCGGGCTAACAGCTTCGGTCCCATACACCAATGAGAAAGGTGATTCCTGGGTTGTTGAGCGAGGTGTAGTTCGGTATGCCCATAGGACCTCATAGATGTGTTCAGGCCATTTACCCCCGAAATCTTCCAACTTGGTTTTCAATCCTTTCAGGATAACCTTGTTAGATACCTCCGTAAGTCCGTTGGTTTGGGGATGAGCCACTGATGAGAAATGCTGGGTGATGCCCAACTTGGTGCATAGATCCCGTATGTTCTTTCCGCGGAACTGAGTCCCATTATCAGATACGAGCGCTCGGGGAACCCCGAAGCGGCTCACAATATTTCGCCAGATAAAGTGCTTGACCACTTTTTCCGAGATGATGGCTACGGCTTCTGCTTCAATCCACTTTGAATAGTATTCCACCGCTACGATACAAAATTTCCTTTGCCCTATGGACCGAGGAAAAGGTCCGAGGATATCAATTCCCCATCTGTCAAACGGACAAGGCAATGGGGTAATCGATAGTGGAGCCCCAGGCAATTGCGGGAGTGGAGCGTGGTATTGACATATGGCGCAACGCTTAGTGTACTGCTTAGCATCAGCGAGCAATGTTGGCCAAAAATACCCGGCTCTAATAATGCGGTGGTATAAAGATCGGGCCCCTGAATGAATGCCGCATATCCCTTCATGAACATAAATCATGACAGCTTCGGCCTCAATAGGAGATAAACATCGCAGAAGCGGGCCCTCAAAACTCTTTTTAAACAAGCGTCCGTCGACTAAGGTGAATCTCTTAGCCCGGACCTCTATTTTCCTGGCTTCAGATTTATCTTCAGGGAGATATCCGTTTGAGAGGTATTTAACGAAGGAGTCCATCCAATTGGGTTCTCCTGGGGATTCAGTAGCATCAATATTCAAGCCCTGGAGTTCATGACATAGAGCCCCGATCTCTTCAATAGACTGTTCGGTCACTGGAATCTCGACCGAAGGTCGGTCCTGAACGTGGACCGAAATAGTGCTCGGCTCTATGTCGGGTATGCCCGAAGCCAATCTGGCGAGTGCATCGGCAACCTTGTTTTGTTCTCGTGGCACATGGTCAAGAGAGAACTCATTGAACTTCTTGGATAACTCCAGAACTTTAGCGCAATACAACCTCATCATCGGATCGTGAGTCTCAAATCTCCCTGCGAATTGTTCCACTACTAACTTCGAGTCTGAGAACATTCGCACTCTGCTAACTCCCATTTTTCGAGCCAAGGTCATTCCTGACAATACTGCCTCATATTCTACCACATTATTTGTTCCAGCAAAGGAAAATTTGACTGCGGAATGAATAAGATCACCTTGTACCGTTGTCAGGGTAATGCCCGCTCCTCTTCCCCCGAAGGTTGATCCATCTACGTGGATCGTCCATCGATCATCTTCCTGGTTGAGATAAATGGCCGATCGGGTCATTTCAACCACAAAATCGGCTAGAACCTGAGCTTTGATCGCCCTTCGGGGCAGGAATTCCAGATACATAGCGCTGAGTTTGATAGCCCATTTTGCCAATCTCTCATTCAAATCCTTCTATTTAAGGAGTATTTTCAGAGGCTGATCCGTATAAACATAGACCGTTCGGCCTTCGAAATAATGCTTCAACTTGGATACAGCTTTCTTCAAAGCTAACATGAATTTTTCCAATGTGGAATACCTGGTTTCAGCAGATACTAGAGAATGACTCACATAATAAACAGGTCTATGAATGTCATCTCGTATGGTCACCAGAGCTGCGCTGACGGCTACTTCGGACACCGCAAGATATAACCCCAAAGGTTCATCATAAGTTGGACTTACCATCACCGGGGGAGTGCTTAAATAAGTCTTTAGTTCGGAGAAGGCCCGATCGCATTCTTCGGTCCAATCCATATGGCTTGCTTTTCTTAGCACTCTGAAAAAAGGTAAGGCCCGGTCTGTGGATTTCGAAATAAACCTGCTCAGCGCGGCTAGTTGACCAGTAAGCCTTTGAAATTCTGTTTTGTTTCTCGGAGGTTGCATATCAATGATAGCTTGCACCTTCTGAGGATTAACCTCTATTCCTTTCTCTGAAACATAATATCATAAGAATTTTCCACTTCGGATCCCGAAGCAGCACTTGTTTGGATTTAGTTTGAGCTTATATTTTCGGCATACTTCGAAACAACGAGACAAATAAGAAAGATGATCTTCATCATTCATAGATTTTACAATCATATCGTCAACATACACTTCCATCATATGGCCGATCAACTCTCTAAAGATTTTGTTGACCAACCTATGGTATGTTGCTCCAGCGTTTTTGAGACTGAAGGGCATAACCACATAACAGAAAACCCCATCTTCGGTCATGAATGATGATTTCTTCTGATCTTCCTCAGCTAAGAAGATCTGGTGATACCTAGAATAAGCATCCATGGTACTCATCATGGTGCTACCAGAAACAGTATCCACCAGTCGGTCGATGTGCGGCAACGGGAAAGGGTCTGACTCACAGCTTTTGTTCACATCGGTAAAATCGATGCACATTCGCCATTTCCCATNGGCGAGTGTAATCCACGTCCTGTAACCGCCTCTGACAAGTTTGTTAGAGGTTGTTATCGCAGGATGTAAAACGAGGCTGTGACGATGCGTGGTCTGCGTGATCGGGCCCGAAGCATGATAAACGTGACAGGGCCCGAAGCGTGGAACGCGTGAGCCTGTAACCGTTTTGTAACCGTTCGGACCGAACCACGGAGCCAGCTGGCAGATAACGCTTATTTTTACTAAGGTTATCTTCGGTCCTCCGTGTTGAACATCGGGCCACTCTTCCTAAAGGTGTAATTGGGCTGTGAGAGTTTGTTTTGTTTAGTTAAATCGGATCAACTGTTATCGGGTCTCACCCATCACAGGGTACCCGGTCCTAGAGTTCTCATCAATACTGAAAATTTAAAACATTGCTATTTCGTTCGATATCACCCAATATAATATGAAGTATTGTATTTAAAAAAATATCACCCAATACAATACATATTTTAGTTTTTTAGTACAATCTTAAAAAATATTAAAATATTATTTTTTTAAAAGTATATTAATATTAAAAAAATATTTTTTTATTTGACGTACCTAAAGCTACCTGTAACTTTGTCCGCGTCCAAAACAATTTCCGTCGTATAAATCTCTCTACACATCATCATTCTCTCATATCTACATCTTCTTTCTTTCTACTTTTCAAATTTATCACTTATCTATATCATTTTTTATTTCTCTTCATCCACGCCATCTATTCTATTCAAATTCAATTTTATCTTTCTATGTCATCAACTTTATCTATTTATTATTCATTTATCATTAATATTATGTATTAATTTTATTATTTTTAATTTCAATACTCTCCAAGTTTTGTTATTTATTAATTTTTCATTGTATTGTACTATGTTTCAATGTTTATTATGTTTACTTTATACTCGTTTTTAATATCTTCATTTCGAAACAATCGAATTTTAATTAAAATTACATATTTAAATTATTTTTATTTAAATTAAACTATATATCAAAATAAAGTATTTTAAAATATTTATTCATATTATAATTATTTATTTATTATAGATAAATATATAAAATAAAATAAAGAAATCAAAAAATAATTAAAAAATAAATAAAATTAGGAATTCGTCTATTATATATTATTTACATACACAGTTAAAGTTACTCTAATGGAATCCGTATCAAACCATTTGTTGTATGATAAAGATGGTTTTGTAAGTAGAAACAAATATTGTTGAAATTAGGAATTCAACCATGCAAATGAGTTTTTTCGTAGTTTAATTTATAATAAAAATAAATCATTTTAAAAATTACAGACCAATCATATCATCCTTTTTATATAGATAATGTTATTTAATTTTAATAATGGAATTGATGTAAGCCACAAATCTCAATTCTTTAACTTCAACAAACATGATAATAAAATTCTCAATCAAACAAAAAACATTCTTATTTTTCAAACAAAAAATCAACTCAAAATGTTGACAAAAATCACATGCAACTTAGGTTGATTGATTATCGCAAGTGATTATATTAATTGAAATAAGATAATAAAAAGTGATTCATATACAAATTAGCATCTTTAAACAGTTCAAGTCATTCGTATAGCAATAATAAATATACCCTTCCTCGATATTTAATAAGAACATATTGTATACCAATATAAAATTTAAACTATAAAGTTTGACATCAATACATAAATTATTTTAGTATTAAGATAAGAAAGCATTAGAATTGACTTATGCCACTTTATTCAACGAAAATTATATAACTGAAGTAGTGAAAATAAGTTTAATTCACTATCCTGCAATTTCTTCTAATCTGTCCTTGAGTACCAGTAAGTGGGCTGAGATTCGACATCCTCACCATGGCTGCAGCAAAATCATTAAAGAAAGTCGCGGAGTTTGTACTATAAGCGTTAACTATTGCGTTGGTGGCCGGGCTATTTACGAGTACTTGATCGGAGTGGAGCAACCCTCTTTGTCCCTGTAAATTCCTGTAATAATTATTGTCGAAAATATTCGGTGTCACCACGTCGAGAGGTGATAAGTTGTTGTCACCCCCGGTTCTTGGGCAGTTGGCTTGAACTGATGCTGCAAAAATAGGGTTTATGTTGGTCTCATTGTAGATCCTGTCTCTGAATAGAAAGCACCTTGATTGTCCTATTGTATGTCCTCCTACACAAGAATAATAAATAATTTAATTTGAATTTCCATGTCAAATGTTTTAGCTCAATTACCTGATAAAGCAACCATTTCCCTCGCGGAGAAACCTTTCCTAGAGAAAGATGAGATGAGTTCAGTAAGCTCAGAAAAAGGTCCCGGAAGGTCGGTATTCGCATCCGATAAGCTCGCCGTAGTGGAATCCCTTCTTCCTAGTGCCACCGTCCAACTTGGTCCACCACGCTGAACCCAAAATCATCAAACAAACTTTTAAACATTAAGAAATTCCGATAAAATTGATCGAAAATATACTACCATAAAAATTCATGATTCAATGGATCATAAGACTATCCGTGTAGCCCAATTCATAAAAGAAGTTAATTACATTGACAAAGTTTGGACCACCAAACCAATTACTTATCTTCTTATAAACTAGAATATTTGTTTTTCCACAATGGACAATGTTTCAACAATTAATCTTATAAACTACTTACCAAAACAACCCCATCTCGACCGGCAAGAGCAGTAATATCAGCACAAGAAACAACACCAGGACAAGCTGCCTCCACCAGAGTTTTGATACTATCAATCACCTCGAATCCTCTTAATGAGTTCACGTTCGGAAATGCCGTTTTTTCTCCGGTAAACGTCGCAGTATCGTCAAGTAAAACTGATGCATCACATCCCTATTTTAACCACAACAACGAATAAGTACACTACCGCAACATAACAAACTGAAACCAAAACTCAAATATTCAAATTCACATTACAAGAACAAAGCAGTCATGGAAGAGAAGACGAAGCAAGGAAGCTCCCATGCGAGGATCTCGAACCACAGCAAGGGTAACTACGCCACGTACAATGGAAGGTAACAGTGGGCATGTCGTTGCGTAAAAATTTGGTGATAACTGCGCGTTACCCGCTCCAATAACAAGGAGAAGAAGAAGGAATCTAGTCATGAAAGAAAAAGCAGAAGCCATTGTAAAAACCCAAATGATATTAGGGTTTTTCTTTAGTAAACACTTTGCGGTGGTGTTTTACTACCATGAACAGATATGTCTACTTATAATGGAATTTCGACCGACAAAATAATTAAAATAAAATGGAGATTATTATCATCACGTCTACTTTTCATCTACGAATTTGTCAAACAATGAACTAAGAAATGTCTTCTTTATTTTCTTTTGGTTTTATTTTCGAATTTCCACAAGTATGAAAGTTACAATAGTGGAAATCTTGGTTTGCAATTATGGAGATGATACTAAATTTAGTATATTAAAAAAATGAACACAAGTATTTGTTTTAATCTTCCAAATATACAACTTTAGAATGATCCTTATTTTTTAGCGAGTGTAAAAATTTACAATGATATGCTCCCGAGTTTTGAAATATGTAACAATTGTCCCACATCGGATGTATGATGTACATGATCTGTTTAACTCTTGTATGGTGTTGTCTCATTCTCTAATATCAATAGATATTCTCGTTATAAATTCAGTTAGACTTTATAATTGTAACATGGTATAGAAGATGTTCGGTTAAAATCATGATCATTATTATCGGGAAGTCTTGTTCATTTTGAAATATTAAATATCGAACTTACCCAACTTTAGAAATTTAATAGTGCTACTTGCAATCCTAATCCTTTATGCTGAAATGAAACATAGAGATAACATATTCCATAATGGAAAAAATATATATATAATAAGATAATTCCAATTTTGTTCCTTCAAATTTTATAAATTCGTAATTTACACCACTTATCGAAAAATTGTTCAAATTAAGTATCACAATTTTTGATAATGTCTATTTTGATCACAATGGGCAAAATTACAATAAATTTTAAATATGTTTTATATTGATTATCTGATATCTCTAATTTGATAGCAAAAATGCATATTTAAAAATGTATTCATACGAACACATCTACCGCTTGTACAATATTCAATATATGATCATTGGGTCGAGATAGAGGTTTTGTTATGCTCGGATTTCAAAAATAATGAAATAATAATACAAATAATATTTAATTGAATTTATAAATATGACAATTAAATATTTTTCGTATCAACTAATATACTATTCTATATATCAGACGTACCACCCAAACAATTACAAAATTTCATCTTGATTTAAATACATTAACATCTTCAATTTTTGAAAACTTTCAATTTATGTCTTTTAGATGAAAGTACTACACATCAAATATTAAAAGTTGATTTTAGTTATTGTAGAGGAATTATACATTAGTAATTAACTATATTACTAATATAGTATTAGACAATGTGAAAATCTCTAATATAAAAGGACTAACAATTATTTTTTTATAACGATTAACTAATGTGAGAGATATCAAGTACACACATACACTATATAAAATTTTAGGAATAATTTCGTCCATAAAAATTAAAATTTATACTAATACAAAGTTGATATACTTACTTTATAGTATTTTTCGATAGAGATGTAAATTGCAAATTTTAAAAACTCGAATGTACAAAATTGAAATTAAACAGTATCTAACATATAGAAAGTTGGAATTTGTGTCATCATACAATTGACTTATCAAATTGTATAATGTGTAATATATTTTAGGATACTCTCCTGCCATTATCTATACTGTAGGTTTTCATTAGCAGAAGAATTGCTTGAATATATAGAATTTTATATAATTTAGAACCAAAAATTACATGCATATGTGTTTGACAAGGATAATGAGCTATTTTGCCAACAAAAGCTTTTTTTCGTTTTTCTATTAAAAATCTCTTTTTAATCAAATACATGTAGCGGTTGCCACCTTTGACAGCCACTTGTCGTTTAGAATTTGAATTCTCTTACAGACTAACAATAAAAAGTTAGGCATGATTCTAATTTCTACGTGCTTTTTCCTTTTTATTTAAATAATAGTGTTATCATATTACCCTAAATTTTCATTATTACTTGTCTAATTTATAAAATTAATATGTTTATATTATAATACATGATTATTCATATTATAAAACTATATCCGTTAATTAAATAAAAAATAAAAATCAACTTTTATTTACATGAAAAATATATATTTAAAATGTGAATATAATAAGGAGAGAGAGCACAAAGAATGACGGACGGTGTGCTCGTGCCCGCAACCGACGGTGGAATCAGATTCGGTTGGCTTCTATTGTCTTTTTGGTGGACTTCAACAAAGGGAGGGATTTCTAAGTTTTAACGGTAAGGACAATGAATTAATCCCATGGCTGGATTCGTTGAATTATCTAGTTTTTCATGGGGCGCACAAAAAGCCCTCACAATTTTGGTAATTTATGTCCTAAAATTGGTTCTCGTAATTTGCAATTTTTGACAAAATGATTTATAAAAATCTAATGGTGTTGGAGAATTATTTCCTAAAATTTTAAATTTTAACTAGGTTGTTATATGATACGAACAATTCATATTCGAAATCTGTTTGAAATTTAATGATAAAATGATCGTGTTCGTTTGTTTAAATATAAATATGAACTTTGTTCGAACACTTTCTCATTTTTTGTTTATAATTTGAACGAGCGTTATCATTTTCGTGAACAAATATATTATTTATTCATATTTAATATAAATATATTATTAAATATTAGAATTAAAAAAAACTCAAATCCATCCTATTTCACATTACCTTTCTATATTTTACAATTTTTTATAGTTATTATAATGTTTTCTCTTACTTATTTTCAATATAAATTATATTCTTTAAATTTTCAATTTTTAATATAAAAAATCAATTTTAGTATATTGAGTTTCAATATAAAATTCAAAAAAAAATAAATTGATTGTAGAACATGTTCGAATAAAACAAATTTGATATTACCCGAGGGTATTTTAGTAATTCGCATATCCCATGAACCTTTTGTCACGTTCCCCAATGTATTCATTATATTTCGGTTCTAAGGGACATCGGGGGTATTTTCATAATTTTGTCATCCCAGGTGCGATCGACACGACCACTATGGTATTTTCGGTATTCTGATGTTATTTCGGATTGTAATGGTGTCGGGGGTATTTTCATAACTTTGTCATCACAGGTGCGATCGACACGCCCACTATGGTATTTTCGGTATTCTGATGTTATTTTGAGTTGAAATGACGTCGGGGGTATTTTCGTAATTTTGTCATCCCGGGCGCGATCGACACGCCCACTATGGTATTTTCGATATTCTGATGTTATTTCGGGTTGTAATGGCGTCGGAGGTATTTTCGTAATTTGGACACCCCCGGACGCAATCGGTACGCCCACTGTGTTATTTTATGTAATCTGATGTATTGTTATTGGTTTCGCGCATCTGGAGGCCGCATGGAAAGTTTCCGGATGAGACAAAATTATTTTCGGATAATTACGAGTCGGAGTGACCCCAAGGGTATTTTCGTAATTTGGCCCCTGAAATACGTTACGACGCATGTTCATCGACAGTTTTATATGTTATGAATTTCATAAGGATTTACTTATGCCGAGTGTGGCCAAGGTTCACAGGTCAAGGGTCGATCGAGAAGCGCCCCAGACGATCGGATAAATTATGATTTATATCCGGACTGAAATCGGGTCTCTTTGTAGAGGTTGGGCCAGATCAGGGCAAATTGGAAAAGATTGGGCTTTGACCCCTTAGATGAGTTGATGGGCTTAATCTCATATAAATATAGGTCCCAGGTAATTTGGAAAAAGATCGGAATCAAAGTCGAAGAAAAACTCGGAATTTGAAATCTTAAAACCTTCCAAGTCCCGAAATCCGCGATAATATTACTCAGGAGTTCAAATTCGCGATAATATTACTCACGAGATCAATTTCGCGATAATTGTGTTCATAAAATCAAATCCGCGATAATTTTCTTAAGAGCTTCAAATCCGCGACAATTTGTTATAGAGTTCGAAATCCGCGATAATATTGCTTAGTAAATCAAATTCGCGACAATTTGCTAAGGAACATCAAAATCCGCTATAATTTTGCATACAAAAGGCGAATTATGCGATAATATTTCAAGTGAATAGTGATTTCTGCGACAATTTCCTTAAAAACTTCAAATCCGCGACAATTTGTTATAGAGTTCAAAATCTGCGATAATATTGCTAAGGAAATCAAATTCACGACAATTTGCTAAGGAACATCAAAATCCGCGATAATTTTGCATACAAAAGACCAATTCAACGATAATATTTCAAGTGAATAGTGATTTCTACACTTTCGCGCCGATTTCCAATATCGAGCTCATTTTTCGTCCCAGATCGAGACTACGTTATTTACCTTTATCGAAGAGACTATATATTTTGTATTTGTGAACTTTTTATCATAGTGTAACACCCAGGTAGAGCTTCGCTCTCCCGAGGACGTAAGCCTACACATTGTGGACCCAACCTCATAATTTCTCGTGTCTTAGCAACAACAACAAAAAAAAAATTATGACTAATAAAAAATACACCAAAAATATTTAAGACTAGATCAAAATTATTTGAATGCACTTGAACATTCATATAAGTATTTGAACAATGTTCTAACATTAATTCCATTTCGAATAAAATATGAACAAATATGACATAGAGAGTTTGGTTCGTTCGGAAAAAATAAGAACTTTGATTTTAACAATTGAAATCTTTAAACACATACAAATTTGATCCTTAAATTTTGGAGATTGTGGTAAGTATTATCCCTATCGACGTTATACATATGTTGGAATTTATCACGTATTGTTAAAAGAAATAGAATTGATTAATTTTATAAGGGTGAGAATTTCATTACATAATAACTT
The DNA here is from genome assembly GCA_009725065.1 of Utricularia reniformis. Classification (NCBI taxonomy): domain Eukaryota; kingdom Viridiplantae; phylum Streptophyta; class Magnoliopsida; order Lamiales; family Lentibulariaceae; genus Utricularia; species Utricularia reniformis. The sequence goes on along the minus strand of RWGZ01001214.1, from coordinate 881,804 downwards.
GTTTAAGTCTTTTAAATTTGTGAATTCCTTCTCTTAATACCGTTCATTCATGTTCCTCCATTGTTATTTCGGCCAGACTTTATAATTCCAAATGATATCGGAGCTGGTTTGGTACATTTCAATTCGCAAATCCAAATCTTATTGAATTTGTCCAAACATTTCAAATTACTTGAGGGATAGTGTTGGATTTATCTCACATTGGTTATAGAAATGTGATTGATTATATTTATAAGAATGAGAATTTCATCACATAAGTGTTTGATAAGTGTTTTAAATGTATGAGTTCATCTCCTTAATCTCGTTTGTTCACACTCTCCCGTCGTAATTTCGGTTAGACTTTATAATTCCAACAAGATCTCAAAATTTTGTGAATTGGGCAATTACTACTTTCAATGTTTTTATTGGCTTATTTGGCCCCACGTTTGTGCATTATTTAGCAATTAAGGTTCCCAAATATATTTTCCCAATTTCGATTCCTAACATTTGAACGAGTGAACAATAATGGCCCCAAAATGAATATAACGCAAACTTGAGGAACATTTTATCATTTTAGGACACAAAATTATTGGTGGAGTTAAACCCTAGCAAATTCTACAAACTCCAACTAGATGTGGATCGTTGGACCTGACATTTTGTATCCGTTGCCCATTTATAACGCAAAAAATATCAAGAATGATGTGGATATGTAGTTTAGAAAACATGATCTAACTAACATTAACAATTTTTGTGTAAGCTCTTGTGTATAGTCAAATACAAATTTAATTTTCATAATAAAGGGTGGTTCATAAGCAATAGACATAACCTCAACATTGATACGGATTGGAACATCATTTAGGGGTTTATGACAAAAACGGTACAAAAACTGTCGAAGTTTTCTTATTTTTCATTTTATATTTGTTTAAGTACAATGATATTAAATATTCTAATTTAATAATCATTATATATTTGTCAATTTATCAATTGAACCCGGGAAGGGATTTTTGTCCCAATATTAATGACATTTTACAGATGTATATACTTATAGAAATTTAATTAACAAAACATGATAAATGATATATTTAAAAGAAATTACAACTAAGAGATGAAGTTGAGATTTAAGGTAGGGGAATGCATGAAAATCCGGTGATCCAAAAAACTAAGGTAATGGAATCGTAATCGAACCGATTTTTGGTTATCCGAACTACAAATACTTAATCGGATTGGATCGGATGTGGCTTCGGATCGGATACGGTTTTCCAAAATTCATATCCGATCCAATTTTTTTATTATATTATAATTTTTTTTTCTAATTTTGTAAAGTTAAAACGATGTATATAATAATATATTTTTTCCTTATTATAAATATTTGTTTTTTCTATTAATATTAAATTTTTTATATTTTATTCATATTTTTCAAAAATGACTCATATGAAAGAATATCAAGCAATCAATATTGGATATTGATTTTTGAAATTCATGTTTTTAATGAGTTAGATATTTCTTCGAATATTTTATATTATCAGTTAAAATGTATTTAATTTTACAATTGATTTTATTTTTATATGTTGTAATTACGAATATTTAAATGAATTATATTTATTTTTTGCCGATTCATGTAATTAGTAGAAAAATATAATTCATTGTTTAAATACATTTGTTTTAATTCAATTCTTATATTGATTTCAAGTTTTGTTTTATGAATGTTTGAAAATTTTCAATTCGTTTTTTTAAGTGTTTTATAATTTGTATATTTATCAAATAAGTAACAATAATTAGTGATTAGTGATAATTTATTATAATAAAGTATAATTAAAAAATAAATATTATGTTATCCGCAAATGGATCTGTAAATCGATCTGCAATCCGATCCAAGCACATCCCCATTTGGGGGTTGTTATATTATATTTAAAATAGAATTAACATATTTTAATATTCAAATTATTTCATTTATGATGTTTTGTTAATTGAATTATTATTAAATATCAATTAAATAAAATAAGTTAATTAATATTTCGTTAATTTTAATTGAGCATACAATTTCCATATTTTGTCTCATAAAATATACGATTGATTTCTAAGAATAATAAAAACTTATTATTAAATATAATAGATATATTCAATTTAACCATATCATTTATCATGTTATTATTTCCAAACACGCTACCAATTTGCAGATTTTTCTCTATTAGAAGGAGATGATCCACGTTTTTTACGTTGATTATGTAATAAGCCAGACTGATAATTAGCGTAAACATCCTCATCACCTCGATTTAAAGGAATTGTTGATGATATCGAGCTTCGTCGCTCTGTAGAGTCAACCGCTAAGTACTTGTGCAATCTAGAGACGGTAGGAATGGATGATGTAGATGTCGTCTATGTGTTGCACCAATATTGCCCTTAGAGCGTCGAACTTTTGATTTTTATCTCTGACCTCAATCCATTTCCATTTTTGAACGTCTTCTAATATCTCGACATGCCCCTTTTGTTGGTCTTCTACGACTTTCATCATGTATAAGATTAATCGGTGGATCATCCCATAGGTTTGGTTGACGGAGTGGATGAAATTGAACAGAATACGTTGTAATCATTGTTTGAACAGTGAAAGTTTCATGCGTATATTTTTGGGGATTACCACATAACAACCTAATTGACTGCACCATTAAAATGCATGTAAAAGTTAATAAATTTTAATTAAAATAATAATATCTCAAACTTGTTGCGCATGAGAACATAGAATTCCAAATGTTTACCACTTGTTGCATGTGCATGTACGTTCTTGAATATGAACGATGTGATCATTTCCTCCATGACCTCTACGACGCCCTCTAGTGGTCATAGTAACAATCCCTTTATTTTGATCTCATACCTTTACATTTAAATGCGGAATTGGATGGTTCCATCATGCACAAAATTTATTGGCATGCTCTGCTAATGGATGTTGATTTTTCGTTCTTTGTGCTTCAACGACACGATCTGCGAAATATTTTTTGCATCTATTGAAAGTAATTTACTCTAAATACAAATAAGTTAAGTAGACACATAATATTTATATTGAAATAAGTAAGTGAAGTGTAATAGCCAAGAAAAAGGTATGTTGGAATGGTAGCAGGGAATATGGTGATAAGGTCTAGAAGAAAAATAATGAGGGATACGGGAACGAAAGAACGATAAAAGAAACGAAAAGATTGAAAAGTAAAGCAAAAGTTTAAGGAAGGGTAAAAGTGAAAAGTGAGAGGGGTCAAAATGTGAATTAGGAAAGTTAAAATGCCTATAAATAGAGGTTAGAAGACCCAAAAAACCAAGTCATTTATCAATAAACCACAAAAACGTACGGAAACACGCCAAAGCAAGAAATTATCGCGAAAATCTCGGAACAACAAAAATTATCGCGAAAACAGGGCTGTAATTATTATCGCGGAAATTCTGGTAAGCAACCTTGTCGCGAAAATTTTCAGTGTGGAAAATTATCGCTGAAATTCTCACGTTGAAAATTATCGCGAATCTTCCAAAGAGACAAAATTGTCGCGAAAATGAAATGCGTCACAAATTGTCGCGAAAATGTAAACCGCGTGTCTTTTTATCGCGAATATCAGGAACAGAACAACTTTATCGCGGAAACATACAATTAGGGTGTTTTCGTCGCATTCCAACGTCGGATCGTGAGGAATGAAGATACGAAGGGTCTACGGTAACCAAACAGTCAATAATAAGATAATAACGTCAAAAAAATGAGTTACTGAAATATGTTACGGATTGCAGGGAAGCACCAGAGATTATAACAAGTGAAAACAACAGGTAAGCGGAGTGAACACAATATAGTAAGCGAATGTTCAGACTTAGGGAACGAGACTGGGTTAATAAAGAAGGAAGAAAAAGACACGAATGAACGAGATAAATGTTAATAAGACTCGGGGTGAGGAAGGATGGACCGTCGACCGAACCCGGCATCGTGCCTAATACACGATTTGCCAAAGGAAGGGCATGCCTGATGAAGGGAACGATAAGTTCCAAAGATGGAAAGACGCGTACGTAAAGGGCAGAACGGATCCGGGTGGAAAAAGGGGTAGCGCCTAAGTACCCACCCGGGGAAGGGAAGCATATGGCCCGTCGAGTCATCCAACAGCTAACAGTTGGCTTGGGCGGGACATGCACCGAGTATGTTATTCTCGGCAACAGTAAAGTTAAAGTATGAGGGGGATGATAAGGGTAAAAGAGGAAGGAAATAAGAAAACGGTTAAAAGGAATGATTCACCTGTGTGTGTACGATTTAATTAGGAAATGAAAAGATAATGTGTAGCGTGTGTGAAGTTTCCTTTAATAAATTGTGACCGCTTTACAGATTTTGTAGGTGACGCGGACGAGGTATGAGAAGGGCATGGGAAGGAGGTCGTCGGTTGTCCGGTGATAGAGTCCGGTCTTTTGGAGAACACTCTAAATTATGTTGTCGAACTTTGATGTTTTCGAACTACGTTTTAAGTTTACATTCGAATGTTTTCGTTTTATTTAGCACGTTTTAACAAAACAGCTAGACCCAAATTAGGGTCGTTACATGAAGTATTTGTGGTGAGATTATTACCGTTACCAAAATGATAAGTGGTATCCTACGAGCACCACGCAATATTCCATTCATTCATTCAACTTAATTAGTTGTCATAGTACCAAACCTAATAAAAAATATAATTCATACTTCATAGAAATAAAAATTTTAAAAATACATAAAATGCAGTGAAATTTGATATGAGGGTTAAAGAACATTTTTCCTTCATCATATGCGAGTGTCCATGTCGAAAAACCAATTTTTTCAAGCCATTCATAAGCTTCTAAGTTTATAATCTTTATTTTTTCCATTATCGCATGAAATTTTGAGCGTTGTCTTGTCATTGCTACCGGCCATAGAAGTTCTCGAACGTTTTTGTCATGAAATGCATTGTTGAAATTATATTTCAAATGTCGGACACAATATCGATGACATCCAATAGGCTCCCTAAAGGCCCAACCATTTAGAGCATTTGGAATTCATCATGCTCTATCTGAAATGAGACATGTGTATCTATCTTTCAAAACATGTCTTCGTAAGAGATCAAAAAACCATAACCATGCGTCCCTTGATTCCTCATCAACCAATGCGAAAGCCAAAGGAACCACGTGATTTCCAGCATCCAAAGCAACAACAATCAACAACTTATGATTAAATCGACCATATAAATGTGTCACATCAGTAGAGACAACCAGACGACACCATTTATATGTATGGACACAAGGACCAAAAGCCCAAATCACATAAAATAATGTGTGTGGATCAGGAGTATTATAATGAGGATGATATCTCACAATGGTACCGTGATTTTGTTTTTGACCTTCATGCAAAAATCTCGGAAGATGTGTTACTGAATTCTCTCATGTACCATGAATCATGGCAAATGCTCGTCTGAGACTTTTCCGGCATCTGTGATAAAGCACCTCAAATCCATATAATACTCATATATGGGTTTGAATATCAGAAACTTTTTTATAAGGTCTCTCAATCAAATATTGGAGTTGAGTTAGGGCAATAAGAGCTATATTAATATTTCGGTGCGACAATGATACTTCTCCCGTAACATTGCAGGTATGTAAGTCTTCGATTTTGGTTATTGTCCAATAACGATATTTGCCCGCAGGGGCTACTCTTATTCTCCAAAAGCATGGCGGATCATTTCTCTCAAAGCACAACGCATTTCATACTGGATATTATCTCTTTTGTAGACTACAAATCCTTTACCAGTTACACGCAGAGCATGCTCCCTTATTGCTTCTATTACATTTTCTTTACTAGTAAATTTTGTCTCTATTGCCAACGTGATTCCATTGTTACTCTCCTCCAATGGATGGGTGCTCCAACATTCGAATCACACCACATGGGGTGAGTATCGTAGGTGAACATACCAAGTGGGTTCCACCAATATTGATTGTTAACTTCTGGATTTTCACCAGAAATATTTGGATCTACGTCATCATCCGACTCTGATTCAAGCGGTTTACCGTCCATATCGTATTGGAGAGGAATATCTCCAAAACTATCAACCACATGATCTAGTAATTCATCATCGTCATATCGATTTTCCATAGATCCATTCAACATATTTCAATTATGAATATCCACATATCCTATTCATAACAACAATATACATTAATAATTTATTAAAGCAATAAAACATCATTTCATAAAGAAAATTCTATTTACTAATTGTTAATAAATTTTGCGTGAAGTATAAAGCAGAAACACAATAATTTTTATCTTCAATTGTTGGCAAAGTAGAGTCGTTCCGATTCCCCAAAAAATTAATTTTGTAACATTTAAAATAAATAATTTTAGAAACATATTTAAATAAAATGATATATATAAGTAAATGAAATAAATATTTTGATGTAATTTTGTTCTACATTTCTCCCATTTTTTAAATGATTTTTAAAGTTTAAGAGTTACCATTATAATTTAATATTTTAATATAAAGTTTTACGGGTTGATATACTTTTGTATAACAACTATTATACAATATATAAAATATTATAATATATAGATATAAAATAAATTAAAAAATTAATAATATCAAATATTTATAAAAATATGGTCATATTTTTATAGATTTATGTTTTTTTGATTTTTTGCATATATATATAAGGTATTCAATAGTATTTGTCATATTAGTAATAAATATTTCTCTAAAATCCTAAAAATATAACTATAGAGTAATGTGAAAATAGATTATAGTGGAAAAACAAAATTAGTTATTTTTACCCTTAACTGTTGGCAAAGTAGAGTCGTTTCGATTCTCCCAAAAATCATCGTAACCTTTAAAAACAATGTCTCTTAAAAACATAATTAAATAAAATGTTATAAAAATAAGTAATTGAAATAATCATTTGATCTAACCTTTCTTCATCTTTCTTGAACCAATAATGTGATGTGTGTAATTTTTAGAACTCATCTATGTTTAGTATTTGTAATTTTGGTAGTGCTCCCTTCCTCACCCGTGACATTGTAAATGATTTCAAAGTTCACGGGTCACCACTCCCCTTTAACAATTTATAATAAAGGTTCACGGGCTGTCTACGATACATATTATAAATTATATCTAATATATATATATATATATATATGATTAAATAAAAATTAAAATAATCAAATATTGAAAAAAATATAGACATATTTTTGTAGATTTATGTTTTTTGAGTTTTGCATATTTGTAATTATTCAATAATAATTATCATATTAGTAATAAATATTGATCTAAAATCATAAAAGTATAACTCTAAATTAATGTAAAAATACATTAAATTTGTATGATGTGGATATAAAAAAGTAAGTAAATTAAATATTTACCTTAAAAATATAAAAAGACATGTTGTGTGTGATTATTTTTTTTAAAAAATATCATAATTATTATTTACAACAATAATTTGTTATTTAGTACTATAAGTATATAAAGTTGTAAAATGCCATTAATATTGAGACAAAAATCCATTTCCGGGTTCAATTGATAAATTGACAAATATATAATGATTATTAAATTAGAATATTTAATATCATTGTACAAAAACAAATATAAAATGTAAAATAAGAAAACTTTGACAGCTTTTTTACAGCTTTTATCATAAATTCTAACCCATGGGTATTTGGCAAAGGTAAAGGAATTCAATGGGTTGTTTTGCAAAACACCCCATCATTTAGTCCTTCTCCAGCACAATCTCCAAGATTAAACTCACACTCTTAATCATTCGATGTATCACTTGAATAGTCTGTGTCGTTAGTGTCCGAAGGACAATGAAAGTTATGTGGAGTACTCTCACATGTATAATATAGTAAACTTCCGAAGTATACATGAATATGTTGTTGGGGATTAGACACGTATGCGAACAACTTTGATAGATTAAGTAGAACCTTATAATTAATGCAAAGAGAAATTTAACGTGGAAACCCGGAATGAGAAAAATCACGTGACCGGCGAAAACGCCAAATTCACTATCACTTGAGAAGAATACAACACACACACACGAAGAAGAAACTTGGAATACAACAGTATTGAAGTACAACAATAAACACTAAGACCCCCTTATATAGATGAGATGGTTGAGATAATTAAGGTAACTAACAAATATTCATAATATTTGTTCATATCCCCATATATGATTATCTATGATCAAATCATATATATATGTCCATATATACTGATTTGATATGATTTTGTTTCCTTCAATATCTCCTTTCATAACGGCCTATATTTTAGACCAGTGGATCCAACCATATCTCAGTTTGGTCATCGACCAATTGCATCCATCTCATATATTCGGATCACGTGCTTCGCTCCTCGACCGATTGCTTTGACCCCTTTGCCACCTTCGGTATTGCATACTTCGGTACTCAACCGATTTGTACCAATACCGACCATCTCATATTCCATGTGTGACCTGATCGACCACATTGTCGATCATCATCCGAGTGTGACCGATCGATAACAATATTGATTTCCACACTTAACAATTTCCCACTTGGATATAGATAATGCATCTTCAATTGATAGTGATAGCTCAACAACTCACTTGGTGAGACCAACTAGCTCACCTTACTCTTGAGCAGATCTCTCAAAGAGTGATACTTCAAGTCAATGTGCTTCGTCCTCACATAAAATACCGGTTCTTCGCCAAACATATGACACTCTGACTATCATTGTACAAAGCCCTCTGATCGGTCCCTTTACCGATCTCCATGAGAATATTCTGGAGTCACACCATCTCCTTTCCAACTTCGGAAATTGCAACATACTATGCCTCAGTTGAGGAAAGAGAGGTACACTTTCGCAATTTCGACTTCCAACTAACAGTTGTACCGCCAACAGTAAATATATATCCCGATATATTTTTAGGATCGTCTAGATCTTTTCCAAGGTCGGAGTCCACGTACCCTGTTAAATCGATCGGTCTACTTCTAAAACACAGCTCTGGCCCTAATGTCCCTATGAGGTATAGTAGCAACCATAGCACTGATTCCCATTGCTCATTCCCAAGGTTTGACATGAACATGTTCACGACTCTCAATCTATGTGTAATGTATGGTTTCGTACAGACCATTGCATGCATCAAACTCTCGATCGCTTAAGAGTAGGACACGTTCTTCATCTATTCGGGCTCCTGGTCGCTCATTGGCGCCTGCTCCTTTGAGAGTTTCATGAGTTCTCCTTAAGATATTTAAGTTACTTTCATGTCTCCCACTTGATATCGATTAATTACTTTTTCAATATATGTTTCATGAGACAAGATAAGTTTACCCTTCTGCAGATCTCTCGAGATTCTCATTCACTTTTAATCGGTCCTAGGTCCTTCATCTCGAATGCTTTGGACAACTTCCGCTTGACTTGTGTTATCTCCTCCATGTTACCCCATGCGATCAACATGTTATCAACTTACATTAGAAGGATAATGTATGTACTTTTTCCCGTTCGGAGATAACAACAATTGTCCGTCTCGCATCTTTTGAATTCACGTTCGGACATTAGGGAGTCCAACTTCAAATACCACTGTCGGGAAGCTTGTTGCAATCCATACAAGCTCTTTACCAATTTGTATACTAGATTTTCTTTACCATGCGCCTTGAACCCTTTGAGTTGTGCCATGTAAATCTCTTTCTCCAGATCACCATGGAGAAAAACAACATTCACATCCATCTGTTCAAGATGGAGATTCTCCGCAACCACTATACTCAAAATCATCATAATCATCGTCATCTTGATGACTCGTGAGAATACCTCGGAATATTCAATTAATTTATTCTGCAAAAATCATTTGACCGCTAGTATCGCATTGTAAAGATTGGACCCTTCGGTCTCATTCTTTACTCGAAAGACTCATCTGTAGAGTAAGACCCGATGTCTCTTGGACAAGACTATCAAGACCCAAGTCTTGTTCTTCGACAAGGACACCTCTCGTCTTTCATAGAAAGCTCCCACTTTTCCTCTTCATGAGACTCAACAGCCTCTCGGAATTTCTCTGGCTCGCCATTGTAAGTCAACAAAGTATGATACATTGCACGAGTGTACAGATCGGGTGATCTCCTCTCTCTAATCGACCGCCTCAACACAGGAGTGACTTTTTCGACATTGTCATCTATCGCATGGTCTTCATTCTGGTGATCGTATCAGACCGATTAGACTGAGATTCTGACTCCTCGTCAGAAGTGATATCATTTGGCTCCTCGGTTCGTCTTAAGGGTGCATTGCTCCTAATGGTATCACCACTATCATCTCGGTAGACTTCTCCTCAGGCTTTGTGATAGTATCCTTGTAAAGTTGATCTTCGTTGAAGGTCGCGAAGACCGATCTAATTATTTTATTCCCTTCGGTCCAGAAGCGATAACCAAAATAATTTGCTCCATACCCAACGAAAACAGTCTTTACAGTTTTAGCATCAAGCTTATCCCTATTCTAAGGCTCATTGTGGACATACGCCAAGCAACCGAACACTTTGAGGTGATCTAGCTTCACCTCCTTCTTAGTGCACTTCTCCTCGGACAACTCGAAATCATGTGGTACAGATAGACTCCGATTGATCAGGTATGTTGCCGTTCTTACAGTATCCGCCAAGAAGGTCTTTGCTAGACCAGCGTGCAATCTCATCGATCGGGCACGCTCATTCAACATTCGGTTCATTCGTTCGGCAACTCCATTCTTCCTCGGCTTGTTCGAACCGATCACTCTAGCTTGATACCATTCGCCAAACAGTAGTCTCTGAACTCCTCTCCGTCATACTCTCAATCATTGTCTAATTTCAGACACTTCAACATTGTTCCAGCCTCGAGCTCCACTTCTACTTTCCACCTCTTGAATGTCTGGAGCACTTTAGATTTGTTTCTAGGAAAATAGACTCAATACATTACGGTACAGTCGTCAATGAAGGTGACGTAGTACTTCGAGCCACCAATGGACTCGATCGGTGTCATACCCCACATATCGGTATGCACGAGTTCTAGCTTGCTGGTTTTCCGATCTCGTTTCACCTTCTTAAAGGTTACTCTCATTTGCTTGCCACGCACACAATCCTCACAAAATTTGACCTCTTTATCCTCAAATGTTGGCAATAAGCCTTTCCGGACCATGATCTTCATGCCGTTCTCACTCATGTTGCCAAGGCGATCGTGTCACATCTTCAGAAACCTCCTTTGGTCCTCCATTGATCGGTCTCTAGTGTAGTGAGAATCGATCGATTCCCGTCAGCTCCGATCGGTTTCTCCACGTACAAAGTTCCCAGCTTGAGTCTTTTAGTAATGACCAAAGCCCCCTTTGGTCACTCTCCACCAACTATTCCCGAACGATGTTCGGTACTCATTGGAATCCAACTTTACCACGTATATCAGGATCTTACTTAGTCCGGGGATATACATTACATCTTACAATGTCCAACAGTAACAATATGAGGATCGGATCGATATATCACCCCAACCGATGATCTCCAGTAACTTCTCATCGGCAAGGTAAACCATCCCAAATTTCATACTCTAAAAGACTTAAATAATTTTTGAATAAAACAAGAGTGAAAAGATGCACATGAGTCAACAACCTATGACTCCACTAGTGTATCGTCACATTCAACAACTACCGATGCTGAACTCTCCTCCTTGCATTCCTTGCTGAAGTATCCATTATTCCCGTAATTCCAGCAATCAGACTCCCATTGATTCTTTGTCTTTCCCCGATTCCTTGATCGGCTCTTGCCCTCGCCATTCTGTCCTGAGTTATTCTTCCGAACCCGGGAAGAATCTGCCATCAATGCATTACATTTGGTATCCCCTTACGCTTTCATCTCAATTCTTCACTTATAAGCCGAGCTCACACATCATCAAAATTAAGTTTCCCCGGTTGACTACTGATTATATCAACTATGGTAGACCAGCTTTCGGCCATGGTATCAAGAACGACAACGGCATGCATGTCATCATCCATGACATCTCCAGCCAGCGACAACTGGTCGGTAAGGTTGCAGAAATCATTCAAATGTTTTGCAACGGAGGTACCCTCTCCCATCGTCATGATATACAACTGTCATGTCAAGAGCATACGATTTGTCGATGATGGCCGCTCGTACATATTGGGCATCACCTTCATCATACCTTACGTCGTCGTTTGTTTGCTGTAGTTGAACGCCAACTTCTTCGAAACCGATAGTTGAACGATCGCCAACGCCTTGCGATCCAATTTCAGCCAATCTGCATCTTCAATCTTTGCCGGCTTCTTTTCTTCGAATGCTTCTCCTAAATCATTCCGATAAAGGGTATTACGGATTTTCATTTTCCAATAGGTAAAATCGGATCCGTCAAGCATCCTTAAACTTCCCTTATCGTCACCCATCGCCGATTGCACCACTACCACCCCACATCACCACCAATTGTTTGAGATTAGACACGTGTGCGAACAACCTCGATAGATTAAGTAGAACCTTTGAATTAAAGAAAATAGAAAACAACGACACAAGAAATTTAACGTGGAAACCCGGAATGGGAAAAAACCACGTGACCGGCGGAAACAGTCAATTTCACTATCACTTGAGAAGAATTCAACAATACACACGAAGAGGAATCTCGGAATACAAGAGTATTGAAGTGTCTAACAATGAACCCTAAGACCAACTTATATAGATGAGGTGATTGAGATAATTAAGGTAAGTAACAAATATTCCTAATATTTGATCATATCCCCATATATAATTATCCATAATCAAACCATATAAATGCATCTATATATACTGATTTGATATGATCTTGTTTCCTTCAATATCTCATTCCATAACTCCCGATATCCTATACCAGTGGACCCCACCATATCTCAGTTTGGTATTCGACCAATTGCCTCCATTCATATCTTTGCATCACGTGCTTCGGCCATCGACTAATTGCTTCGGCCCCTTTGTCACCTTTGGTATTGTGTACTTCGGTCATCAACCGATCGATACCAATACCTACCATCTCATCTTCCATGTGTGCCCCAATCGACCATATTGCGGATCATCATCCAAGTGTGATCGATTGATAACAATATCGATCTCTACACATAACATATGTTGCCATACTTACATCGGTTTTTGGCAAAGTCTTCCGAGTTTGCATCCGCACTACTGACATCACTGTAATGTTATATCACTCAAGATGGAATAAATACTAACACTTATTGCAATTAAATGGCAATGAATGTTTGGCATACACAAACAACCTAGAACAAGGCTAATTGCTTTGCAAACACAATTCCAAGTGTGTAAAATGAGATGACCCATGTTCGTGTAAAACAATCTTTAGGGTTTAGGGATCATATTTGAATTTCGAGTATTCAATTTGCCATAGATTTCATATGAGAACATATTTTGTCATATAATCAAAAGGGACGAGAAATATCATACTACAATTTAAGAAGTAAAATTGCAAAACACAACAAACCATAGATTTTGAAACCGGTCTGGACCGTCGATTGGTCCGGTCCGACCGTGAACCGGTAACACCTCCGATCCGATCCAATCTGGTGTAATGTTTAATTTCAGAACCATGCCATGTCATATATGAACCGGTTTAATCCGGTCGAATCGGTTCAAATATGGTGGGTCGGAATTTTTTTGGTCCATTTAATAAAAAAAAATTAGGATTTCTTATTACTTTTCATATTTTTTCCGATATTCAAAGTATTGTTGCACAATTCTTATTTTACTTTCCTTTTTAACATTGATTCAATAATCATTGATATACAAAACAATGGAAATTTGAAAGTATCTCCTTGATAATTAATATCATTTATAAGTGTATGTATTTCTTACGGTATATAAAACATGCCTCAATTTCTTTTTTAGAGATTTTTGGCTTTTTGCTTGTTTTAATTTTCTTTTGAATTTAAAGTTTCATTCTTTATATTAAATATGTTTGATTTGTCTTTTGAATATAAAATTTAAACTCTCATTTGGATAATGATTTAGAAATTTAGATATATTTCATTTGTTTACATCTTAATTCATGTTTAAGGAATACTTTTTGGATTTCCTATTTTGAATTATATGCATTTATTTTAATATTTTAAATCAAATTAATATTTTAAATAAATAATTTTGAAAACCGATTTAAACCGATCCGACCATCATGTTCGATCAATAGAAGATATTTCCGATTCATCAGTCTAATCCGTTTCAAAAACTATGCAACAAACATCTGGGTAGGCGCCATTTTTCCTTTTTCAACCTTACCCTACACTACATATTTACCACAATTTGGTCCTTTTTACAATTAATTGAAATTTCGACCGTCACTTGAATTGAAATCTGTCACGTATCACTCACAAAATTCTATACTATTATTAATAATTTCAAATATGAGGCGGCCTAGAATTGGATTCTAAACATAAAGATGGTCATGGAGTCATGGACTACAATTGTATGTTTAACCCGTCAAACCCATTAATAATGTGGATAATATTTCACAGTCCGATTATGATCAGCCCAACAAGTTGGAGTGTAAGTCTAACACAGGATTGGTCTAATCAAATTTTAAAAAAAGGAAAAATTCATTTACTGTCATTTAGATTTACTTAACAAATTTAAGTTCTTACATATTTTATAATTTAATATAAATTTAATTTGATATATTATCAATTTTAATTTAAAATTACAAAATAAACTTAAAGTCAAATAAGTATAATACTTGTGATTAAATCAAGTTTCAATATTTATGAACCAATAGTTTATTTAGGAATATTTATCATTATACTAAAAAATTTTTTGTGAACCTACATAAATTTTGTCGAAATTTTGTCCTCGAAATTTAAAATGTAAATTAAGTATTGATTAATATATTAGTCGATATGTTGTCCGCAATCCGCCCAACTATATATATTAATTATTAACTTAAAATAATTATTGAATTAATTATATATGTATATTTTTATTAAATTAAATAACAATTTTATCAAAATTCAGAAATACATCATACAATCATTTATAAATAATTGAACTCAGATGTTTTCGAAATGGATCTAAATTCAGAAATATGGGTCACTAAACCATCTAGCGCTAATCTTTTTAATATTAAAATATTATTTTAAAAATATTGATTACTTTTTTAGGCCATGATCCGAATAACCAACACTTCTACTCGAAAATGGATACCAGGTTATGCCAAATAAAATAATGGTATCGCCATGTAATAATGTATCAGTCGGTATACCAGCTATCTATGACTTTTTTACAAAAATACATTTATTTTCAAAACTACACTCATTTTAAAACACATTTCAAAAATACATTTCTTAATTATTAAATTATAATAAATCCACATTTATAATTACTCAAAATTAAGGGTACTTTTTCAATATTTCTAAAAATAAGATTTTACCCATTTGAATTCAAAATTCATCAAAATTAGTTGAGAAGGTGTTGGAGCTCAATCCAATTTCGATGATGTGATTTCCAAGTTTGATTATATTTTCGTTCACTTTTATGCTCCGCAAATGAATATGCATATGTCATCGATATTGTCTGATTGTGTCGTCCGATTGAATTCTTGTGGAGAGAACGCTGAAACGTCTATTGAAAAGACCCTAAATATTCATTTAGTTTTGTTAATTTTACTTATAGAAATATTGAAAAAGTACCTATAATTTTGAGTAATTATAAATGTGAATTTATTATAATTTAACAATTTAATAAATGTATTTTTGATAGGTGTTTTAAAATGAATGTATTATAAGGAGGTTTTGAAAATAAAGGTATTTTTGAAAAAAATAATGCTTAATATATAAATTTAAGTTTTAAATTTTGAGTTCGAAATTTCAATTAAATTCGAATCATTTTATCGAAAAAAATTTTTTTTGTAGAGTTCAAAAATTTTCATAATTTAAAGTATTAGTTTATAAATGGGGTGATGTTTGTCCACGGCCCCCAAATTACGAACTATGTAAATAGCATGACCTCAAAGTTACGAAATTGTAAGTATTATGCATTTTTTTGAGCAAAAAAATAAATTTGTAGCCCTTCAATTTCAATTAAATACATATGAGACATCTCATATTTCTAATAGCGTTTATCATGCTACTTTAATGAACTCATAAATTTGTAATATTTTCTACACAATTCTCTAATATCACGGGTAAATTTTGTATAATTTTTCAAATATGTCTTATTTGCGTACTTCGTGAAGGGTTTTCAAACAGTTTCAACTCATAAATTTGTAATATTTTATGCACAATTCTCTAATATCACAGGTAAATTTTGTATAATTTTTCAAACATGTCTTATTTGCGTACTTCGTGAGGGGTTTTCAAACGGTTTCAACTTACGAAAACCAACGATAGAATGTTATAGATAAAAAACAAACATGTTGATAATTTTATGTGTCATTCTTGTAATTTTGTAAGTTGAAGGAGATTCATTACATACCGTTGGTAAGTTGAAGTTAATAATGCAATTTTCTCTCATAATTATTATATTTTTTAATTTTAAGGATATTTTAGTAATTTAAAATAATAGATAATATATCAAATTAAAAGTCATAATTCAATTCAGACTTTGTTTTATTTAAATACTCGTTTTATAAATAAATTGGAAGGATTAAAAATAAAAAAATTTCTTCATAAAAAACATTATTAAATGTTAACAAAAAAGTTAATATTTATGATTTTGAAAATATAAAACAATTGGTAAAATTTATTGATCCTAACTTTTTATAATTTTAAATAGGGATAATATAAATATTTATTTGAGGAATAAGTTAAATACATAAATAAATAAAACATTATTGTTCATCCCAGCAACCGTTGCTGATGACTTCACAATCACACCCAAAGCTTATTACCATTAATCATATTCAGAACAAAAGTAGTGGGAATCTGATTATTATCTTGGGCTACAAAAACCCATTTATTTATACTTGTCGATTCATGGGCCTGGCCCAATATGTCTAAATCCAAGAACGCTTCCCGAATGAAGGCATCTCCAGTTTGCTTCCCTCTTTCTCCTCCATCGTCACGCTTGAAGGATTTGGCTGATTTTGCATAGATCAGTAAAAAACTTCATCAGATTTCAGAAATATATGGATGAAGGTAATCGATAATGTAAATAGTTTGAATTGTTTACCATTCTGCAATTTATCCTAATCTGTCCTTGAGTTCCGGTAAGAGGAGTCATAATTGACATCTTAACCATGGCATCGGCGAAATCGTTGAAAAAATTATTGGAATCGAGACTGTATCTTGCTACTTGGAGTGTTGTTGTTACACTACCCAGTAGCTGTTGATCGGAATGGAGTAACCCAAGCTGGGCAATCAAACCTCGATAATAATAGTTGTCGAAATTCGCCTGGCTCACCGCGTCGAACGGAGCTAGGTTACTGTCTCCGTTACCGTCTTGTCTTGGGCAATTCGCCCGTAAAGATGCGGCGAAGTTGCGGTCAATTGAGGCTTCGTTGTAGATTCGGTCCCGGAAAGTGACGCACCTCGCAAGTCCAATTGTGTGTGCTCCTATGAATATTAGACAACACAAACATTATTATAAGAATTATAGATTCCGATGGAAATTAGTTTTAGAGTTTGAATGAATGAAATTAAAGGGAAGATGATACATCTTTAAAATACAAGGATGTTATTTCTCATTCTTATAAATTTAATTAATTTTATTTTTTAATAAATATTGGATAAATTCAATATCCTTTTAAGTTCAACCATAAGATTAGAAATTCAATAAATCGAATCATGTATGATATAATGTTAGAATTATAGAGTTTAGTCAAAATTACGATGAATAAGCTTGAATGAACACGATTAAGTAGAAAAAATCACATATTTAAAAAAATTAATTAAATCATTATGTGATGGTATTTATATAAACTTAATTTTTTAATCAATATGAGACAAATTAATCTACGGTTTCATATATCATTTGTGTAACTGTGTTATATACCTGATAAAGTGACCATTTCGCTCGTTGTGAATCCTTTCCGGGCGAATCCAGAGATAAGGCCGCTCAGGTTATTAGCCGGACCAACAAGATCTTCATTTGCAAGTGTCAAGTTCGCACTAAGGGAATGCCTTCTTCCTAAGCTTACCGTCCAGCTTGGACCTGCAAGCTAAACCATAAATTCTCAATAATAAACTCAAACTGATTGAATATTAAAAATCAGTTCATCTTAAGGTAATAAAAGCTACTACTCACCACAACAACGCTGTCTCGTGCAGCAACAGCCAATATATCAGCACAAGAAACAACACCAGGGCAAATACTCTCCAACTGAGCTTTAATGGTATCGATCACTTCGAATCCATGCAACGAATTCACATTCCCAAAAGCGGTCTTATAAATTCAATTTTTTTTAAAAACAGGTCCAAGGTATAGCAAGAAATGGAAATAAATAGCCTATAATGTTTGAAATCATATTAGAATATAATGAAAATACGATAATAAGAATATGAAGAAAAATATCAAATCAATGGCTCTTATTACTTCATAAACTAATTAAATTCAACTTCACTTAAATATCCAATCTTTTTTCTTTTTACCGAAAGGTAATAATGGGATTAAGATGCTTCACCTGATAAAGATAAGATACTATTATTTGTCTTAATAATAAAAACAAAGAAATTGTTTATGAAATGATTATTGATAAATAGACATTGTGTGGCCTATAACAAAACCATTGGAGAAAAGTTGCTATATAAGTGTGTCAGAATTCTAAGAGAATGCTTTTAACATTTCTTTAAAAAATGTTTTAATAATACATCTGACAATAAATTATATTAACATTAACAATGATTGTTTTTCTAATAAAAGTATATTTTTCATGTATTAATATTAACATTCAGTTTATTAATACTAACATAATATATAATATTGACATATTATATATTATCTTACAAATATAAACAAAATTATGAAGTATTAATTTTTGTTTTGAAAAAAATAAATGTTAATATTAGTACAGAATGAATCCT
The DNA here is from genome assembly GCA_009725065.1 of Utricularia reniformis. Taxonomy (NCBI): domain Eukaryota; kingdom Viridiplantae; phylum Streptophyta; class Magnoliopsida; order Lamiales; family Lentibulariaceae; genus Utricularia; species Utricularia reniformis. The sequence continues at coordinate 862,845 of RWGZ01001214.1, read as the reverse complement.
AAAAAATAAAAATATAATATAAAATAAAAATGAATTGAGATACTTATTTTAATGACAAAATTAAAAATAAAGATATAAAATAGAATAAATGTATATATATATAATTGTTATTAGTAGGAATACCGCACAAGTTCATTGTATTGGTATACCGGATCTGTATAAGAATATTAAAATAAGTTAAATTATAGAATATTCAGATTTTATTTGTTAAAATTAAACCCGTCCCAACCCGAGCCGATACAACCGAATTTCAGGTATACCGCAAATTTAAAAGGATTGATTTTAATTACATCACAATTTCAATTATAATTTGTATCATTGTTTTGAATTTTCAGTATACCGGAAATTTCGAGCGTACTGTCTTCGGCCGGTATTTTGCAAAATACTGGGCGGTACAATTTTTCGGGTTGGGTTTTTGCGTGTTGGTCGGATTTTATATTAAAAAAATAAAATCTAAATATTTTATATTTTATTTTATTTTAATATTCCGGTACGGATCCGGTATATAAAAATCAATGTTTTAAATGGTTTATAATAATATATACAATACATTTTATTTATCATAAAAAATCATTATTATAAATACTGGTACCGGCCGGTATATTGGACAACCTCATTGAATCGATATATCAGATATGTTTCGGGTATATAGATATGTATCGGATCCGTACCAGTACATATCCAATAATATATGTTTATATTTATAAGATAATATATAATATGTTAATATTAATACAGTGAATAATATACTTTTATTAGAAAAACAATCATTATTAGTAGTATATTGTTAATATAATTTGTTATCAGTGGTGTAATGGTCACTTTTTAGGGGTATCACCAGTCGTCCGGTTCGTCAATAAACGAACTCGGTTTTGATTTATTTTTATTGTGGAATACAATTAAACTGGAAATAAATAATAGACATGGCGATTTATAGTGGAAATCCCAGGAATTGGGGAGAAAACATTTGACTAAGAGCAGATTATGTTTTTAGTATGTTCACTAATTAAATAATTCATATCGAATACAACAGAGACTTAATGAAAATGACAAGGGAATAGAAAGCAGTAAGAACTCCGGCAGGGTAACGGCCTGTTCTTATGCGTTCAAAGGGTCCTCCTATTTCCGTCGTCTTGCCCTGTATTTATAGAGTTAATGGCGTATGTAAATCACGCTCCGTAACCGCCTCAAACAGGTTTGTTAGAGGTTGTTATCGCGCGATGTTAAACGAGGTCGGGACCGAGGCGTGGTCTGCGTGATCGGGACCGAGGCATGGTAAACGGGTGAAGGCCCGAAGCGTGGGAAGCGTGAGTCTGTAATTGTTTGGACCAAACCATGGAACCCGTTACCAGAAGATGCTTTATTTCGCCAAGGTAATCTTCGGTCCTATCGTGGAATATCGGGCCGCTTTTCGTTAAGTGTACAAATGGGCTGCAAGAATTCGTTTCCACCATTTGAATCAGCCCAATTGTTAATGGGCCTTATCCATCACAAGGTGCCCGGTCCTAAAGTTCTCATCACTAGCCCTCGGGCTTGATTGTCATCGTAGAGGTGATACAAGGCCGATCACATGATGTTTGCACATTCGTGAGAACATAGGACCGTACCTGTAGGTAGTGAGCGTCCAGGGGACCGATCTTTCCCTTTGCGTAGGAATTAATTGCGTTTGAAACTTAATAACATATATTTAAGTTATATTTTTATCTTTGTTATTCTTTAAATATTAATATTCCGATTTGCGCCTCTTCACATTTGATAGTTCAAGAGGCGTGATGAGTGCGCTTTATAATGTCACTGTCTTGGGCAGTATTACGTGGCGGCTCACCATTGGCTGGGAGATTAATATTTAAATCGGGATTTTGAGCACTATTTCCCCTCATCGTCATTATCACGAAGGAAGAACTGCAGAATCGACTCTCTGTGCCCTCAATCCATTTCACGTTCAACCCCTTTCAATCCACTTTCTTTAAGGTATACACTTATGGCTCCTCATAAAATGAGATACACATCCATGTCCGAGTTGCATATTGAGGAGTTTAGGTCTAGATTTTCGATTCCGGCACATTATTCTATCTGGAAGGGACGGGAATATATTCCCTGTTTCCTTCCGGAGGAAATGAACATGCCGGCATCTGCTATTCCGGTCAGTTACGCCTCTTTAAAGTGCGTGTTTCGTTTTCCGCTACATCCCTTTGTAGCGGCCGTGCTTAAAGAAATTCACTGCCCCACTTTTGCGTTATTCCCGGGTAGTTATGTGTATATAGTGGCGTTTATATTCTATTGTCACCAACAGAATCGGGCCCCTACCTTAGAACATTTTTTTAACCTGTTATTGGTGGGATCCCGAAAACTATATTATATAACGGTGCACACCAAAGAGTGCGCTATTGTAGATAAGAAGGAGTCTCTTCATGCGTGGAAGGCCTGTTATGTGTGGATAACAGTCCCGAAAGAGGATCTGTTGAAGGTGTGGCAGCGCATAACTCACCCACGCATATATCAGTTGGACCGAACTAGGTTCAACCCTTCCCGTCCGGACACCGCAAATACGCTTGCGATTTTCCCTCCTCCCGAAGCGCGCCTTAAGCGAATAGATCTGCTTCGGGAGAAAAGATTAATAGAAATAGGTGTCGCGGGTAGGACCGGAGCCCCAGCCCCGAAGGGGATGTTTTCTGTCACAGATCCATCAGAAGGATCAGGTATGAAGTAATGTTCTTATTTTATCCTTTCCTGATCCTTATGTATTTGTTTTGCATATTCGACTGAGACAATGCCTAGCTCTCGTTTCAAACGCATGGCAGCTGCTTCGGTCCATCCTTCTGAATGACAACGCGAAGCATCGGGCAGCGCTGAGGGGAGTGAATCAGCAACTGGGGGTACGCTGGTCCCTTCGGGGTCCGTGAACCCCCCGATCCAAACAACCGGCGTGGGCACATTGACCCTTCGCTGTACAGGGCAGCCTTCAACCGGTGAAGGACCTGCGTTTCGAGTATTTGGAGTGGTAGAGGAGGTGATAAAGGCTCGGATTCGTTCTTTGAGCTTATCCAGTCTCTATCAAATCGGAAACATCTCCTTTATTAATGCTAATACTATTGCTTTATTGCTGCAGGGAGCCGTTCCCGTGTAGAAGGTTCTCCCCGGTCCTCACCTTAAGGTGAACGTCTCCCTGCCGCCGATCCCCTTAAGAAAAGGGAAAGGGGCGACCGAAGCGGAAGCCCCGAAGGAACTGAAAAGGCTAAAAAGGGGGGATAGCGCTTCGGTCCCTACTAAGGGGATCGTTTTGAAGGAGCCTGCATCGGGCCCTAAGACTAATTCCGACTGGGGAGTTGCTTTGGGCCTGCAGGACAGGTTCAGCAATGGGAGGAAATTAACCTCTTGGAGGAGTGTTTTCCTAAAGAACTTCCGCCTTTACGGAGAGCAGAACCCAGAGAACGTCTAGGCAGACATGTCTGGGGAAGACATTATGGAAGGTTTCCTCGACCTCACAGCCAAGGTAACTTTACTTAACATGAAGGCCCGAAGTTTCATCTTTTAAAATGTGTTATCTTATGCAGATGTTGAGGAAAGCCTTCACAACTGCTATCACCGTGGAGAAGAACCAGGGTGATAGCGTTGTATCCCAGAAAGTTCAAGATCAACTTGACCTTGCAAAAAGACAAGTTGAGATCAAGCATGGTGAGTTGGTCGCGGTACGGGAGGACTGGGACCGATTGGACAATGAGCTGCTAAGGGCTGGGACGGAGGTTTCGCTCTTAGCAGATAAAATCACTGAGCTGGAGAAAACAAGACAAACAGCTCAGGGGCGAATTGCCGACCTGGAGGGCAAGCTGCGGGCAAAAGAGGATGAAATCAACGAAGTCCAAGGTCGGGCCCAGGAGAAGAGGAACAAACTAAACGAACTTCTCCTTCGGGCCCAAGAAGACAAGACGACCTTGTAAGAGGAGTTGACAAGGGCCCGCACTTCGACCGAAGGTTCGGTCCGGGAAGCAGTTCTGGGTTTCGCTCGATCCCCTTTGTTATTCGCTTTGGCGGATAACATACATGGGGTTTATACTGCTAAGTATTTGGATAACATGCGAGAGCAAGTTATTCAGCAGTTCGGGCTTTCCCCTTCGGACGAGCGATGGAAGACGATCGAGCTACTTGAAAAAGATGGCAAGTTTCAGGTTATTCCAACTTTGGAAGAGCCTGTTCTGGAAGAAGACCCCTTCTTCTATCTCTTTGAAGATATGGAGAGAGCGGTCAACCAAAAGGTGGCCGATCAGGAAGAAGAACTTAAGCAGCTCGCAGCCCGGACCGAACCGCAGGAGCCGGAGATTGAAGATAAAGAAGATGGGCAGATTAGCTAGATTTCATTTATATTCTGTATCTGCCTTACTTCTTATTTTCAATATAACTCTTTTCCTTCAATTCTTATCATTTTAATTGCCAGAACGAAGTTGTTGTGGTTCCTTTTTAGGGGGTACCAATAGTCACCGGATTCTGAAAACCGGTTTTATTTGTTGTTTGTGGAGACAACTTGAAATATAGAAATGGAAAGAACACAGGCGATTTTAGCGTGGAAAAACCGCTTAAGAAAGGGGAAAAAAACCACGTTGCCGAGAGGAGAACCTCTACGGCAAATTCATCAATAAACCAATGAAAATGTACAAAGGGAATAAGAGCAGCGAAAATGAAATTATAGCGGCTAGGGTTCGTCGGAATTGCCCTCCAAAGGGTCTTTTTTGAGCTTATCTTTTTTCTCTGTATTTATAGAGAGGGAGATGCGTGTAATCCACGCTCTGTAACCACCTCTGACAAGGTTGTTGGAGGTTGTTTTCACATGCTGGAAAACGTAGCTGAGCCCGATGCGTGGAACGCATGCTGATGGGTCAACATCTAATCTGCCGGGCCCTAAGCTGTCTGCTGGGACCGAAGCTATCTGCTTGGCCCTAAGCTGTCTTCCGGGACCAAAGCTGTCTGCTGGGCCCTAAGCTGTCTTCCTGGACCGAAGCTGTCTTCCGGGACCTAAGCAGTCTGGTGGGCCCTAAGCTGTCTTTCGGGACCAAAGCTGTCTGCTGGGCCCTAAGCTGTCTTCCGGGACAGAAGCTGTCTTCCGGGACCTAAGCAGTCTTCCAGGACCGAAGCTGTCTGCTGGGCCCTAAGCTGTCTGCCGGGACCGATCCTGTATTTTGGGACCTAAGCTGTCCGTTGGGACCGAAGCTGCCTGCTTGGCCCTAAGGTGTCCTCCGGGATCGAAGCAGTCTGTCGAACCCTAAGCTCTCTGCCGGGCCCGATCCTATACTTGGTAATTTCAGCTGTCGAATCCTTACTTGAGCCTGACCACATTCATCTTGGTTTAAAACTCATCATTGGTCCCGGTTTAATGATTCTCAACAAGAACACATCATTGGTACCCGGTTTAAGGGTTCTCAACAGAAGTAATATAACCAACTTTTAAGTAAACTAATAAGTGTAAGATCGGGGATGCTTACAAGATGTTAACCATCGGTCCCAAACATTATGTTTGGTTTATTCGTATCAATTCTGATTGGATCGGTCGTTTTACATTGTGTGTGGGTCACTTTTATTCCATCCTTGGAGTCAATATTTGATTGGATAGGCGTAGTCTGCGTTTAATATAAGTTTTTATGAGATTCAGCCGAACCTTTGTTCTAATAAAGTCCCTTAGGTTTTGTTGGCTAAGCTTTGCTCATAATACGTCTTATATTAGGACCGATCTTATATTTCGATATGCTGACTACCATTCCTTTTATCGTAGCAGATTTCATAGGTACAAATGGCCATTCCTAAAGATTAAATGTCGTTGAATGGAGTGTTTCAGTTCGTAATGAGTTATGGGAGAATCACAACTCATCCATGGGGCTGGGCAAGTGCAGGAGCATCTGACTCGTCAGAGTGGTCACTACAACTTGGGAGCCTTGCGGACAAGAAGCTTCGGTCACCAGTCTAGATTCGTCCTAAGTCACCCAACTTCAAGATCGGTCCATCATTCCATTAGAAATAGTTTGTATTGTACTTACTTGTTTTCTACTTACGTTTAAGGGAATTTATTTTATTGAGTCAAACAAATTAATCGAAGATTCACAAGAAATATCGCCTTAAATTCATGACATTCCAAGTTCGGGGGACCTCTATACCATCCAATGTTTCAAGTTTATACGCACCTGATTCCAATTTCTTTGATATTCGATACGGTCCCTCCCAATTTCTGTCTAGCTTTCCAACGTTCCTATGCACTTTAATGCTTTTGAATATGAGATCGCCTTCAAAGAATTCTCTTGGGAGGACTCGCTTGTTATGGGCTCGTTCCATAATTCGCTGATAAGTACGCATCCGTGCATAAATTGTATCTCTCTTTTATTCGATCATCTCGAGGTCCAATAATCTCCTTTCACCATTCATATGTTCATCATATTGAGATATTAGAGGCGATCGGATGGCAACCTCCACCGGGCTAACAGCTTCGGTCCCGTACACCAATGAGAAAGGTGATTCCTGGGTTGTTGAGCGAGGTGTAGTTCGGTATTCCCATAGAACCTCATAGATGTGTTCGGGTCATTTACCTCCAAAATCTTCTAACTTGATCTTGTTAGATATCTCCGTAAGTCCATTAGTTTGGGGGTGGGCTACTGATGAGAAATGTTGGAAGATGCCCAACTTGGCGCATAGATCCCGTATGCTCTTTCCACGGAACTTAGTCTCATTATCTGATATGAGCGCTCGGGGAACCCCGAAGCGGCTCACAATATTTCTCCATAAGAAATGTTTGACTACTTTTTCTGAGATGATGGCTACTGCTTCTGCTTCAATCCATTTCGAGTAATACTCCACCGCTACGATACAAAATTTTCTTTGCCCTATTGACCGAGGAAAAGGTCCGAGGATGTCGATCCCCCATCTTTCAAATAGACAAGGCAATGGGGTAATCAATAAGGGAGCCCCAGGCAATTGTGGGAGTGGAGCATAGTATTGACATATGGCACAACGTTTAGTGTATTGCTTGGCATCAGCAAGCAATGTTGGCCAAAAGTATCCAACTCTAATGATGCGGTGGTATAAAGATCGAGCCCCTGAATGAATACCGCATATCCCTTCATGAACATAAATCATGACGGCTTCAACCTCAATATGAGATAAACAGCGCATAAGCGGGCCTTCAAAACTCTTTTTAAACAAGCGTCCATCGACTAAGGTAAATCTCTTAGCCTGAATTTCTACTTTCATGGCTTCAGACTTATCTTCAGGGAGATAGCCGTTTAAGAGGTATTTAATAAAGGAGTCCATCCAATTGGGTTCCCCCGGAGACTCAGTAGCATTAACATTCAAGCCCTGGAGTTCATGGCATAGAGCCCCGATCTCTTCAATAGACTGTTTGGTCACTGATATCTCGACCGAAGGTCGGTCCTGAATATGGACCGAAATAGTGCTTAGCTCTATGTCAGGTATGCCTGAGGCCAATCTGGCGATTGCGTCGGCAACCTTGTTTTCCTCCCGTGGCACGTGGTCAAGAGAGAACTCACTGAATTTTTTGGATATTTCCATAACTTTGGTGCAATATAACCTCATCATCGGATCATGAGTTTCAAATCTCCCTGCGAACTGTTCCACTACTAACTTCGAGTATGAGAACATTCGTACTCTGCTAACTCCCATTTTTCGGGCCAGGGTCATTCCTGATAATACTGCCTCATATTCTACCACATTATTTGTTCTAGCAAAGGAAAATTTAACTACGGAATGAATAAGATCACCTTGTACGTTGTCAGGGTAATGCCCGCTCCTCTTCCTTTGAAGGTCAACCCATCTACATGGATCGTCCATCGATCGTCCTCTTGGTTAAGATAAATGGCCGATCGGGTCATTTCAACCACAAAATCAGCTAGAACCTGAGCTTTGATCGTCCTTCGGGGCAGGAATTTCAGATACATAGCGTTGAGTTTGATAGCCCATTTTGCCAATCTCTCATTCAAATCCTTCTGTTTAAGGACCACCTTCAGAGGTTGATCCGTATAAACATAGACCGTTCGGCCTTCAAAATAATGTTTCAGCTTGGATACAGCTTTTTTCAAAGCTAACATGAATTTCTCCAAGGTGGAATACCTGGTTTCTACAGATACCATAGAATGGCTGACATAATAAACATGTCTATGAATGTCTTCTCGTATGGTTACCAGAGCTGCGCTGACAGCAACTTCTGATACCGCAAGATATAACCCCAAAGGTTCATCACAAGTTGGACTTTCCATCATCGGGGGAGTGCTTAAATAAGTCTTCAGCTCGGAGAAGGCCCGATCGCATTCTTCGGTCCAATTTAGATGGCTTGCTTTTCTTAGAACTCTGAAAAAAGGTAAAGCCCGGTCTGTGGATTTCGAAATAAACATGCATAGTGCGGCTAGTCGGCCTTTGAAATTCTCTTTTGTTTCTTGGAGGTTACATATCAATGATAGCCTGCACCTTTTCAGGGTTAACCACTATGCCTTTCTCTGAAACGTAATATCCTAAAAATTTTCCACTTCGGATCCCGAAGCAGCATTTGTTTGGATTTAGTTTGAGCTTATATTTTCGGCATACTTCGAAACAACGAGTCAAATATGAAAGATGGTCTTCATCATTCATAAATTTAACAATCATATCGTCTACACTTCCATCATATGGCCGATCAATTCTCTAAAGATTTTGTTGACCAACCTTTGATATGTTGCTTCAGCATTTTTGAGACCGAATGGCATAACTACATAACAGTAAACTCCATCTTCGGTCATGAATGCTGATTTCTTCTGATCTTCATCAACTAGGAAGATTTGATGATACCCAGAGTAAGTATCTATGGTACTCATCATGGTGCTACCAGACACAGCATCCACTAGTCAGCCGATATGCGGCAAAGGGAAAGGGTCTGACTCAAAGCTTTTGTTAACATCGGTAAAGTCGATGCACATTCGCCATTTCCCATCCGGCTTGGAAAACACCACTGGGTTTGCAACTCATTCAGTATAGTGGATTTCTCTGATGAATCCCGACCGCAGTAGTTTATTGACCTCAGCCCGGATAATCACGATTTTCTCGGGAGAATAGCGTCTCCTTTTCTGCCTAACAGGCTTCGTTCTAGGTTCGGTGTTGATCAGATGTTCACTTTCGGATCGGTCAATCCCCGGAACATCGTCCAGGGTCCATGTGAATATATCCACGTGGCTTCTCAGCAAGTGGATCAGTTCTTTTTCAAAGTTAGGGGCTAGATGTGCCCCGATGCGAGTTGTCTTGGTTGAGTCATCCTCAACCAGGTTAATCAACTTGAACCCTACGGGTTCCATTGCTTGCCTCGGGTGCGGTAGCTCTTCCAGCAAATCCACCCGGGCCTTTTTGATAGTTGCCAATGTTCGGCCCGAGATCATGTAGCATTGCCTAGCCACTTTCTGATCCCCCTTAACAGAAATAACTCCATGAGTGGAGGGGAATTTGAGCATCATATGATAGGTAGATGAGACCGCCTCGAACTTACTAAGGCCGGTCCATCCGATAATGGCATTGTAAGCCAAGTCGACTTCAACGATAATGAATTCCAGATCCTCTGATAGATCCTTGGATGGATCTCCAAGGGTGACTGGGAATAACATCTTCCCGCATAGAATAACGCTCCTTTGGTCGAACGACCAAAGAGTTATATTAGCGATCGGGAGATCATGAGCAGCAGCTCCCAACATTTCGGCGACCTCGTCTTCATTAGATTGCTCGAAGCCCCAGTGTCCACTAAGATTCTGTGGACACGACGATTTCCGATGACTCCAGTGATGGTAAGGGGGTCGTCGCATGGATCGGTGATCCCTTCTCGATCAGCCATGGTGAAAGTGATGTCTTCTCCGAAGGAGGAGGACCGTTCCACCGGATCATATTTCACCAGGGCCACAGATTCGGAGCTCTCAGCGGAGTCTCCGCGAGCAGTTCTCTTTCGGTCCCGGAACAATTCATTTATTCTCAGACCTCCGGAGATAACATAAATATCCCCGGCCACTTCTCTGGGTGCCACCTCATTTCGAGGAGGTTGGGCACCAGTTTCCGCAGGTGGAGGAGCGGCCTGCTCCTGTCTTCCACCCTCATTCTGCGGGGCTCTACCGCCACGGCCCCGCCATCTTCTTCTTCNGGCTTGAAACAGCCGGTGGTTCTGTTCCACTTTTCTCCGACGTAATTTCCAGTACCACCTTCCTGACGACAGCTTCCAGATCCTGCAAAGTGAATGTTGGTGCTGGGAGACTGTCGGGAAGCACGTCACTATCATTTGTCAGAGTTCCAGTCGCAATGCCTTTGATTATCCTATCCCTGGTAGAAAACTCAAATGGGATTAGAGAATCGATCCCCACGGACGGCGTCAAACTGTTATGGTCCCTTTTTAGGGGGTACCAACAGTCGTCCGGTTCGTCAACAAACGAACTCGATTTTGATTTGTTTTTGTTGTGGAAGACAATTAAAACTGGAAATAAATAATAGACATGGCGATTTATAGTGGAAACCCCCGGAATTGGGGAGAAATCCACTTGACTAAGAGCAGATTATGCTTTTAGCCTGTTCACTAATCAAATAATTCATATCGAATACAACAGAGGCTTAATGAAAATGACAAGGGAATAGAAAGCAGTAAGAACTCCGGCAGGGTAACGGCCTGTTCTTATGCGTCCAAAGGGTCCTCTTATTTCCGTCGTCTTGCCCTGTATTTATAAAGTTAATGGCCTGTGTAAATCACGCTTCGTAACCGCCTCTGACAGGTTTGTTAGAGGTTGTTATCGCGCGATGTTAAACGAGGTCGGGACCGAGGCGTGGTCTGCGTGATCGGGACCGAGACGTGGTAAACGTGTGAAGGCCCGAAGCGTGGGAAGCGTGAGTCTGTAACTATTTGGACCGAACCATGGAACCGGTTACCAGAAGATGCTTTATTTCGCCAAGGTAATCTTCGATCATATCGTAGAACATCGGGCCGCTTTTCGTTAAGTGTACAAATGGGCTGCAAAAATTCGTTTCCACCATTTGAATCAACCCAATTGTTAATGTGCCTTATGCATTACAAGGTGTCCGATCCTAAAGTTCTCATCAAGTGGTATTATTGGAATACTATTTAAAGAAATATTAAAAATATTACATCAGAATTCTTATACGCTTACGCAACAATTTTTCCCAAAACCATTGACTAATTTGACTGCCAGTTTGAATTGTCTAGAGGAGCTAGCTATGGGGACTTGTTTTCTTTGTTTTTTATTTTACGTCTTATGCAATTGTTATATTCAAAATTTTCGTCTCCTTTTTTGTCAATTTTCTAGAGATAATTAGGTAGAATTATGCAATAAAGTCAAACCCGAACGCGGACGCCCTCTTCAATCTGTTTAATTGCAAACTAGCTGAAAAATTAATTTGTTTTATCAAAAAAATCAAAAAAATGGAAATTGGCTCAACAGGTAAAAAAACCCGATCGAAATGCTAAATAATTGGTTAAATAAACTGTTTGAATCATTTAATTTTATTATTTTTATTTAAATTTTAAAATTATATATTTATATTCTTTATCACCATTTTAATCATGTTTCAACTTTCAGTTCATTTTTAAATTATTAACCTACGAAACGGATTCAATATGTGAACCATGCTGACAACATTGGAATTATGCTCTAAAATTAGAGCACCTCATTGTGTATAGGTCATCCGATCCCGCTCTCAGGTCATCCACAACCATGTTCGTCCGGAAATTTCATTCTCTCATCCACATCAGTTTTCATTCTGTACGCATCATCATTCTTTAATTTTATAAATAACTTTCCTCTAATCTGTACAACCATGTCCGGACACTTATAATTTTTATTTTTTATTTTTTTACACATCAAAATACATAAAAATTATAATATTATCGATAAAATAATTATAATTTTTTATATTTAATAATTCTTTTAAATTTAATTTTTAAAATTTTTTTAAATTAAAATTTGAGGAAAGAGAGTGTCCCGTCCGGGACACTTTCTCTCCTTCGGACGGACGAATTTATACCACGTTGACCGCCCAGTCAAACTGGACGGCCTTAATGCCCTGAATAGATACTATATATTGGGCATGTTTGGAACATCATTTGATAAATAGCGGTGACGTAAGATGATTGTACCGTGCTGTGAGGTGAATTGGTCGTGATTTAAAAAAAATGTTTTTGAAACAGCGGTGCAGTGATCGAGATGTCATAAAATGATTTTTTGCCCTTATATTTAAATAATTGTTTATAACTTAAAAATTATATTTCATATTATTTTATTATAAATTCGTTCGGTTAAACCTACATTTTTAAATTGTTATATATATTTTTATAGTTTGAACATATAATTAATAGAATATAAGAAGTTATTGATCAAAATTATTTTCTTAAAAAAATAAACTATAATTTACTAAATGTAAAATTGACATTTGTTAGGTCCGTTCTGGTGGTCGTTGGATTAATTCAGTTGTGAACTCACCGCTGTTTTCTGCGGTGACACGAACGCAGTTATTAATGATGTTTGGTTAAAATATAATACAAATACAGTATGTTCACCGCATCAGGCGGTGGACTGAGTTTCCAAACAACACTATTGTAATTATTGCATTATGAGTTTAATGAAATTAAATCCAATTTCTAATTCTCAATAAAAAAAGAAAAAAATAAATAAAATCGAAAGGAATCATTTAGTCACCAAATGTCCAAGGTCAAACTTGGCTACATGATCCAAAATATTGTCCCCTGAAACTTAAAAATTAGGGTGATACGCAAATTTAATTTTTACACTTTCATGGTCTACATAATTTTGTTTGAAAGTTTTGTAATTGTGTAATTATCATTTCCAAAGCATTAAAAAGATAAAATCAGTATTATAATGTGTAATTTTTGGTAAAATAATATATAAAATTTAGTGTTTATAGCATAATTAGTCCTCCAATTTATGTTAATTTGAAAATTGTGTTTATCGACCAAAATATTTGTGCATCGATTTTGCTATATTAAAATATAATTTATCAAATAGTACACATTTAAAGAATTAAACTTATCAAATATTAAAGTTTGCGAATTAAATATATCATTACAAAACATGAATATAAAATTTATCAGAAAGCATGAAAAGTTTCTAGAATTACTTTGTTTTCTCAAAAAAAAATTAACATTATATGGAACATTTTTATTAATAAAATATGATGATGGTAATGTGTAATCACGCGTTGGGCAACAAGCCGTTACTGTTGAGGCGGCTGACCCCACCTACAGAAATAAAATTGTGCACGGCACGAGCCCCCACAATTGACTACTTTAAAATTATTTTTTTAGTACATCAATTATTGAAAAACAGAAAATGAGCCATGCATTTTTTTTAAAAAATATTTGTAGTAACTAAATTTCTACAATAATAGAAATAAAATAATAATAAATAATTAAAAAATAATAAGTCATGTTTCTCAGTTTCAATTAACTTTTTCAATATTAATTTTTTTGTGGTTAGCAAACCTGAGTACCAACAATCATCCGGTTCGTAATAAAACGAACTCGGTTTTGATTTGTTTAGATTGTGAATGCAATTGTAAATAAGGAAGAAGCAATTAATACGGCGATTTTAACGTAGAAAATCCCTAGAAAATGGGAAAAAACCATTTGATTAAGAGCTGGAAATGCTCTTAGTCGATATATTAATAAAAAATTTCATATTACAAACATTGAGGGCTTATGAAAATGACTAAACTAAAATAAGAAAGCACGAAAGGAAAAACCAGCAAGGTAAAGCTGATTCGGTCGTCCAAAAGGTCCTCTTGAACTTGTCATTAAGCCTATATTTATATAGAGATAACGCGTATGAATTATGCTGTGTAACCGCCTCTGAAAATGTCGTTTTCTCATGGCGGAAAATGTGAGTGAGCCCGAAGCGTAGACTGCGTGATTGGGCCTGACGTGTGAGAAACGTACGTATGTCTACGGTTTGCTATAACCGTCTGGAACGATCTAGAGGATCGATCAACGAAGTAATGAATAACGCATAACTCCAACCTTTGGGCCTAATTGTTGGTTATTGAGTTTGCATATTTTCTTAGCCCAAGTGAACCTTCCGGGCCTGACATCTTCATTGAGCTAAGTCCTTATTATGTGTTGGATTTGAGATTTTTATGTTTGACTTCCATAACTTGGGTCAACCTAGAATGACTTGAGTCTCTTCCAGTTCGGGGTATCGTATTCTGAAGTTCTCATCAAATTTAAACAATTAATATTTAATTACAATATAATCAAAATTGAAAATGTTCCACGGTAATGATGATCGAGATAGGTCTAACTCGTGACGATAGAAAGTCATATATAATTTCCTCATGTAATAGCTCCGTAATGATATATTAATCTGGAATATTGTATTTATCCAAAGAAAAAAATGAGCTACTAAAAACAATTTAAAAAAAGAATAAGGCCGGTTTCAATTAAATTTTCCATAATAGCTCAGTTTCTTTTTTTGATAATTTTCGGATCAAATACTGTATTCCATATGAATAGAGTAGCTCGGTTTCTTCTTCAGATCAAATACAGTTTCCAAATGAATACATCATTCCGGAGCCACTACATGACGAAATTATATATGGTTTCCGTCGCCACGAATTGGACACAACTCAATCAGGTGGAACATTTTCAATTTTGATCATATTGTAATTAAATATTATTTGTTTCAATTAATATTGGAAAATTAATTGAAACTAAGATTATTAGGTTTTAGTAGCTCGGTTTCTATTATTTTTTAGTAGTTCGGTTTCAAAATTTAATTGAAACCAATTTTGACCAAACCCGAAAAATTTAATTTAAAAAATAAAATAAAAATATTTTTAAAAAAACGATTTATTATTTTTTAAAAAATATAAAATAGTTTTTTTCGATATTTTGATTGTTACGTGGATATCACGTTTTTCCATGTTTAATTCAAAAATTAAATAATTACAAATATTTACTAATATACTCATACATATACCGAAATAGTAAAAAAGGTTGGCGACCAAACACGCTATTATCTCATTTATAAACTTTTGTATACAATTGTTTTAGAAATTAAACTTGACATTACATGAAAATTAAGAGAACTCAAATGAACTATTTTTGGTAAAAGATTTCTTTATCAAATTTAAAATACTGTTTAAACTTTGTCATTAAAATTAATTTGGAGTATCACTTTTGAATATTATAGAAAATATGGGATCTAATTTGTAATTGGATCAGAATTACTAAAATAAAAAGTTTTAAGTGCAACACTGTAAAATCGATGAACCTACTGATTTGCTTATTGCCCAAATAAATATATTAAAAGAAAGTTATTAGCATCACTACACAGTAGTGGGAAATCTTAACATGGTCTAAGGCCAACAAAAGCCCATTTATTTATACAATTATCATTCGGAAACGCCCAAATATATTTAGATCCAAGATGAGGCAGACTTGCCCTGTAATGGCATCTCCAATTTGCTTCCTTCTTCCCCCTCCGTCGTGACGGAAGGATTTGGCTGATTATTTACAAATGAAAAGAAACCTCATCAGAATTCAGAATATTGATATAGTAAAAAGTTTAATTTCACTTACCCTTCTGCAGTTTCTTCTTATCTGTCCTTGAGTTCCAGTAAGAGGGCTCATAATTGACATCTTAACCATGGCGTTCGCGAAATCGTTGAAAAAAATGCTGGAATTGTTGACGTATCTTCGCACTTGGCGAATTGTATCGACACTTGCCATGAGTTGTTGATCCGAATGGAGTAACCCAAGCCGGTTAATCAAACTTTGATAGTAATCGTTGTCGAAATTCGCTGGGCTCACCACATCGAACGGAGCCAGGTTGTTGTCTCCGTTACCATTTTGTCTTGGGCAAGTTGCCCGCAACGATAACGCGTAATTGCGGTCGATCGTCGTTTCGCTGTAGATTCTGTCCCTGAATGACACGCATCTTGCTAGCCCAATCGTGTGTGCTCCTGCAAACATTTTGTGACAGGGTTGAATCGAAATGGATCGTTCTACTCTTACATACCTGACAAAGTGACCATTTCGCTGGCTGTGAATCCTTTCCGGGCGAAGCCGGAGATGAGGCCGCTCAGGTTATTAGCCGGACCTACAAGATCTTCATTGGCTAGTGTCAAGTTCGCACTAAGGGAATCTCTTCTTCCAAGACCCACAGGCCACTGAGGACCTTGAAGCTTAATCCCAGTTCAGAATTTAAACATGAGTTAATACTAACCAATTAATAATACTACTATTAAGATAAAGAACACTTACTATTACAACACTGTCTCGTGCAGCAACAGCCAATATATCTGCACAAGAAACGACCCCAGGGCAGACCCTCTCCACCTGAGTTTTAATGGTATCGATCACTTCGAATCCTCTCAGCGAACCCACATTACCAAAAGCCGTCTTTTCACCGGTGAAATTCGCGGTATCGTCGAGTAATACCGACGCATCGCATCCCTGAACGAAGCAATCATGGAAATGGAGACGAAGCAACGAGGCGGCCAGACGAGCTTCTTGTGCAACGGCTGCAGCCACAGCGCTCCTTACGATGGTAAGAAACTGAGGGCATGTTGCGTTGTAGAAAGATGGAGAGAGCTGTGCGTTTCCTGATCCAGTTACAGCAAGAAAAACCAAGATGGGTGCAAGAAAACGGTACATGGAAGAAGAAGAAGACATTGTTTAATGTTTCAACTTTGAAGAGCTGCTTGATGTTATTACACCATAATTGGTCTATTTGTAGAGTTGAAGATGTATAAAAATAAAATCTATGTTTTTAAAGGATTCAATCGAAAAGCTTCCGATTCAGATAAGCTGATGCCTAAACAGTAATCAATAGTAAATATTTTAAAATATCATTTTTGAATTGAACCAAAAAATTTGATTGACTATAAACAGGTTGAAAGTGATGGTTGAACGGACGTTTGAAAACACAGACAGTGTTAGGTTCGGAGTCTCGGACAGATGAAAAGTATTTTACCACGTGTCTTTATACATTTCAACTTATTCTATAAAATACACACCACACAATTTATGAAATTCGAATCCGAACATTTTGATCCACAGTCCATACAGTAATCTCTGGATTTCTATTATTTTAATAAAAAGAAATCACAGTTTCCGCTTTATTTACGCTTTCACGTCATCCAATATATAAGATAATGTTATTTATTTAACAAATAAAGCATGTAACAATATTATTTAATTCTATAAAGTATAATTGATAGTCATTGTGGTGTGGTTATTATATCATGGTTCTAAAAAATGGTTCATTCTGAATGAAATTTTTATTATTAGAACTTGATAATTTAAAAACTTATATTTTTTAAAAAATATATGATATACAAATCTCAACAAAATTCTATATATAACTTTAATTGAAAAAAATAGTAACTACCTATTGAAGTTTAAACGGATTTTTATTTATTTATTTAATCAACATTAGTTACTAGATATCTAAAAAATCTCAAACTAATCTTCACAATATTCTCTAATTGAATCTCTAAATGATTTCCATATCCCCATGAAAATCTTAACTTTCTCAATTGTCTTAACTGAGCACTTAATATCCAACGTTCAAATATATCATAATCATATGTTTCTTACAGACTGGGTTCATCAACGCCGATCAATCATAAAAAAAGCAACAATCTCTACACTTAACAATCTCCAATTTGGAGGTCGGTGATGCATCTTCCACATAGTTCACGTTCGGATATCACTAGGTCTCTGATCTTCGAGGTAGTGCTCGATCGAATTAGAAGATCTCCACTCACCTGTCATTTGGTGTGTCCTACGAGAGCAACACATAGCTCTAGCTTTGCAACAGTAACTCCATTAGTCAACATATCTACCAAATTTTCAGTTCCCTTGATCTTCATCAACTGAAGCATCTTCCTCTTGAGTAAGCTTCAACTCAATATGCTTCATCTTCGAATGGAATATCTATTTCTTTGCCAAGCTTATGGAACTTTGACTGTCATTGTACAAAGTCCATCAATAGGTCCCCTTATCGATCTGCATCACAAATTTATGGACCCACACCATCTCAATTTCTGGTTCCAAATTACAATATATTTGCCTCGATCGACGAGAATTCGACTTCCAGATAACAGATGAACCACCGACCATAAATACATATCTTGATGTAATTTTTCGATCATCCAAATCTTTTCCAAGGTCGGCATCCACGTATCCTGCCAATTCGATAGGTCTCTCTGAAAAAATAGCTCTCGTTTTGATGTCCCTTTTAGATATCATAACAACCAAAACATTGCTTTCCAATGCTCTTTTACATGGTTCGAAATGAACATACTCACAACTCCCACTCCATGGGCTATTTATGGATTTGAACATACCATCGCTTATATCAAACTTCCCACATCCGAAGATTAAGACACATCATTCATATCTTCAATATCCTGATTGATCATCGGCTCTTGCTCCCAAAGATGTCTTCTTCATTTTCAAATCTCTTACTCTAAACCGATCAACCAACATTTGAATATATTTCTCTTGAGACTAAGTGTATCCTTCTGTATATCATTCTAGACTCCCATCCCGAGTATCTATTTGAGAAGTCCAAAATCCATCATCTTGAATGCATCAGACAACTCAACTTGATTTGTTTTATCTCATTCACATCATTACATGCAACTAGCATGTCATCGACATTCAAATAGAATGATTGCGTATGAATCTTTGCTTGTTAGGAGATAACAACAATTGTCCGTTCCATATCTTTTGAAACCCTATTCGATCATTAGGTAATCAAACTTCAAATACATTGCCGAAGATATTGTTTTAAACCATACAGGCTCTTTTCCAATTCGCAGACGAGTTTGTTCTTACCATGAACCTCAAAACCATCGGGTTATGCCATGTAAATCTTTTCCTCCAAGTCCCCATGGAGAAAAGCAGTATTCACGTACATTTGCTCTAGGTGGAGATTCTCAAAAACTATATAATACTCAAAATCACCCTGATGGTTTTCATCTTCACAATTAGTGAGAATATCTCAGAATAGTTAATTCCATTCTTCTGCAGAAATATTTTCACCATAAGTCTTGCATTGTATCTTTTGGATCCATTGACCTCATCATTAACTCTGAAAACCCATTTATTCAATAGACCCGATGTCGCTCTGACAGTTCAGTCAAGACTCAAGTCATGTTTTTCATTAAGGACTCCAACTCATCCTTCATAGAAAGTTCTCACTTTTCCTTCTCCCGACAATTAATAACCGCTTTGAAACTCTCAGACGCACCATCGTTAGTCAACAATGCATAAAATATTGACGGAGAGTATCAGATATGCTCTCTCCTCTCCTACGTTAACCTTCTCAACTCTAAAGTGACTTGGTCGACTTCGTCAATTGTCAACTAGTATTCATTCTCCTTACCGGTATTCATCCATTCTTCATCCTCATCGTCAGTATCTTCGTCATTTTTTATGTCAATAAGCTCCTCCGATCGTTTCACAAGTCCATCACTCCCACTTAAGGGTTCGACCACTATGCCTTTGACTGATTTCTCATCAACCTTCTTTATAGTGTCCTTGTAGAGCTGGTTCTCATTAAAGGTTGCATCAACCGACCTTTAATGAGATAGTCTTGATAGCTTTCACATCAGGTTTGTTTCTATTTTCGGGATCCACGTGTACATAGACAACAATACCTAACACTTTAATGTGATACAACTTCATCTTCTTTTTAGTCCATTGCTCCTCCAATATTTCAAGATCCAACGGTACCGAGGGACCTGGTTGATCAAGTACGTGTTTATACTCATAGTATAAGCCCCAAAGGTCTCTTGCAGTCTAGCATGCAGTTACATCGCACGAGCTCTCTCATTCAGTGTTCGGTTCATCATCTCTGCAACTCCATTTTTCCTTGGTTTATTGGGGATTGATCGCGCTAGCCTTATACAGTTCCTCGAACAATATTTCTTGAACTCATCACTTGATACTCTCCTTCTATGCCTTCCACTTTCTAAAATTATTAAACAAATCAGATTTTTTCCTTAAGAAATACATCCATACCTCACTAGTACAATCGTCAATGAAGGTGACATAATATCTTGAGTCTCCTAGGAACTCAACCGGTGCCATACCCCACACGTTGGTATGCACATGTTCCACATGCTTCTTCTTTCGATCCCTCTCCACCTTTGTAAAAGATACTTTCTTTTGCTTTCCAAGTGCATAGTTTTCATAGAATCTGACTTCCCAAGAGTTAAAATTAGATAGCAATCCTTTCTTCGCGATGATCTTCATGCCTTTATCACTCATATGACCGAGCCGATTGTGCGACATCTTAAACTGTATCGTTTTGTCCTCTGTCGTGGCAAATACACAATGATCTCCCATGGTGCCGATTGGTCTCTCTACATTCCAGCCTTGATTACCTTTGCGAGTGCCAAAGCTCCATTGGTCACTTGCCATCGATCGTCCCCGAATGACATTCGGTAACCTTTTGAATCCAGCTGTCCAACCGAGATTAAGTTATTGCTGAGTCTAGAAATGTACATCACATCTTCCAATGTCCATGAGTACCCTTAAAGGATCTAATCAGTATATCAGCCCGACTGGTGATTTCGTGTTATTTTCTTCTATATCTAATCAAATTTATTAGCTTAATTTATTACACCTAATTTACCTAATACGAAGACATGATTCCGTGCCCTAAAATTTAGAACACAAGGCTCTACGTAACACTCCTATATAATACTGTTCATTAATTCATACACAACGAAAGCTAATTTATAGTCATATACTAATTCACTAGTCTATATGCAACATAAAACTGAACCATAGTTCTTAAAAAATAACTACGAAGACTCTTCCTTATCTTGGGAGCGTCTAATCTACTGTTCATCTTCACTACTTATATAACAATATTTCATTGCGTAGTATTGAGGGTGATGAGAACAAACATGCATTATAATCATGCAACAAATAACATCACATAAACATGAAACATAACACCTAGATGTAAGCACATAATCTGCAGACTGTTGCTATTGTCATGTTAAATTTACCAGCATAAGAGTCCTGATCATTCTCTTAATCCTTGGCTCACGCATCATCAAGAATCAAGGAACATAAGTCATGAGTCGTCTAATATCAGAAAAGGACATAAAACATGACCAATCCATCGACATTTCCGACTTTCAGCCATATCTCACTCCTTAACATAAACTAATCTCATGTTTCTCATGAATGCACATGCAATTTAACCTTTTGCTTCTTACCATTTCACTCGTATATAACCTTCAGAACTGACCTACACCTGATGTAAAACCATCCTTAGAGCCATAATCAACTTCCAACAAACTTAGTACACAATTTTCTCAAACTCAAAACACAAAAATCTGTTGCTATGATTGCTGCTGTTATCTTCGTGTTCTTGCTGCTATCTCTATAAAATTTTGATTTCTAGCTTCGTTTTGTGTCTAGGAAACACGTTTTTAAAACTTAGCATACGTGGTATTCATTTAGGTTGTCATCTAAACTTCCAATAACATGATGCCATCATAACAAAATGTCTTTGAAAAGTCTTTGTTTTGGTTTGCTAATAAAATATTTCTCCAACATTTAAACACTCTTATGTATATTAATAATGGCTTTATGTCTAATTTAAAATCTTACATTTCCAGCACTTATCATCTACCAGATAAACCTTTCCTTGACTCCAGCATTAAAAGATTCACGATTGAAGTAAAAATGGAAAGATGTACCTGAGTCAACCACCCATAACCCATCGGACTCTCAACAGCAAGTACGAGTGCCTCGTTTGAGTCAGTAGTCACCGAGGTTGATTTCTCTTCGGAAATGTCCCCTTTTACCGAAATTCGAGCATTCTACCTCAGCTCAAGGCTTCGACTTCTCTCTCGTTTGGCTCCTTGACTAACCATGACCCTCGTCATTCTTTCCTCCTCGGTTGTTCTTCTGACCACGTGACAAATCTATTACTAGTGCGTTGTTATTGGCGTCACCCTTCTGCTTTCATCTTACCTCCTCACTAATAAGACGTTCACACACCTCGTGAAACTTTAACTTTCCAGGCTGACTGCTTATGATGTCAACCATAGTCGACCAACTTTAAGGCATAATACCAAGTACGACAACAACTTGTATGTCATCAATCTTGTGATCAATCATCTATAATTGGTTGACTAGGTTGCAACACTCATTCAAGTGCTCGACGACCGAGCCTCCTTCCGCCATTGTCATGGTGTAGAGTTTTCGTGTGACATGGACTCAGTTTTTAGATGACAATCGTTCATATATATCCGAGAGTGCTTTCATCATTCTGTATGTTGTCGTTTGCTCAAAGAAATTGCACGCCACTTTCATTGACAATGACAATTACACAATTGCAAGCACCTCTGATCCAGTCTCTCCCTATCTACAATTTTCATCTTTTTCAGATTTGTTTCATGCAGAGTGTCTACTAAATCACTTCGATAAAGGTATTTCGGATATGCATTTCTAGTAAGCCACAATCAGATTCTTCGAACATTCTCATACTTCTCTTATTGTCACCCATTGTAGATGGCACTAATAAAAATCCCACAGCACCACTAATCGTTGCGAATACGTGCAAAATCGATTATGATTAGGAACCAAGAATTGTGAAAATAAAACAAAGAAGACACAAGAATTTTAAATTGGAAAACTCAAGGGGGTAAAAAATCACGTGATCGACACCACTATCAAATTCACTATTGGAGGAATTACAACTAAGTTATTTATGAAGAACTCCAAAGAATGAGATTCATAATACAAATTATGAATAACAATACGTCTATTTACACGGGGAGTTTGTTTTAATATTAGAAATATTATAAAAGATTTCATAATAGTCCCCAAATTCAGAAATATTTCCAACAAATCTTGACGATATTTTCTAAGTGAATCTCTTATTGATTTCCATATCCATATGAAAATCTCAACTTCCTCAACCACATTGACTGAGCTTCTAATCACAAGTTTCTTATGGACCGGGTTCATTAACGACTATCAATCGTTAATACCGATCTTCACACTCAAAAGTTTCTACCTTCATCATTTGAATCGATTCAAAGGCAAAAAAGATAACAACATAAATCAATCAACATTGTTGTTTTTGTTGGGAAATTACGCCCGGTGGAAGAGCAAGTTCACTTTATTAGGGATGGACTTAATGAATGCGATTACACAAAAACATAAATAAAAATTAATGCATGCAACAGATTTTGCGAGGATAACAAAACTACCAAAAACGCATAGCCGATAATATTGGTCGTTAACTCACAATCACTAAAAGAATATGAATCACTTTCTTAAGGACACTATCTTGTCAATGAAATCCTTTATTTATAGGGTTCGGACTAGGTTCTTATTTGGAAACATTTACCAAATATTTTATAATATTCTTCTTTCACTATATTTAACCACATATTTCATATAGAGATGGCAACATGACGGATATGACATATATATACCAGTAACCGTTAATCACCCCACCCCACCCCAGCCTCATTCTTTGTTACCCGTCCACTCCACTCCTCTCCCCGCATCCGCTATGGATTAACCATTGAATTAGTGGTTAAACAATGTTTACAATTTTGGTTTTTTAAAAAAGTATTGTTATGCATATATAAATCAAAAGAATCTTAAAACAATATCAAATTAAAGAACTCTTTGGATGACTATAATTTTAAACATTGATGTTTTCATTATCGAGACCAATAGTATCATTTTCCCAATCCTTATAGTCGGACAACACTCAAGTGTTTTACAAGTACCCAAAAACAAATGTAAACAAAAATTATAATGTTAACATATATTAACAAATGAAATTAATGAATCCATATAGATTTCTATAAATATTTCTTGTTCAAACATAATCTTTTATGAATAATTTTTACCATATATTCTATAGTGATATTTCAATAGTATTCAACCCAAAAAACTCATATCTAATTTAAATAACATTATCAATTTTTAAATTATTAGCAAAATGCAAGAACAATTATAACTAGAGTTTTGATATTGTCGTCAAGAACATTGGTCCAACTCGCCAACGAAAAATAAAATGAATAATAATATCATTGGTTCACGAAATTCAATTTAATTCGTGTTTAAACAAAACCCACAAAACTCAAACACATTGTTTGCTCTCAAACACAGGAATTTATCTTGCTATGTCGGATGAATTTGAATTAATTTTGATTTAAACACCTAATAAATCGAAAAGAAAAGCAATAGAAAAACTAAAACTCGAAAATAAGATCTACATAACGAGAATTCGAACCTTGAAGAATACAGACTGAATAATGGACAAGAATCGTGTTGAAATCATTGAGAGAAAGATGAAAAAACCAAATACAACATGGAGAATTTGAAAATGGAAAAAGTGGCATTGAATTAGCAATGCTTGGTTCATCTTATTAGGGTTTTGTATTTAATGTAAAGATTTTAACATTATTAGATATATTTAATCAATATAAGTGGAGCATATAAAATTACTTAAATGGATCTTAACGGGTAACGATGCGGTTATGTATCAATATCATTACCTGGCCGATTTAAGGCTGATATAGAATTTAGCTCCCCGACAAGTTTCTACTGGTCGTTTAATTATCCAAAAATACTTTAAACGGTACGGGTATCCACCTGGTAGCAGGGCTGTAAATTCAAATTGTCATCCCTAATTTCATATATCTAACCAAGAAGATATATATTGTCACATCTTCATATATTCCATGGGATAGATAATGAAAGAATATTTCCCATTCGATACTCTCATCTCGATCGAAGTCCAATCCGACAGATATAAAGTAGATTCATCACAATCATGTGATTGTTATTCTTGACCATGACAGGTCACATTGATGGATAAAGTAAAATCATATCACCACCTCATGTTAGTTTTTCCCTGGTCAGTCTTCCACTCCGATGGACAATACATACCCACGACCCGAACCCACAATTGCACACTTCGAACCAAACAACCGACCATGCACATTCATTGCCGAAGCCTCATGGGAAACAACTTATTTACTCAATGGTATCTATTATAGTTCTTTTTTAGGGGTACAAAAAGAACCGGATTCTGATCATAATAAATAATTAATATACGATTTATAGTTTTGTTGTTTGTGGAGACAACTTTAAAAGAGTAAGAAACAAAGGAACACGACGATTTAACGTAGAAACCCCAGATGAAGGGGAAAAAATCACACCGTCGTGAGGGAATCCTCTACGACAAATACAATAAGATGAAGGCTATAAAACAATAATGGAGATTAGGGCAAGAACAACAATCAAAATAACGTGGAGAAAAAATAGCAGTGTGATGTGATCAGAAAATCGGCTTGGAAGTGGAGAAAAGAGCGTGTCTTAGATCTTGTAACCTTCCTCCTTATACAACAGTGATCGTCGATTTTCTCTTCTGATTTTGCTCCATTGTGTTATTAAATCTCCATGAATTTGTAAAAATCTCCTTTAATTCGTCCCCAATACGCGCGTCGGCCGTTACTTCCTTTCGGATAGGTCAGATTCTACGTGGCATGAAGCCTCCACGTTGCGGGGACCGATCTCACGCCCTGATGCCCGATCCAACACTTAGATGTTTTTATAGATGGTAATTCTTCAGTGGGCTGATCCTGGAAGTTTCAATGCGACTGTACATTGATCTCATATCGTTAAGAGCGAACTGTTCCTCGACCTTGGGCCCACTACCTTATATTGGTCATGACCTTTACGTCATACCGGTCCCTCGATTCCCATTAGTATCGATGCATTATTCATAAAAAACGAGTACATGTCTTTCAACCTTTCGGTCGACAAAAGATAAAGACAAGAAACATAATAAAAGACACATGGTTCCGGATCCTCCATGAACTGGG
This sequence comes from Utricularia reniformis, assembly GCA_009725065.1. Classification (NCBI taxonomy): domain Eukaryota; kingdom Viridiplantae; phylum Streptophyta; class Magnoliopsida; order Lamiales; family Lentibulariaceae; genus Utricularia; species Utricularia reniformis. The sequence continues at coordinate 836,940 of RWGZ01001214.1, read as the reverse complement.
TAACTTCCCTCACTCAACATGAACCCAATCACCCCTGGTTCATCCATGGCTAAAAACACCCCTCTTTTATTATGATTCAAAAGAAATATAAACCATGACCTTGCTCGCATGACAAACGCGCTTGACTAGAGCATCGATGCTCGTGCACCATATCCCAATGATGCCTATGTGATGCCATCGGATCTCAAGCATCAGACCACCTCGCCACCTGAGCCATGACTCGTGCGTGGTTCAGGTTGCTTACTTCGCATCCAATAATGCAGTGCCTTCGGGTTCGACACCTTATGGCTAGCACCTTAGCTACATGCATTTCCATTTTTGTTTGAACGAGTTTGGCTCCTACCGTGACCCGGTCACAATGCTACCGGAGATGCCCGGGCCAAGGGGTCTGATCTCACCCATTTTCAAATGTGCTCACAATGATGCCATGTCCCGGACGAGGTCTTTCAATACACTCCTTACTAGATTATAACATAGTTGCCTTATCCCGGACAAGGTATTTCCGTAATTCCTTTTTATGTCTTGGTCTCGTCTTAGGGCCGATGGCGCTATGCGCCTAATGACCCGAACATCACCCATCATTCAAGCTTTATGTTACATATAGAGTTTCTGATTCCCTATTCCCTTGAGTCCAGCCAAGCTGCACGCATTCGGTCTTATGCGACAAGATTAAACAACCTTAAGGGTAAATAATCGTTGTGGATCTGTCATGGTTCACAGGCTTATATGTCACTTATCTCGAAACTATTGCGCCTTAGGAAGCCCCGCCACGATTACCTATGGATAAAATTCCATAAGCATATGCATAATTGTAAAGCACACCATGTGATCCCTTACCCTTCTTCGTAATCGTTTCCGCTAATCTACCTACAAACCCATGTTAATGTTATTTCGTTCGTTCACTAAATCCAAAAGTTTGGTGACACCTCCTAGGGGTGTGTATGAAAATATAGTGATCCGAATAACCGAACCGATTTTTCTATTATCCGAATTGCAAATATTTAATCGCATCGGATCGGATGCGGTTTCAGATCGGATATGGTTTTTAAAAATTCATATCTGATCAGATATTTTTATTATATTATATTATTTAAATTTTTTTTCTAATTTTGTAAAGCTAAAATGTTATATATGGTAAGACATTTTTTTCTTATTATAAATTTCTTTATTCACTACTTTGTGTTGATTAATGCTTATAAGAATTAGAGCATTTGAAAATAGATATTATCAATTAGTGTAATCCCTCGACGAAAGGGTAAACTAGTTTTTTGAAGATCTAACACTTCAAAGTTGTTTTAGGATAGCCTGTTGGACTACCCAACGCCGCTCACTCCTCAATGAATTCTTGCAGGATGAAAAAGTCCAGTTGATCGAATACCCAAGGGAGTCTCCAATAAGGTCTCAAACAACCCCAATGACCGACCTTCCTTCTCCTCCAGTAAAAACTCAGATGCCGAACGAAGCTGCATCACCTTCTGAAGCAAGTTCGTCATCTGGGAGCCAAAGTTTTCCCTCATTGTTTGCTGAGTTCCAAAGCAAAAACATGGGGGAAAATGTAATTCTTCCACCATCGGTCGTCAGCGAAGCCATGAAGCATCCGACCGTTTTAATGGCTGTAGGGACGTTCGTCAGTACTCACATTGACGAGATAATTGTGGTTGGCACTCTGTCGACCCCTCTCCCTAGTTCACTTGGCAAAGCAGTGATCGCTATTCGCGAGGTACTTCAACAAACTTTTTAACAAAGTGTTTCAGATCACGTTTTTGCCGATCCGACTAACTGTCGATTGATGCAGATGTCTAAGGAATTGTTGTCTATGTATCATAAGACAACTTGTTCCTTAAGGCGACTGCACTTCTGCAGAAGAAACTTTTTGAAGCAAACGATCAACTCGCTAAAGAAAGGAGTAAAGCTGCAGAAGACAGGAATAAAGCCGATCGGCTAGAGGGGGAGCTAGCCGAAGCAATGCGTCAATCACAAGAACTCCCCCATATACCAGAGGAAAACAAGACTATGAAAAACAGAGTGGATGTAACCACTAAAGAGCTATCTCGTTCGGCCAAATACATCCAAACAGAAATAACTAAGAGAGCCGAAGCTGAAACCCAGCGCGACCTCTTTGAAGTTAAGATGGAGGTCGAACGGAAGAATGTCGATCTTGCCGCAAACTCACTTAAATATGCCGAGGAGGAGTATCGTCACACTTTCAAAGTTCTAAAAGATAAAGTTCAACACTTCATGAACTCTGCCGATGGCATTTTCCAAGATATTACCAAGAAGTGCTCGGAATATGACAATCGGATCACCACTCTCCAGCAAACGATTAACAAGCATAAAGAAGACAAATCGTCACTTCTGGATCGGTTCATCGTCTCGCCAACATTCAAAAACCTTGCGAAGACCTACTCCCTCGGATTGGTGGAAGAGCAAAAGAATATAATAAAACAGCAGATCGTCAAAATCTTTGAGCTCAACCCCAACTCCGAGGACTGGGAGCGTGTCGATCCCCTTACTTTTGAGGGGGGCTTCAATCCTCGCTAGCGAAATGAAGTAAACGATCCCGATTTAGAGTTTCATCCTCATGTCGATCGGTTTGATAGTCTTGTTTTGGGTAGCTTAGGAGCCTTGTCTTTTGACTCGTCATCCTCCTGAATGTAATTTTGTACTTGTATATCTTCTAATATTCAATTTGCCTTGCTTTAATAATACTTCAACAATAATAACTCCGATCAACATAACCAATTGCCTTAATAATAATAACTCTGATCGACATAACCAATTGCCTCAATGAGCAATACACCAAGCGTTGATCGCCACACCAAACTAACAGCAAGTCATTAAGTTTCATGTTGCATACCGATCGACAGAACCATTCCATCCAGAATTTCAAAATTTTGTGTAAGTGTTGTTCATTCTGTAGATCGATCATCCAAAAATTCATTTTGATAGTCATAATATTGATCCATGGGGTGGAGTATAACAACGCAGTGGATAATTTATCGATAATAGCCCATGGAATATATGTCTAGATTCTAGAAAAAATGTGCCACCTCTAATTCCCAATCGTTGAAACTATGTTTGTTGACGATGTTGATCAGTCTAAAGAAAATTTAATCTTTGTATGTTTCTATGAAATCAGAGGAATTTTACTTGTTGCCTTAAAAGTTATGTTATATCAAAAGGGTTTCCTGAAAATTAACGTTAGACACAAATCACAGCCGAAGAGGTTTCCTGAAGAGAATCGTTCGACACAAATCACAGCCGAAGATGTTTTCTGAGGAGGAACGTTCGACCAATAGCTGTTCGATCGACTAGCAGTCAACAACAATGTGGAATGCAAATACGAGATATCCGAAGAGGTTATCGGTGATCAACACGTTCGGATCTGTCGATGGGACTTAACCGAAGAGGTCACTGGGAACAAGACTTCCAGCCCCAAGATGCATAATGATGCATAAGTGTTGTCGGATGTCACATTGTGTTTATCATAGTCAACAAGTAATTATAAGAGACGCTGATAGCGTTTTAATTTATTCAAGTTGAAAAAGTTCAAAGTCTTTTCATAACCGATCAACCCACACAGTAGTAGAAAATATTACTCCAACTATGGATGATAAATTCTCAAATGATTAATATTCCAAGACCGTGGAAATTCTTCCCCATCCAACGTTTCCAGTCTGTAAGCTCCTCCAAATAATATATCCTTAATTCTATAAGGACCTTCCCAACGACGATCAAGCCTGCCAAGATTTTTCTGGGCCTCCACACTTCGAAGAATCAAGTCTCCTTTCATAAAAGATGGAGGACTCACCTTTTTATGATAACATTTTTCCACAGTATGACGATGCTTTAACAATTGATTATAGATATCCTCATGCTTTTCCTCAATTAAATTCAAATCCATTTTTCTCAAATCGTCATTTTGCTATTCTGAGTACATGGCCACCCTTTGCGTTTTTAAAACGTTTTCCACCGGTACCAAAGCTCCCGATCCATAAACTAACTAAAAATGGGTCTCACCCGTGGTATGGGTCGGAGTTGGTCGATATGCCCACAGTACCTCTTGTAGCCAATCGGGCCAGATGCCACCTATGTCTTCCAGCTTTCTCTTTATTCCAATGACGATCGCACGATTGGATACCTCTATTTGACAGTTCGTCTTAGGATGTGAAACAGAAGAAAACATTTGTTTGATTCCAAGCTCATCGCACATATCCTGAACCTTCTTTCCAGTAAATTGTGTGCCGTTATCTGACACTAACATCCGTGGTGTTCCAAACCTTGAAATAATATTTTTCCAAATGAACTTTTTAACCGCATCCTCCGTAATTAATAAGACATGTTCAACTTCAACCCATTTGGAAAAATACTCCACGGCGATGATACAAAACTTCATTTGATTTACGGATAGAGGAAATGAGCCCAAAATGTCGATCCCCCACCAATCAAAAGGACAAGGAAGTGGGGTTGAATTCAACTCTGAACCTAGTTGTTGATGATAATTGGCCTATATTGACATGGTTGACACTTCTTAACAAAATCATTTGCATCATCCATCATAGTGGGCCAAAAGAAACCCAATCGTCTGATTTTGAGGACCAGAGATCTTGTTCTTGAATGATTTTCACATATTCCTTCATGCACCTCACTAAGTGCCGATCGTGCTTCTAAAGGACGAAGGCATCTCAATAAAGGTCTGTCAAAAGACTTCTTGTACAAGACTTGGTGCCAAAGAACGAATCTCCCGCTCTTGATTCCAAATGTTGTGGCTCGTTTCTTTCCTGAGCAAGTTCGCCGGACGTCAAAAAACTTACAAGTGATTGCATCAACGTAGGCATTGGTTCAGCATTGATGTTCCCAACTATATGCCTGTTGACACTTCCCGGATCAGCCGATCGTGTCAAAATTTGAAAGTCGATCACCGACTTTTAATGCATAAAAACTTGGATGGTTCAATCTTGCAAACCTGGAAAACTTGCTGGCAGGCGTGCCAACGCGTCAGCCTCACGAATTTCTTCCCTTGGCACATGTGATAACACAAAGGATTACAAAGATTTCACAATTTTGACAACTTCTTCCCTATATTGTTGCATCGCAGAATCATAGGTTTCAAAGGCCCCTGCAACCTGTTCAGCGACCAACTTAGAATCCGTAAACCCACGGATATGCATTACTCCAATATTCAGAGCAAGGCGAATTTCTGCAATTAGTGCTTCGTATTCTGGGACATCATTAGAACAAGGGAAAGAAAGCTTCACTGCCACATTTATATGCTCTCATCGGAAAGTGAAAAAACGAATTCCAACTCCAGCCCCTCCTTTTGTGGACCCATCGACAAACATGTCCCAAACGTCATCTTCTTGCTCAGTGACCACCGTGGACCTCGTCATCTCTTCCACAAAATCTACCAAAACTTGAACTTTTATTGCCCTTCGATGCACAATTTCCAGATTCATTGCACTAAGTTGAATAGCCCATTTAGACAATGTTGTAGTTGAATCCGATTTGGACAAAACAGCTTCCAAAGGTTGATCCGTAAAAAGTTGAATATGGCAACTCTCAAAATAGTGCATCAGCTTAACTGAAGCCTTCTTTAAAGCCAAGACAAATTTTTCAATGTTGGTGTACATTGTCTCTGCCGGAAGCAAAGTGCGACTAACATAATAAACTGATACTGAAGGAAGATTCTTGAACCACGATTTAGCATCCTTCTGTAGAGTGGCACCAAATAATTTACATCGGACAGCGTCACTAGCCCGGACTGTTCCCATCCTTAATTCGAAATCTGATAAATGGTCCAAGGGGTCCCCAGAACCGCTGAATGTGGGTATCCCATCCAGTGATCGGAAAGAACGTTCGGGAATAGCTTTCATGATGTGCTCCGAGAATGGAAGCAAACGCAACTGAAGTATGGTGGAAACCCCATTATCTGTGCGCGGATTCTGATAAGAATTCTCTAAATCTAATAAACCTTTCCAACACCTCTCTTGATAGGTTGTCTCATGCTTCATAGAAGAAAGTTGGTCGACGATCGGTATCCAGCCCCGGTCGTCGTCTTTTTATTGCATCCAGTTCCGCTACCAACTCGTCAAAGCGAGCTTGGTCTGGATCAATAGCCGGTTGTCCTAGCTCGTTCTGAGGTAGTCGACCGATAATCTCCTCCTGGTCAGAAATTTGGTTCTCATGTCGGTCGTCCTCCACGCATGTTTCATTTGGGTTATTGTCTGGAGTATTCTGAATATGTGGTTGGGCAACAGATTTCTGCCCAGAGGCCATAATCGATTGTCGAAGGTCCTCTACCATTTCTTCCACCATTTTCTGCAAGGACTGCGGGTCAATGGGGATAACGTCTCTCCCAGCAATGCTGTTATGCGACTCCTGTTGGTGAGCTTCCATCGCCTAAACAGATTCTGGGTTTTCCATTGTTGGGAAAATTCTCTCTTCTCGGAGAAGAAAAGAATTCCCATTATCCGGGGTCGGATAGAATTAATGCGATGAGAACCGAATGTAAACGAATAAAGGTAAAAGACATAAGATTTAGCGTGGAAATCCAAAACTGGGAAAAACCACGTGACCGATAAACCTCGACCGTGAACTCACTATCACAAGAAGAATAAGAATACAATATGCTACTCTATTGATTGATTTATTACAATTGTCTTCATAAGGTCTCTATTTATAGAGTCTAAACTAGGATTTAATCTAAGAAATATTCTACCGAATATTTTGCAATATTCTCTTTCCACATCTTTGACCACATCTTCCATATATATATTTAACCATATATATATATTCTTCTATATATATCACAGAATATATCTTGATATATTCTTCCATATATATCGCCAGCACAATATATCTTCATATCTTCTTCCATATATATAACCAACAAGATATATATCAATATCTTCTTCCATATATGCAATAAATAAGATATATCTCAATATGCTATTCCACATATTTCATGCGTCAATTAAGGAAAGATATTTCCCCTCGATACTCTCTAATCCCGATACAAGTCTAATCCGACTGTTATCAAATAGACTCATCACAATCGTCCAATCGATATCCTTGATAGATCGACAAGATTCATCAAGTCGATCAACATCACTGCTTCAAGTTAGGTTTCCCCCGGTCGCACTTTCATCATTGAGCCTTTCGACTGTCACCCGACCTCCTTTCCTAACATGCATAACGCACAAAAAAAAGAAAAACTAGCAGGCAAAGCTTCTCAGTAGGTTTACCAGATCGGTCCCCACGAACATCTCCAAATGTTAAGAGTAAAAATCTATTCTTTAATATTTATGATTTTAGTAAGGATAACCCTGGTATTCGGTTGCAGTAGCAAGAAAAACCAGGAATTATACTTGGGAAACCCTAGAACCGGAGGAAAATAGACGGGGCACCAAACCCATGAAGAATTTTCTAAAACTGTAAGTGTAGTACCTAGAGGAGAGAGCTTATCCTCCTCACTATCTTCTGCCCCCCTTTTATAGGGGCGGAGATATAATTTTTAAATACAAAATCTAATCGTAATCTTCCACACATCACATCAGCCACCCTCGAGCTATTTATGACTTATAGCTTCGTAAAAGTCGTGCGGCGCCGAATGGAATTGGTGACGTAGCTGTTGTTGACATTAATCACAAATCATTTGTCGATCATGTACTTATTTACCGATCGGATGCTTGAACGCCGATCTGATGCTGATGATCCGATCGGCCATTTTGATCTTCTGACTCCATCATGAAGCGAATGTCAAAATGTCGATCGGAGGCAATTGAGAAACTGTATCGATCGACTTTTGCCATACCATTTTATAATACCTGATCCGCTAAACCTGACCAACTATCATAATTTATGCATTAACATAAAGATTGTGATTAAGAATATCTAAGTGAATTATGTTTATTTTTGCAGATTCGTGCACTTAGAAGAAAAAACATAATTCATTGTTTACAAGTATTTGTTTTAATTTAATTTTTGTATTGAATTCAAGTTTTAGTTTATGCATGTTTGAAAATTACGAACATGCGTTTTTTGTTTGTTTAATAATTCATATGCTTTGCAAATAAGTAATTTTTTTTGGTGATTAGTATTAATTTCGTATAATCAACTATAATTAAAAAATAAATATTAAGGTATCCGCAAATCGATCCGTAAACCGATCCACAAATCGATTCACTATTGCGGATCGATTTCGGATCATCATTTTTCCGATCTGTATCCATCGTATCGGATCAAAAAAATGATGATCAGATCGGTTACCCGATCCACACATAACCCTAGCACCTACCATTGACTCCTTGTGAGTTTCCTTCATGCCAAAAACTTGCCAAGAGTAACAATATTTATAAATGTTCCCTAATGCTTGGGTCTTCATCTTACTTTAATGACCTTTGAGTCACCATTTCGGTTTACCGAGTCAATCAAATATATTTCGTTGTTTTCCTCATTCTTCCCTCGAATCTCGTGCATTCCTTTAATCCGGTCAACATTCCATAAATTCCTCCTCTTGCCTTATAAGTTTAGTTTAGGTATAGTACGCCTAGCCTCATGGCTCAGGCCGATTTCACAGACTCCCGCTATGCACGTGCCTCTACAGACCACGTTATATACTTTGGCCTTCATGTTTCGTGCAGACCTTTACTTTAGTGAACGCCCTAGTATCCCTCCCATTGTTTCATACTTATTCCGTTACATTCCGATCCTTAATTAAAGTTTCTTCCTGAAACTTGTGTACCTTCAAACAACTTTGGGTACCATTCCCTCATTTCCAATTTGGATTCCCACGAGGCCTCTTCTTGTGCTCGCCCTGGCAAATGAATTATACAAACTCCTTATGTCGATACAAACTTTTCCAAATGTACAACACCTTTATATTGGGAGACTTTTAAATATACTCAATCATTAACATCAAATATTAATATTATTTTTCTTTATCATTAAACTTCTTATTTCTATCTTTTGCCTCCTTCAACTTCTTTCTTATCAAATCTACCTTTTCTTTTGCGAAATTATCATATAACACCTTGTGATTTACTTTCTACCACTGCATTCCAATAAATAGGTGTCCTACACATCTTTCCATACAAGGATTCATATGGCGCAATCTTTATACTTGAGGGAAAACTGTAATTATAGGTAAACTACACCAAAGTAACCAATGGTTCCCAAGTTCGCTTAAATTCCAACACACAGATTCAAAACATATATTTCAATGTTTGTATTGTTCTTCTCATTGACCATCTGATTGAGGTGATAAGCAAAACTTAAGTTCAACTTTGTTTCTAGTAGATCTTGCAAACTAGTTCAAAATCTAGAAGTAAATCATGGATCCCGATTGTTGACAATGCTCAATGGCCCCCCTATGTAGTTGATAATGTTATCCAAATACATGTTTTCAAGCTTATCCATACTATTAGAAAGTATCAATGCAATAAAATTAGTAGACTTCGTAACCCGATCATCAATAATCTCAATAATATCATTATTTCTAGTCAACCAACATTTTAGTTTCAGATCCATGGTAATATGATGTCATTTCCATTCTCGAATGTCTAACGGTTGTAACAATCCCATAGTCGTTGATGTTCTGCTTTGACTCTTTGAAAATCATCACTTTTCGCCACAAACTGAGCCATATATTTCTTAAGATCAGACCATCAAAATTTCAGTTTCAGATCTTCTACGCAAGCATCAGCCACTGATTATGTTTTCTTGAAAAATATTGCAGGCGACATGATTAAGTTTAAAATTTTTTTAGCATCTATATGATTGTGTAAATGTATGAATTATCAAGTATAATTTGGTAATGTATTCGATGCAAAGCTTTAGATAGTTTTACTCCTTATTGAGCCTATAATTCTTTAAATTTTTGTTCGTTGCATGAAATGTTTCAGAATACGAGTTTATTCTATATTTTCTAAAGTAGTGCAAAACTATTTATAATACGCGATAGTGTCTCATGAACTGTATTCAATGATTTTTTTGGAATATTTGAGAGCTTGGATTGACATAATTTATTTTGCATATGGTAGCCTCATCTATTGGCCTATATTGTGATTTTTGAAATCATTTTAAGAAGTTATTTGATCTCTCAAAATAGATTTGGTGTGATAATGTATCAAATTGCACTTCTTTCTTTGAATTTGTTTTGTGTATTTTGTCTTGTTTATGTGTAAATTCGAGTGCTTGTGGTTGCACATCACACTTTTTCATGCCTTGCTAAAAATTAAAATTTATGAGAAACATGATGTTGTATTCCAAACAAAACAACGAGTACAAGACCATATATGTTATAATTATTTTTCTAGTTCTAATCTACTTAATTATAATTTAGATAAACATGCAACATGGTGGAAGCATACTAGATAATCAAAATGTTTATTTACAATACAAAAGCATTTAATATATGTTAAGGGTAAAAATTACTCCTTAATATTATGATATTATAATATGTGAGAACCGCTGGTAATCGGTTGCCGTAATGACAAACACAAGGAATTATACGTGGGAAACCCGAGAACCGGAAGGAAAACCCACGGGGTACCAAACTTAGGAAGAGATTTCACTTGAGAAGATAAATACACATGTAATAGAAGAGCTTATTACTTTTGTTGCTTTCTATGCTCATTCTCCCCTATTTATAGAGGAGATGAAAAAATATAAAAATACTAAATATAATCGTAATCTTCCCTAGTCTCATCAGCCGCTCTCTAGCTGATTAATATGACTTTTGGTGGCTAAAAGTCGTGAGGTGACGTCTGAGATTGGTGGCGCATCAATTGTTGACATTTATGCATTTACCATCGACAGTGTCGAACGCCAGAGGCACTGTCAATTGCCGATCGGATGTTGATGATTCCGATCGATCCCAATGAATGTCGAGCCTGACATCATGACAAGTGCCGATCATCGCCGATCGGACGTAATTTCATACCGATAGGTACGCAGATATGACGATCGGTATCTTGCTATCACTTTACATATCCAACCCATCCGGTTTGACCCATCACCATAAATTCATGCATTAACAATATACTACATAACAACTAGTCACAAAACATGATATACTTCTTGTCCTAATCTTACAGCACCTACATAACACACCTACATCTCTTCATCATCCACTCAAAAAAAATTTAGCGGTCAAGAATTTTAAATACGTAAAAAAACAACCAAAGAGCACGAAAACATGTAGTATAAAAATATTATCTCAAACATGAAGTATTCAGATGACCAGTCACCCAGTTATCTCAAGTCTGCATGTTATCTCAACCTTGTTCTCAAGCACGAAAACAAGGTTGAGATGCAGACTTGTAATTCACTGGCCAATTCTTGTGATGTACGAAAATATTCAGATGACCAGTCACCCAGTTAAAAGGATCGGAGTACTATCGATCCTTGGCTGGAGCATTAAAATATCTCACTCTGACTAGGCCTAACATTACCTACATTGTAAATGAAATATGTCAGGACATGCATAATCTGATAAAGATGAATATGGAGACTGTCAAAAGAATTTTAAGAAATCTCAAAGGTACTACATATGATGGGATAGTATTGAACAAGGACCCTATCGATCAGATTGATTTAACTTCGATACACGGATTTTGCTATGTTGATTGGGTAGCTAACCCGTACACAAGTCATTCAATGGGTGGATAATGTATTTATATTGGTCAAAGTTTAATAGCATGGAAAAGCCAAAAACACAAAACAATTGCTCGTTCAAGTAGTACTGAAGCTGAATATCGCTCATTAGCCGCCAATGTTATAGATGTGGTTTTGATTCGGAAACTATTGCACTTCTTACTCAAATGTGTTGGTCGGTCACACATCCATTGTGATAATAATAGCACAATAGAAATTGCGTTAAATATCATCTTCCATGATCGTACCAAACACATCGATATTTATTATCACTCTATTCGAGAAAGAGTACAAGGCGAGGAGATCGATATTCATTATTTATGTTCAGTAGACTAATTGAGAGATTTGTTCACCAAACCACTTAGCAGAGACCGACATGAAATTAAGGGAAAACTTTGGAGTTGGTTCCACTTACCTAATTGGAGAGAAGGTGTTGACGAAGAATATTACATTTTTTGTGATTAATTTATTATCAAATGGTAATATTATAAATTAATGTAGTATAAATATAGTGTAGAGTTGTAATTCTTAGTTGATTTTTTCAATCAGAAAAAGGATTTGTCCTCCTCGTCCCTTATAGTTTGTTCATTTAATTGTTTATTTTTCTAGTAAAAAGTCATCCCATATAATTCATGACACTTGCAATGCTTCATAGTTCTCCCATACTCTCAAAGAGTTTTGTCCTCAAAACTCAATTGAAGTGTTGTTCAAAAAGATTATGAATAATGAGTAACCATTTTTTTTTCTAATTCCATGTAGTCTTCTCATTATCATGATTACTCAATTGCACATTACCATTGGTATTACTTTATTCCTTAGTTTTATTTCTTATCTTTTCAGTTTCTGATTTGCCCCTCTTAATAAGTTAAATTTTCTGCTACTTCTATAGTTTCATCATTCAAAATTATAGAAGTTCTTCCAATTTCTAAGCTGTGATATATAGCAACACTTTCTAAGCTGTGATACACGGAAGAAATCATGAATTCTTCCAATTTTATTTGGAAGTAACAATTGACATGACATGTTTCCATCCTTCTTTATAAGTTCAGAATGGTCTTATGTACCTTAGTTTCAACTTTCCTGCCTTACCAACTCGCAAAACAATCTTCATATGAGATAATTTGAGGTATACCCACTCATATACAGCAAAGTTCAATGGTCTTCTCAACCCAACTTTTATAACTATCTTGGGCCACCATTAACTACTTCCTAACCACTTTTTCTTTTGTCAACTTGATTCATTCATGTCCAACTAAGTATTTTTCTTTCATATTATCTCAATATATAGGACTTCTACAACGCCTTCCATACAGAGCTGCATACGGTGCCATGTGTATTCTAGATTGATAGCTATTATTATAAGCAAATTCCAAAAGTGTCATATATTGTTCTCGATTGTCATGAAACTGTAGTATACAAGCTCTAAGCATATCTTCCACTATCTGAATAACTATTTTCGATTGTCCATCTGTTTGAGGATTATAAGCCGTACTAAAGTTCAATTTGGTTCCCACAGCTTCTTGTTATTTCTTTAAAAAATGTGATTAAACTTTGGATCCCTATCATTACCATACTTAGAGGTATTCCATGGAGCCGAATTATGTTGTCAATGTACATACTTGCTAATTTATCCATCTTATTAGTCGACTTCGTAGCTATAAAATGTGCATATTCTATCAACTTGTCCACCACAACCTAGATTGTATCATTTTTCCTTGGTGTTCTAGGTATTCCACTGATAAAATCAATTGTAATATGGCCTCATTTCCATTCTGGTATTTCTAGAGGTTGCAACAATCAACTAGACATTTGATGCTCTACTTTTATTCATTGACATTATTACACTTGGAAATATAAAGTGCTAGGTTGTTTTTCAGTCCTTGCCACCACCAAAACTTTTTTAAATCATTGTACATCTTTGTGACCATATGGATGTATTGTAAAGCATGAGTTATGTGCCTCTTGCATGATTCTATATATGAGGTTTCATCTTTAGGCACCACAAGATGTTTTTGGAACATAAGACATCCATCTTCCCCTCAATTAGATTGTTTTACGGTGCCAACTTGTATTCTATTTATTAGGTTTTGTGCCTCTTGGCCATTGCTTTTTTGCCGAATTATCTCTTTAATAATCGATTGTTTTGTTGGCAAAGTTGTTATTGTACCTTTCTTTTAATGCACTAATTCCAAACTCAATTTTTTTTCCATTTTCTCAGCTAAAGATATATCAATTTGTTCATAATGTTTTATGCTTAGTACACATGTAACTGCATTTCGCTCTCCATGACAATCCTGAAGTTCTATGTGATAGTCCGCAATCAACTCCAACCATTTATATTGTCTTAAGTTCAAATCATTTTGAGTAAACAAATACGTCAAACTCTTATGGTCACTAAAAAATTTACACTTCATTGACTATACATAATATTTCCATTGCTTTAAGGCAAAACAATTGATGTTGATTCTAAATCATGTATGAGATATCTGCTTCATCTAGTTTCAGTTGTTTGGAGGCATAAGTTAGTGCACGACCTTGTTGCATCAAAACACAACATAATCCATAGTATGAAGCAACATATAAATCTCATATTCCTCTTCTTTCTTTGGTTAAACTTAAACAAGTGTTGTGGTTCACAATATATTTCTCTTTTAGAAACTTTTTTCGCACAATTTACACCACTCAAATTTCACTCTATTTCTTATCAGGTTGGTCAATGGTTTAGCTATAGTAGCAAATCTATGATAAACTTTCGATAGTAACTAGCTAGCCCAATGAAACTTCTCACTTGTTGAAGTATTACTGGAGTTGCAACTCTAATATGATTTTAATCTTTTTGTGATTTACAGAAATCCCCTCAGTAAAAAATGTTACCTAAGAAAGCTATACTTTATCTCCAAAAGTCAAATTTTCTAAAATTTACAGAGTTTATTTTTCCTCATAGTTTCAAATACTATCCGTAGATGTTTTAAATGTGTTTACTCATCAAACGAGTATATCGATATGTCTTCAATAATTCTTACCACGAACTTATCTAAGTAAGGTTGGAAACTCCTATGCATCAGTTCTTATAAAATAGCGGGCACATTCATTAAGTCAAATGAAACTACTAAACATATGTCGATACCTTTTACTAAAGTTGCTTTGCTTATACCTTCTTCTTTAGTTTTAACTAATGATATCTTTTTTTTAGATCCAACTTAGATAAGACTTTGGCTCCTTGAAGTTGATCAAATAAATCATTAATACGAGGAAGTGGATACTTATTCTTATTTGTTATTTTGTTAAGCTCGATATAATCATAGCATAGACTTAAAATTCCATATTTCTTGGTAATAAATAATACTAGTGCTCCCCAAGGTGAAATATTTGGTCTAATATAGCCCTTATTAAGCAAATCCGGCAGTTGCGCTTTTAACTCTCTCAACTCCTTTGGTGTCATACGATATAGTGGTTTAGAAACTTGTTGTGCCCTGGAAATTAACTCAATTCCAAGTTACACATCTCTTATTGCTAGTTTCCCATGTAAATCATCTAGATATACGTCCATAAATTCATTAACAACTTGTATCTTTAAGATGTCCAGCTTTGTAGAATCTATAATCAAATTTACAAAGTAACCTCGACATAATATCACTACATTTTATCTCCTCATTGATGTCCAAACTCTCCATCTTTGGTATCTCAAAAAGAGCTTACTCTCATATAATGATGCTCTTCGTTCCACATTTAATCAATACTCTATACTTCTGCAACAAATCAATTCCCAAGATAATATCAATTTTTGTCATTTCAAATTCTAACAATTCCCAAGATAACATTTAATCCGTACNCGATCGTTCCCCGTCTATAGCCGATGTAGGGATTCGCCTAAGGTGCCCTCTCTCTCGCACCCCCGAGGGGACCTCACATAATCCTGAAGTTCTATGTGATAGTCTGCAATCAACTCCAACCATTTATATTGTCTTAAGTTCAAATCATTTTGAGTAAACAAATACGTCAAACTCTTATGGTCACTAAAAAATATACACTTCATTGACTATACATAATATTTCCATTGCTTTAAGGCAAAACAATTGATGTTGATTCCAAATCATGTATGAGATATCTGCTTCATCTAGTTTCAGTTGTTTGGAGGCATAAGTTAGTGCACGACCTTGTTGCATCAAAACACAACATAATCCATAGTATGAAGCAAAACATAAATGTCATATTCCTCTTCTTCCTTTGGTTAAACTTAAACTAGTGTTGTGGTTCACAATATATTTCGCTTTTAGAAACTGTTTTCGCACAATTTACACCACTCAAATTTCACTCTATTTCTTATCAGGTTGGTCAATGGTTTAGCTATAGTAGCAAATCTTTGATAAACTTTCGATAGTAACTAGCTAGCCCAATGAAACTTCTCACTTGTTGAAGTATTACTGGAGTTGCAACTCTAATATGGTTTTAATCTTTTCGTGATTTACAGAAATCCCCTCTGCAAAAAATGTTACCTAAGAAAGCTATATTTTATCTCCAAAGTCAAATTTTCTAAAATTTACATAGTTTCTTTTTCCTCATAGTTTCAAGTACTATCCGTAGATGTTTTAAATGTGTTTACTCATCAAACGAGTATATCGATATGTCTTCAATAATTCTTACCACGAACTTATCTAAGTAAGGTTAGAAACTCCTATGCATAAGTTCTTATAAAATAGCGGGCGCATTCATTAAGACAAATGAAACTACTAAACATATGTCGATACCTTTTACTAAAGTTGCTTTGCTTATACCTTCTTCTTTACTTTTAACTAATGATATCTTGTTTTTAGATCCAACATAGATAAGACTTTGGCTCCTTGAAGTTGATCAAATAAATCATCAATACGAGGAAGTGGATACTTATTCTTATTTGTTATTTTGTTAAGCTCTATATAATCATAGCATAGACTTAAACTTCTATCTTTCTTGGTAATAAATAAAACTAGTGCTCCCCAAGGTGAAATATTTGGTCTAATATAGCCCTTATTAAGCAAATCCGGCAGTTGCACTTTTAACTCTCTCAACTCCTTTGGTGTCATATGGTATAGTGGTTTAGAAACTTGTTGTGCCCTAGAAATTAACTCAATTCCAAGTTACACATCTCTTATTGCTAGTTTCCCATGTAAATCATCTAGATATACGTCCATAAATTCATTAACCACTTGTATCTTCAAGATGTCCAGCTTTGTAGAATCTATAATCAAATTTACAAAGTAACCTCGACATAATATCACTACATTTTATCTCCTCATTGATGTCCAAACTCTCCATCTTTGGTATCTCAAAAAGAGCTTACTCTCATATAATGATGCTCTTCGTTCCACATTTAATCAATACTCTATACTTCTGCAACAAATCAATTCCCAAGATAATATCAATTTTTGTCATTTTAAATTCTAACAAATCTGAATTGTATTTATGTTTTCTAATTTCTATATCACAATTCTTACAGTTTTCATAGAAGATACTTGTCTACCACCTGGTGTACTGATCTTCCATTTTGTACTCTCATCATTTTCAACATCAAGCAGGCAAATTGTTTGAAACAAAAAAATGTGTAGCTCTAGTATCAAATAATGTAGAAGCCGAAATTCTATTAATTAAGATCATACAAGTATATGAAGTATCTCCTGCTAAAGCTTGTTATTTGGTAAGAGCAAATACACGAGTTTTAGCTTGATGCTTTACCTTTCATTCTTGCCATAGTTTAACATTTTTTATTACAATTATTCACATAATGACCCATCTTACCACAGTTATTACAAACCACTTAACAAACTCTACATTCCCCTGGATGTCTCCTTGGACTCTTTAGACGTGTAGGAAATCCTCCATGTTTAACTCCTTTTTGTTGTGCACTTGGTTGTCCAAGTTTGTTAAATTGTTTATAAGGTGGTTCATCTTTGAAACTGTTCTTTCTCTTATTATTTATCGCTTCTCTTTCCATTATAATCTCACTCTCCACTTTCACCGTAATGCTTACCATCTCAGCAAATGTATGATTTTTTAGACACGTCAACATGAATCTAATCATGCCTTGCAAACCTGAATAGAGCTTATGTTTTTTCTCTTCTTCTATTTCCATAATATTGGGAGCATGCATGCCGTGTTCCTCAAATCTTTCCAAATATTTCATCGCAGTCAACGCACCTTGGGACAAATGATCAAATTTATCATATTTCATTGCCCTCAACTCTACTGGAAATGTAGTGCTCCAAACATTGTTTGAAACTCCATCCATGCGAACTCTCTATTAGGGATTAAGCTTGTTGTTATACTCTTCCACTATCAAGTTGCATTCTCTTCTAGCCAATAACCAGCAAACATTATTCAGATATTAAGGAACTTAACCAAGTTGAAATTTTTCTTCCATACTCATTAACCAAGTTTCAGCTTCTTCAGGTCCTCCACTCGAAAGAGATAGTCTTCCAACTCTCATCAAAGCTTCATGGTAATCTCTAATACGCATTTCTCTTGTTTGATGTTGAACTTGGTTTTGTTGTTGTATATTTTGTTCAACTGATATGTCTTGTGCTAAATTTCCAGCCACCGTTTCCATATGAGCCATCATATGCATCATTTCTCTCATCTCTTCTCTATAATTTCTCATTTTTTATGTTTATATGGAGCTAGTAGATCCTATTCTCTCATTTATATTCCCTCTAGGTCTTCCTCTCCTCTTGGGTTACTAGAACTCATCTTTCTAGACCTGCAACAAAATTGAATACCATAAGAAAAAATCCAATAAATTGATTCGAATTTTTACTACTGTTTAACTTCTCCTAATCCAATTTCTAGCCACCAAGAGTTTCATATAACCTTTTCTAAAATACCATTTTTTATGCCTTTATAATAAAATTAAAATATAGAAAAAACATGATGTCTCACTCCAAAAAATAATGATTACAAGACCATATTTATTAGGTTTATTTTTCTATTTATAATCAAATTAATTATAATTCAAATAAATATTTAAATTGACGGACGCATACTATACAATCATAAGGTTTATGAACAATACAAAATCATGTCATATACTACATAACAACTTGATGTTATTGAAAAATATTTTTTCGGATATTTGACAAGTCAGATTTTTTATGTTTAGAACACGAAGACTTATGAGGTTTGACCCACAATATGTGGGCTTACGTCTTCGGGAGAGAAAAACTATACTTGGATGTTCCACTATATCAAAGTTAACAAGTTACAATATATGGTTTTTGGGATAAAAAGTAAATGATATAATGAGATTATGGGCTGATGAATATGCATGATGTCGATAACCGGGATGAAATCTCCTAAAGACTATTCACAGCTAAAATTCACCACGGATCTTCCTTGGATGCATAGTTCTCCACGGATCTTAACTCTTCAACACAATTCTCCTAGATTATAAACATCACACTATTCACTATAATAATTCTTTGTGTATTTCGATTCTTCAACACAATTCCCCTATATTTTAGACTGTACACTATTCACTTCAAAAATTTCCCGTTGATTTTGACTCTACAACACAATTCATCTTGAATTAAGACTGCACACTATTCAATGCAATAATTCACCGTGTATTTTGGCAAGTGCAAATTCATTTCCAAGTTTAGGAAGTGCAAATTCATCTTCGATTTTGGGGACTGCAAATTCATCTCCAATTTTCGGGAGTGAAAATTCATCTCAAACTTTATAGTGGTGCATCTGCTTAGCGCCACTTTGAAACAAATAGTATAACTTAATGTTCATTACATGTACTCATGAAATTCATTTTGCATCACTAAATAGACTTAGAAACAAAGATAACAATATAAGGCTTTAACTATAAACACAATCGAAACATTACTATAAATATTTATACTTTAAAGGTATCACATAGGAGCATATAACTTGTTCTACCCATTTTCACACTCCATCATGCGCTTACCCTCTTTTATTGATGATTTCTACTTTTATTCAACTTCTCATACCTCTTACACACCCCTCTGTTATTGTTACACCCCAATTTTTATTCTATAATTGAAATATGACATGGCATATCTTTCTTAAGAAAAACATAAGTCTACATCCATTTCATTCTAACTTCATTACATTTACCGTAGATAATTTCAATCTAAACATTTCTTATAAAACACATATATGTCAAAATTTGTCTATTTAACATAACATAAGTCACTAACTCACACAATATTCAAAACAACAACATTGTTAAATATTTACAAACTTTATATGTCTAAATTTAATGTCATAGCATGGTGTTTTACTTCAAAATTCAATTCTACGGTGTTTCTATTTCCTATTTATAGCCTATCTATTGATCTAACTCTCCGAAGATGTACCTGGAGGAGTAACAATCATGAGTTTTAAACAAGTAAGAAAATAAATGCATAGGATGTCATATAATAACCCCTCCTAGACCTTTGATTAAACATCAGCACAGTCCTTGAGATCAACGTATCCCCCAGCTTCACCTCAAGGCAAACAAGAAGCACTACCAACTCATTTTCTCTTTGAATCCATTTTTCTTATATTATATTGAGACACTCACAGTATAGACTATATAACCCCACACTTTTCATTCTCTTTTCTCTATAAGCATGTCTATTCATTAGCCATATTCATGTTAAAACCATGTTGCTAGAAGTGCGCATACACACACAGCCTCTCGAATTTTTACATATCAAACAATTTAAGGAAATAAAACAATGAAAGTGCAGTATAACCTTTCTTCCCACTAGATCAAATTTGGAATTAGTGGCATTTATGGTTCTCAATATTTAGTATGGCTAATTTAGTACTCAAATTTTGGAAAGTTTTTTATTGTTGGTCCTCTTAACCTCAAACATATTATTTTCAATCCGATGAACATCCGATTGTTATTATTGACATTTACGTTTTAAAAAAGAAATGTTCTTATTTTTTGCTCTATTTCAATGCTTTTCGATTAACAAATGAGTTTTTATTTTTTATATTCATGTATGAAACCGAACCAACATATGCATACAAAAACTTGAACAACAAAACATCGAACACAAAAATGTTTATTGTACGAATTATAATATAATCAACAAGAAAATTCGAATAGATTTCTTTCGGCTATAAAGACAAACATAATCACAACCCAATACACGTTAGCAACGTTAAGAAGTCGATTATTTGAATTGACCATAAATTTGAAAAACAATTGTCCAACTTAGACACAGCCACCACCAATTGTTGGGGATTAAACACATGTGCGAGCAACCCCGATAAATTAAGTAGAACATTAGAATTAAAGCAAAGAGAAAACAACGACACAAGAAATTAAACGTGGAAACCCTGAATGGGAAAACCACGTGACCGGCGGAAACAGCCAATTCACTATCACTTGAGAAGATTACAACACACACACACGAAGAGGAAAACTCGGAATATATGAGTATTGAAGTACATGACAATGAACCCTAAGACTCCTTTATATAGATGAGGTGGTTGAGATATTAAGGTAACTAAAAAATATTCCTAATATTTGATCATATCTCCATATATGATTATCCATGATCAAATCATATATATGCGTCCATATATACTGATTTGATATGATCTTGTTTCCTTCAATATCTCGTTCCATAATTGTTGATATCTTAGACCATTGGGTCCCACCATATCACAGTTCGGTCCTCGACCGATTGCCTCTATCTCATAACTTCGGATCACGTGCTCCGGTCTTCCCCCGATTGCCTCAGTCCCTTTGTCACCTTCGGTATTGCGTACGTCGGTCCTCCACCGATCGGTACCAATACCTATCATCCCGTCTTCCATGTGTGCCCCGATCGACCACATTGTCGATCATCATCCAAATGTAACCGATCGATAACAATATCGATCTCCACACCTAACAGTTTCCTATGAAGATGTTTAACTTTGAGTGTTTTTACATTTAATATTCTTTAATATTTATTTTTTAAAATTTTTAATGAAGTTTATGTTCATTCTCTATTTTAATTTATTATATTATTAAATTATTATTTTTAAATAATTACCCATTTTGTCCCCCAAGTTCGTCTCTTTTACAAAATCCGAATCACCTAATTTGAGTCCTTGAATCCAAGCTTTGGAACTCCAACAGACGAGGTGAAAAATAAATTCTAGGAAAAAGATTGACAAACCACGACTAAGAGAAATAAAGGAGACAAACTAAAAAAAACTAACATCGTTAAATAAATTAAGGACGATTGTCAAATTAACAAGCTCCAAGATCAGTTTCGCCACTATGCGTAAACAATGGAGACCGATTTTATGTTTCTCAAAATATGGGTACTAATTATGAAATTTTGGGATTTAATTTTCAATTTTCACATGTGCGGATGAATAATAGAAATTATTTGAAGTTTGAGGAATATAAAGCCCACAAAATATTTGGGGACCAAATTACAGAAATCATCAAAAATGGGATGATCAAATGCATCACTTTTTTATTAATTAAAACTATATAATATATATATATATATATATATATATATATATATATATGAATAATAAGAATCTAAAAGCAAGAAAAAGTTGATATTAATCATATTATTATTCTAAACTTTAACAATTTTATTTCTAGTTACTCATTCAAATTATGTTTATTATTTCAATTTTATCCTCTAGTCATTTTACATAGGGTTGCATAATTTGTTAGAATTCGTACAATCCATCATGTGTGCGATGCGTACATTTTTTAAAAATAAAAAATTTAAAATATTAAAAAATGAAAAAAAAATTAAATGATTTATATGAAATCTCATATAATTCGATGTATTTAATGACAAATAGTTTGAATATTGAGAGATTGTAGAAAAAATATAAAAAAAATTATATTTTTTATTACGAGATTCGTAAAAAAATAATGAATTTAGCACCACAAATGGCAAATATCATACCCTTGTTGGTGTAATATATTTCCAAATTTCATAATTGATCTTCCCATTCCTCTTAAAGTAATAAAAATGATCTGTCTAGGATAATTCAGTATTCTAACAAATCTAGATAATGAGTTAATATTTAAATTAAGTCAGCTTCTCAAATTAGATTCTTAATTTGACTTTGCTTGCTATATGTTGATGTTTTGTTGTTTCAACAAACAATAATCATTTATCTGGATGCCACTGAATTATTGATTCTCAGGCATACAATAAATTTGTATTTTCAATCCAAAATTGAAAAAGGGGATATTAATCCAAAAAATCTTATTACTAAAAAATAGTCCTAAAATTACTAGATATGTGAAAATGGGTGAATAATTTGATGACTGCATTCTAAAATTCATTACTTTGGGAAAAGTTGAAAATATATTTTTAACAATATTAATTTAATTAGCACAGTGTATACATATTTTTTATCCAAAAAGATATTTAAAATATTATGAATTGTTAAACTATATATACTTCATACATAGCTTATTGTGTTGTGTCTTTAATATATATAATTTTGTTATCATCTAATTATGTTTCTTGTGAATCTTCAATTGTCTACATTTATTCATATTCCGAATTCGTATACAAATGAGCTAATTGTTTTTTACGTTTTTTCATGGACACCTATGGTGAATACTAATAGGGTGAACCATCCTCATTTATTGACTTATTGTTGAGCCAATAATCTCATGGATTGTATTATCGTGTTTGGTTTCTGCACAATTTTGTAAATTTTACCTTTAATATTGAATATATGTTACACCATAAATATATATTTAACACAGACAATGTTGAAGATTATATTTGGTGAAGAATCAGTACCCAAAGCAAATGCAAACTCATTCTAATGTCAGTGTGGGGATGAATCATTAACTCACATGATTGTCGATATTTCTAGATTGGCCCATCTTTGAACATGAGTATCACCTGATATTCAATCGATTATGTATCCTATCAGGGATCCTGTAATTGTATATATTTTTTCACTTACACATGCTAGGCATGTTACTCCTCGTTAGGGCTGTTATTCGATCCGAACGCACTGTGTTCATGTTCGTTCATATTTTTATTCGAACGTGTTCATGTTCGCTCATATTTTATTCGAACGTGAAAATATGTTCGAACATTGTTCAAATTATTAAGTGAATGTTCATGTTCGTTCGAATAGCTTGTTCGAACATTGTTCGTACGATTTGTTCGAACAAGTTTGTACTATTTATGCGAAATTCATCTAAAGGGTTCTTCATGTTCTAATTCATCTTCATTATATGTAGAAATTGGTTCATCATAAAAAATAATAACTTCATCCACAGGATTCATTGACGGTGATTGACATTCGTCTTGCTCCATATTTAAGATTTTGAGAGTTTTGCAGAATATCAAATGTCTTCTCTTTTCAGCATTTTGAATCCAATGAAGAGTGGAGAAGTGATTCTCAGCCGCCGTTCGAGTTAATGAGTGAAAATTAGAGTTTTGTAAATGTTTTTAAACTTAAATACTATAATAATCTATTATAATAAAAATTAATTTAAATAATATATTTGTTCACGAAAATGTTCATGTTCGTTCAAATTATAAACGAACAAAAAATAATGTTCGAACAATGTTCATATTTTTATTCGAACGAGCGAACACGATCACATACGAGCCAGACACATATTGTTCACGAACTGTCCAGATCGTGTAACAGCCCTACTCCTCGTACAATACGACGATTTTTTACGAAATCAAGGACAATCGAGTGTGATTGTAGTTTATATCCGACTATTTTAATTTGACATATTTTCATATCAACCCAAAATTTCCTATAACACATATATTTGAAATTACAATAAACACATTTGGTATAACCTAAAGAAAAGAGAATAAAAATATAATCCACGTATTTGAAATAGACACAAAACAATAACTTGATTAAACTGGTTGATATTGATTCGAGTAATACTTAATTTAAATTTTGTATGTAAAATATTTGATTGTATAACACTATTACTTAAAATATCAAAGTCAGCCCCCCTCGCATTGTCTTCCATTATAGCGCAACAATCGAATTCGTCAAAGATAATAATATGTGACGAAGTGTTTTTAAACTGTGATTAAAAATGTCAAATTCGTCAAAATGTAAATTCTAGGGACTAAATTAGTCAATATGATATTTATGCACTATTAATACAATTAAAATATCATTATTGACTAAATTTGCGAAAATTAAGAAATTTTAAGAACCAAAATTTTATGTTTTTTAGTTTGTAAAATCAATTGCCAAAATTGAAAAACGTTGGAGACGAATTATATCACATATATTAACTTTTGGGTACTTCTTTTGCAAAAAAATTATAAAATATGGGGACATATTTTGCCCTCATCATACATTCGAAATCACAATTATCATGATTTTAAACATTATGAATCTAAAATATCAAAACTATAAACTACGAGAACGTGTATATCCTATAATGTCCCGACTCGTGAACAGAGAGGGAGCGATCGCGTTGGACGCGACCGGACGCACCGCCCACATACGACGCGTACATGACGTGGGTTAATATTAATTTTATATTGAATCTTTTTTGCCCTAAAAATAAAACCATGAAACACAATTTTCTCACCCCTAAGTTCCGTTCCACCTCCAGTCGCCTCCTTCCTACCTAGTCCGACCGAGGAGAATAGGCCATTTGCCATGGAGATTCTAAAATCGCGGTACAAATCTTTATCTCTTCCTTGTATATAATATTATTTTTTATGCAAACTGATGTAATATTGTTTTTAGACTGCTAGTAATAAATGCTCATTAATGCCTTCATTATTGCTTTGAATCTAATAATAATGAAGTAGATACTATCAAAAAAAAGAAATGAATGTGGACATGGACAATTATATTTAGGTGATATGTTCAAAAAAAATTTCAAAGATGAACTTGATGCAGAGATTGCAAGGATGTTTTACTGTGGAAGTATATCATTTAATTTTGCACAAATTCTTTATTACAAAAAAGTATTTGCATTGTTGGTTGTGGCATGTAAAGTTGAATGTAAAATATTTGGATTTTCTCTTTAATTAACAATATAAATGCTTATGTTTCATTATTTTTTATAGGTTACACTCCTCCCTATTATAATGCTCTTCGATTAACTCTTTTAAAAAATGAAAGGTCAAGAATTGAAAAAAGAATGGAAAAGATAAAGAGTTATTGGAGTTTTAAAGGTGTTAGCATTGTGTCGGATGGATGGTCAGATATTCAAAGAAGAACTCTTATTAATATTATGAAAATGAATGATGATTTACCAATGTTTTTTGAAGCGTTGAATTGTGAAGGTAAAATAAAAATGTCATATTCATTTAGAAACTTATGGATGATGTTATTGTAAAAGTTGGAGTAAAAAATGTGGTTCAAATTATAATTGATAATGATAGTGCATGTAAATTGACTGAAACAATGATAGAAGATATCCACAGGTATTTAGTATATATATGTTGAATTCATTAATATATTTGATAGGAAAATATGCAGATTAAAATGATGATGAAACAATTCATCATCATTTTTAATGCAGATTTTTTGGAGCCCATGTGTTGTTTATATCGTGAAACTTGCGGTTGAGTATATATATTCCCCAAAAAACAATGAGCAAAATGTGATTACATATGAGAGATGTAACTGGATAAGTACGGTAGTTAGTTTCATTATCATGGTAAGGAACTTCATCACAAATCATTCTTTGAGGTTAACATTTTTCAAAACGTTTTCGAAATTGAGAATGCTTCATATTGTTGATACTCATTTTGAATCGGTCATTGTCATAATGAAAAGATTTTAAAAAATTGGATGTTTTTTGAGATCCATGGTAATTGATGAAGAATAGAATTCTTATCAAAATGATGATGAATTGAAAGCTAGAACGGTTAGAGATACATTGTTGAATGAATTATTTTGGAGTGCGATTGATTATGTCCTAGCATTTACTGAGCCTATTTATTCTATGATACGAGAATGTGATACAGATATACCATATCTTCATTTATTTTATCCGATGTGGTTAATTGCAATGTCACATGTGAAAATAGCAATCTATGATCATGAGAAAAAAAGTTTGGATGAAATATCATATTTTTGGGATATCGTATTTGATATTGTAGAGAGAAGAAGGAAGAAGAGTATTACACAATTACATGCTCTTGCTCATTCTATGAATCCTATGTGAGTAATTTTGCATTATATTATACTATGATAATTTTTTTACCTAATGTCAAAAATGAAATTCTTTTCTTTTCTTTTCAGATGTGCAACTTTGGAGTGGCAGTAAGAGAATCAATATGTATTACCTCCTCAATCCGATCTTGAAGTGTCTCGTCTACGAAAAGAATGTTTGAAGCGTATATTTCCCGATGATAACGTGAGAGTTGTTGTCAATAATAGATTTGCTCAGTTTCTTTCATGTTCAGGATATTTTAATGAAGAAGATTCTAAATTGGAGCGTTCTAAATTAGAATCATTTGCTTGGTGGGTTATGCATTGAGCATCAACCCCACATTTGTAGTCTTTTGCCACATGATTACTTCGACTGGTTTCTTCCTCCTCATGTTATAAAAGAAATTGGAGTACATATGCATTTATTCACTCATCAAAAAAAATAAGTTTACTCCATAACGTATTGAAGACTTGGTATTTGTTCATTCTCATCATCGCTTACTTTCTCGAAAGTCCTCGGAATATAAAGATGATAATATTAAATTATGGGATATATTTGGAGATGGTTTAGAATCAATGAGCACTCTAGGATTGCTTCAATTCGCGAATCTTTCACTCGATGAACCTGAAATGGAAGAACTCATGGAAGAAGATGTAGAAGAATCTAGTGTTTGATGATTTTCTTCAACTCTATAAATACTTTTTGTATTGAATGATCTCATAAACATACATGTTAGATGATTTCTTATGAGAATTTAAAAATATTGGTAAATTTTAAATATTTAAATATTCTAAAAATAATTATATATATATATATTTTTATATTTATATCTTAGACGCGTTGGAAATCTAACAAATCTATTTTTACCGCGTCAGCACATCAACATATCCGCGTCGGCGCACCCAAACATCATAGTGTATATCTCCCCATAATTAAATAAGTCAACTAAAAACATTAGATTCTTAAGTTGACTTTGCGTGCCAATTGGGTGTTTTTTGTTTTTTTAAATGAAAATTTCCCCTATAATCTAATATGTTATCGTATGTTTTATGGTTGTTAAATTGTCAAATCAAATCTGGGGTGAAAATTCAATTAAATTCTATGTTAATTAATATATTTTGTTAACGGGAAAATTCCAATTCAAAAAAACAAAATTAAATTAAATCTTCAATTTTGTTATATTATCAATTTTACTTCTATTTTATCAAAATAAATGTTATTAATTTCAACGCATTATAATAACATAATTAAATTAATTTTTACAATTATTAAACTAACATTTTAATTTGCAAAAAAAATTATTGGAACAAACAATTTTTGGGAGAAAATAAATATTATTTAAGCGAAATTCGGGATTCACAATTTAAACATAAATTAAAGATTAAATTAGATGTTGAATATTAAAACGCATTAAATATATGAATAATATTTATAAGTTATTAATTTATAAATAACTTATATAAGTTATTTATTAATTTATTGCATTAAATAAATAACGCATTAAATAAATTAACAATCTTTATTAATTTATGTGTTTATTTAATAAGTTAAAAACTTTTAGTTAAAATATATTCAAATTTATATAATTTTTTTTTTGAAAATAAAGGATTGGGTGTCGCATATTAGAATGCAAATTTTATTAATAGCATGAGCCAAGTACAGGAAATGGCTTACGCGTTCGTTACACACAACATGCAGGACCTTTTCATGAGAATCGATCGACAGATAAAAAGGAAAATAAAATAAAAAATGAAAAAATGAAAAAGAAGAGTCAATTGTTAACGACCCTGCAATTTGTCCTTATCTGTCCCTGTGTTCCGGTGAGTGGACTGAGATTCGACATTTTCACCATAGCCGCGGAGAAATCGTAAAAGAATGATTGAGTGTTCAAAATATAAATGAGAACTTGGGCATTGGTGCTAGTACTGTTTACGAGTTGTTGATCGGAGTGTAATAGCCCTTTTTGAAGCAACAAATTCTGGAAATATTGGTTGTCGAATACAGTCGGAGTTGATTGATCAAGAGGCGATAAGTTATTGTCCCCGTTGCCTGGAGTTATAGGACAGTTTTGCTGTAATAACTTTGCGTAGATGGCATCGATGTTGTTTTCGTTATAGATTCTGTTTCTGAAAATTACGCACCTTGCTTGTCCTATTGTATGTGATCCTGTAAATATATTTGAGAATGCATTATTTACATGTTTATTAGTACATAATTTAAGGTGTTTTTTTACCCGAAAGTGTGACCAGTTCTTTGGCTGAAAACCCCTTGTTGCTAAAGGCGGTTGTGAGATCGGGGAGGTTTAAGAATGGCGATGGGAGATTCGTATTGGCGTCGTCCCGGCTCGCGATGGTCGAGTCCCTTCGTCCTAATGGTACATTCCAACTTGGTCCTTTGAGCTACATTATATACATAAATTCATAGAAATGGATTCAATAGATACAATGATTTGATTATTTCATATACTTACAGCAACAGTCCCTTCTTTTGCAGCAAGAGCTACAATATCAGCACAAGAAACAACACTAGGGCAAGCACTCTCCACCTGAGTTTTGATGCTGTCAATTACTTCAAATCCTCTCACTGAGTTCACGTTAGGGAAAGCCGTCTTTTCTCCGGTAAAGTTCGCAGTGTCGTCTAGTAATATCGAACCATCACAACCCTACATTCATTCACATTAAGCAACAATACCCACCAAAGTTTAATAAGGTTTAGGGATTTACTTACATTGACAAAGCAATCATGGAAATGGAGACGAAGCAACGAGGCGCCCATACGAAGTTCTTGATTGACAGCCTCTACCACAACCTGTTTAACTATTGAACCAAGCTGCGGGCATGTTGAAGAGTAGAAATTAGTAGAGAGTTGCGCGTTCCCAACTCCTATTACAAGGAGAAGAACCACAATCTTTGTAATAAAATCCCCACTAAGAATTCCCATAAGGATGTTGTATATAAGAAAAGTATTTGTGGTTTAGAACAACAAACTCTTTAGATTATTTATAGCATGCAGTGAGGAGTGGCGTAACTCAAATAATACGAAATGTTATATACAAAGTCAGCTAATGTTTTTTTTATTTTCTATATTTTATTGCAAGTAAAATGTTGTTGTTGAGAAAAGCATCTTGTATTAAAATACTTGTTATGTTGTTTCTTCTACGTTTTAAAATTTACATTCGATCATTATACCGGATTATAATGCAGTAGTGATAAAAATGAAAATTTGCATAATCATATCTTTTGCATTCACATATTATTTTTTATTTTGTGATAAACAATAGATATTAAATATTCATTAGTTCTTATTTATTTATTTATTTCAAAAACAAACATGAATTAGATTTAGCCAAACATTCTAATTTCTTCATGTTCAAACCTAATCTATATGAATTTAAAAGACAAAACTCGAATGAAAATCAAATAAATTTGACTATTACCTCAATTACACAAATGGATATCAAAATCACTATCAAGGATTAGTGATCAATGATCATACATTGAATTTTCATGGAGTTTTTTTTCTTTTCATTTGATTTGAAGAGAATAATTTGATTAGGATTCTACTTTCTTCCTCTATTTTTCAATATAAAAAAACATTAAATTCAATTATCAATTCATAGCTGAAACAATTTGATGGAAGATTCA
Organism: Utricularia reniformis; assembly: GCA_009725065.1. Lineage (NCBI taxonomy): Eukaryota > Viridiplantae > Streptophyta > Magnoliopsida > Lamiales > Lentibulariaceae > Utricularia > Utricularia reniformis. Next base: position 806,493 of record RWGZ01001214.1, on the reverse strand, counting down.
TATCAATCTGTACTTACTTTATATATTACACAAAATTAATATGATCAATTTTTGTATATACAAAACCAGAAAATTGCATTATTAACCCCGAACTAACAAGTTGTGTAAATGTCATTTACTCAACTTACGAAATTGAAAAAAAAAATATCAAGTTATCAATATTGTTTATTTTTTATCTCTAACATTGTAGCATTCGTTTTTCGTTAAGTTGACAAACATATTTTCATTAACATAAATGACTATCAAAATACACAAAGTACGTAAATATGACTTTGTATCTTGAACAATTATACAAAAATTGATCATTGAAGTTTGATAATTGTGCATGAAAATATAAAACATTAATGGTTATAGAGTGTTACTCATAAACGATATTGATAACTTGATTTATCTTAACTGCACTTAATTGGTGTTGGATGACCACAAATGTATACTTTTGGTTATATTATTTATTAATTGATGTTTATAATTGATACATAAACTTTATAATAGTGTAAAGACGATGTCCCTAAAATTTTTATATTTCATACAAAACCCCCCGAAGTTGATATAATGTGCGTGGTTGACCCCCAAACTTTTAATTGTTGTAAACACCGTGTCCTCAAAGTTTAAGAATTGCGTGGTTGACCCCCAAACTTACAAAACCGTTTATATTTGACCCTTATACTCATTAATATTTTAAACATTCTCATAGTTTATATTTATTTGAGAGGCTAATTATGTCATTTCATAAATATAAATAATGCGCATATAATTATATAATTAAGTCAACTAAACATTGCTTGCCAATGAAGATGTTTTTAGTCTGTACTCTGTACATTCACCAACTTTAATTATTTATTTGGCGTCGATTGAATTATTAGTGATTAATTTATTTTTAAATAAATTATTTTAATATTGTGAAATCATGGTTCTACGAGCGAGAACCTATTGGGCCGTTCCAGCCCAAAATAAAATCTGCCCAGTAGTCGGCGTACGTCATGTTGGTCGGAATGCTGAGGAACTTACCCCATTGTTGTTGGCGGCGATTGACTGCTGGAGGAGAAGCTTATAATTGGCGAGTCGAAGTTTATTTTTTCAATAAATTGTGCTCTGATTCGAAAAGATCATCGTCTCTTGATAATTACTGCATAAGGAAAAAAAGGAAATGGCCAGTGAAACCTTACAAAACACTGTGGCTCCAGAATTTTGCATTTCAGCTCGCGAAGAGGTTATTCAACCAGAAGATTAAGAAATCAAACCTGAATCTTGTTTCCGACCTGAGAAGCTCGTTCGCGGCTTATGAAATTAGCCCCACTTCCCAATCTTATAATATGTTAGGCAAGGTTTTGATTAGGAAACGGCCAGTGAACTGGAACGATCAGCTTAGTGAAATTCTTGATCACTTGGAGAAAGGTGAATTTAATGATTTACCCGAGCCCATGTTCATTGATTTGATCAAATTTTATGGGGAAAACGGTATGTATGATGATGCTTTCAAGCTGTTTGTTGAAATGGCGAAGTATAAATGTGACTCTTCAATGGAAATTCTTAAAGCTTTACTTTTAATTCTTTGCAGTAGTGATAGAAGTGTAAAGATTGTTCCTTTGGTACTAATGAAGAGTATGGGAATGATGAATATTAGGATTGATGGATCCATTTTTGAGATCCATCAAGGTTCTTGATGTTGATTATGTAATAAGCCAAACTGATAATTAGCATAAATATCTTCATCACCTCGATTTAAAGGAATTATTGATGATATCGAGTTTCGTCGCACTGTAGGGTCAACCGCTAAGTCACTGTACAATCTAGAGACGGTAGGAATTGATGATATAGATGTTCGTCTGTGTGTTGCTTCAATATTGCCCTTAGAGAGTCGAACTTTTGATTTTTTTCCCTGACCTCAATCCATTTCCATTTCTGAACGTTTTCTAATATGTCAACATGCCCCTTTTGTTGGTCTTCTATGACTTTCATCATGTATAAGATTAATCGGTGGATCATCCCATAGGTTTGGTTGACGGAGTGGATGAAATTGAAGAGAATACGTTGTAATCATTGTTTGAACAGTGAAGTTTCATGCGCATATTGTTGGGGATTATCACCTAACAACCTAATTGACTGCAGTATTAAAATGCATGTAAAAGTTAATAAATTTTAATTAAAATAATAATATCTCAAACCTGTTGCGCATGAGAACATGAAATTCCAAATATTTGCCACTTGTTGCATGTGCATGTACGTTCTTGAATATGAACGATGTGCTCATTTGCTCCATGACCTCTACGACGCCCTCTAGTGTTCATAGTAACAATCTCTTTATTTTGATCTCATACCTTTACATTTGAATGCGGAATTGGATGGTTTCATCATGCACAAAATTTATTGGCATGCTCTGCTAATGGTTGTAGATTTTTCATTCTTTGTGCTTCAGCGGCACGATCTGCAAAATATTTTGTGCATCTGTTGAAAGTAATTTACACTAAATACAAATAAGTTAAGTAGACAAATAATATTTATATTTAAATAAGTAATTGAAGTATTTGTGGTGAGATTGTTACCGTTACCAAAGTGGTAAATGGTAGCATATGAGCACCACGCAATATTCCATTCATTCCTTCAACTTAATTAGTTGTCATAGTACCAAACCTAATAAAAAATATAATTCATACTTCATAGAAAATAAAATTATAAAAATATATAAAATACAATGAAATTTTATATGAGGGTTAAAGAACATTTTTCCTTCATCATATGCGAGTGTCCATGTCGAAAAACCAATTTTTTCAAGTCATTCATAAGCTTCTAAGTTTATAATCTCTATTTTTTCCATTATCGCATGAAATTTTGAGCGTTGTCTTGTCATTGCTGCCGGTCATAGAAGTTCTCGAACGTTTTTGTCATGAAATGCATCGTTGAAATTATATTTCAAATGTCGGAGACAATATCGATGACATCCAATAGGCTCCCTAAACCCTAAAGGCCGAACCATTTAGAACATTTAGAATTCCTCCTGCTCTATCTGAAATGAGACATGTGTATCTATTTTTCAAAACATGTCTTCGTAAGAGATAAAAAAACAATGACTATGCGTCCCTTGATTCCTCATCAACCAATGCGAAATCCAAAGGAACCACGTGATTTCCAACATCCAAAGCAACAACAATTAATAACTTATGATTAAATCGACCATATAAATGTGTCACATCAGTAGAGACAACCGAACGACACCATTTATATGCATGGGCATAAAGACCAAAAGTCCAAAACACATAAAATAATGTGTGTGGATCAGGAGTATTATAATGATGATGATATCTCACAATGGTACCGTGATTTTGTTTTTGAACTTCATGCAAAAATCTCGGAAGATGTGTTACTGAATTCTCCCATATACCATGAATCATGGCAAATGTTCGTTTGAGACCTTTCCAACATCTGTGATAAGGCACTTCGAATCCATATAATACTCGTATATCGGTTTGAATATCAAAAACTTTTTTATAAGGTTTCTCAATCAAATATGGGAGTTGAGTTCGGGCAATGAGAGCTATATTAATATTTCGGTGCGACAATGGTGCTTCTCCCGTAACATGGCAGGTATGCAAGTCTTCGATTTTGGTTATTGTCCAATAACGATATTTGCCCGTAGGGGCTGCTCTTATTCTCCAAAAGTATGGCGGATTATTTTCTCTCAAAGCACAACGCATTTCATATTGCATATTATCTCTTTTGTATACTACGAATCTTTTACCAGTTACACGCAGAACATGCTCCCTTATTGATTCTATTACATTTTCTTTACTAGTAAATATTATCCCTATTGCCAACGTGATTCCATTGTTACTCTCCTCCAATGGATGGGTGCTCCAACATTCGAATCACACCACATCGGTTAGTATCGTAGGTGATCATACCAGGTGGGTTCCACCAACATTGATTGTTAACTTCTGGATTTTCATCAGAAATATTTGGATCTACGTCATAATCCGACTCTGATTCAAGCGGTTCACCGTCCATATCGTATTGGAGAGGAATATCTCCAAAACTATCAACCACATGATCTAGTAAATCATCATCGTCATATCGATTTTCCATATATCCATTCAACATATCTCGGTTATGAATATCCACATATCCTATTCATAACAACAATATATATTAATAATTTATTAAAGCAAAAAAACATCATTTCATAAAGAAAATTCTATAAATTAATTGTTAATAAATTTTGCGAGAAGTATAATGTGGAAACACAATTATTTTTATTTTCAATTGTTAGGAAAGTAGAGTCGTTCCGATTCCCCCAAAAATCAATTTTGTAACCTTTAAAAATAAATAATTTTAGAAACATATTTAAGTAAAATACTATACATAAATAAGTGAAATAAATATTTTGATGTAACTTTGTTTTAACATTTTTTCCATTTTTTAAATGATTTTTAAAGTTTATGGGTGACCATTATAATTTAATATTTTAATATAAAGTTTTACGGGTTGACATACTATTATACAATATATAAAATATTATAATATACAGATATAAAATAAATTTTAAAATTAATAAAATGAAATATTTATAAAAATATGGTCATATTTTTATAGATTTATGTTTTTTGATTTTTTTCATATATATAAGGTATTCAATAGTAATTGTCATATTAGTAATAAATATTTCTCTAAAATCCTAAAAATATAACTATAAAGTAATGTGAAAATTAAAATAATCAAATATTGAAAAAAATATAGACATATTTTTGTAGATTTATGTTTTTTGAGTTTTGCATATTTGTAATTATTCAATAATAATTATCATATTAGTAATAAATATTGATCTAAAATCATAAAAGTATAACTCTAAATTAATGTAAAAATACATTAAATTTGTATGATGTGGATATAAAAAGTAAGTAAATTAAATATTTAGCTTAAAAATATAAAAAGACATGTTGTGTGTGATTATTTTTTAAAAAAATATCATTATTATCATTTACAACAATAATTTATTATTTATGTACTCTAAGTATATAAAACTGTAAAATGTCATTAATACTGAGACAAAAATCCCTTCCTGAGTTCAATTGATAAATTGACAAATATATAATGATTATTAAATTAGAATGTTTAATATTATTGTACAAAAACAAATATAAAATATAAAATAAGAAAACTTTGACATCTTTTATCATAAATTTTGACCCATGGGTATTTGGCAAAGGTAAAGGAATTCAATGGGTTGTTTTGCAAAACACTCCATCATTTAGTCCTTCTCCAGCACAATCTTCAAGATTAAACTCACTCTCTTAATCATTCGATGTATCACTTGAATAGTCCGTGTCGTTAGTGTCCGAAGGACAATGAAAGTTATGTGGAGTACTCTCACATGTATAATAGAGTAAACTTCCGAAGTATACATGAATATGTTGTTGGGGATTAGACATGTATGCGAATAACTTCGATAAATTAAATAGAACCTTATAATTAATGCAAAGAGAAAACAACGACATAAAAAATTTAACGTGGAAACCCGGAATGAGAAAAATCACGTGACCGGCGAAAACGGCGAAATTTACTATCACTTGAGAAGAATACAACACACACACACGAAGAAGAAACTTAAAATACAACAGTATTGAAGTATAAAAATGAACCCTAAGACCCTCTTATATAGATGAGGTGGTTGAGATAATTAAGGTAACAAACAAATATTCATAATATTTTCTCATATCCTCATATATGATTATCCATGATCAAATCATATAAATACGTCCATATATACTGATTTGATATGATTTTGTTTCCTTCAATATCTTCTTCCATAAGGCTACCTGTAACTTTATCCGCGCCAAAACCATTTCCGCCGTATAAATCTCTCTACATATCATCATTCTCTCACATCTACATCATTTTCTCTTTCCACTTCTAAAAATTCTCACACATCCATATTATTATTTATTTCTCTTTCATTCACATCATCTTCTCTATCCAAATTTTATTTTATTTTTCTATCTCATCAACTTTGTTATTTTATTACCTTATTTATCATTAAATATTACATTTCAATTTTAATCTTTTTAAATCAATATAAAATTGATTAACATTAAAATAAATTTTATATTACATTTTATAGAATTGAATATTATATTATATTAAAATAAATTAACTAAAAACATATTTAAAAAGATTACAAATACACCTAAAATTGATCAAGAAAATTTATTCCATACATGTTCAATAAGATCATTTTTTAATTGATGACAAGTTCTCCGATCACGAGCATCGATCATACGACGAAGATAAGCATGAAAACTTGGATCAATTCCTCTTTGAATCGGTTCCGGTTCAGAAGAGTCTTCCGGTTGATCATAATCTACAAGTGCATTGTAAGTTGCGGTATAGTCATCTCTCTCATCTTCGATAATCATATTATGTAATATAATACATGAATACATTATATCTCCAAGAGTTGCTCGATCCCAAAGACGTGAAGGTCGGGTGAGAATCTCCCATCGAGCTTGCAATATCCAAAATGCGCTCTCTACATCTTTTCTTGCTCATTCTTGGTGAATAGCAAACAATTTATCTTGTGGAGTTTGTGGTAGCGTAATAGATTTAACAAAAAGAGGTCAATTTGGATATATATCATCACCTAGATAATAACTCATATTGTACCGATGTCCATTGACTGTGAATTCAACTTGAGGGGCTCTTCCATTTTGCAATTCATGTAGTAATGGTGATATGCAAATAACATTCAGATCATTATTAGAATCCTCAATACCGAAAAAAGCATGCCAAAACCATGTATCCATAGAGGCAACGACTTCAAGCATCAATGTCGGAACACGCTTGTCTCCACGAACGAATTGACCTCTCCATGCCACGGGACAATTTCTCCATTCCCAATGCATACAATCTATACTTCCCAACATTTCAGAGAAACCACGATATTCTGCCAAGTGTAGCAAGCGTAGAATATCTTCAGGAGTCGGACGTCGCAGATATTCATCCCCGAACACTCATCGGACCGTTATTACAAAATGTCGCAAGCAGTCTAATGTGGTCTTCTCTCCCAATCGAACATATTCATCTACTGGTTCAGCGGCACAGCCGTATGCCAAACATCGTATAGCCGCGGTGCATTTCTGATGAACTGTGAGGGACGTACGTCCAGTGGCATCTGTCCTTATTTGGAAAAAAGGATCATATTCAGCGAGCGCGGTCATAATTCGCTCGAATAGTGAACGTCGCATATGGAATCGGCGGCGAAATTGGTCTTCAGAATTCACCGGGTATTGACAGAAGTAATCTGCCATTAATCTTGTGCTTCCCCACTCACGACCCCTTTCGATATGGCGTCGAGGATGTTTCTTTTTTTGCCTTGGAGGGGGTGATTCTTCGGAATCATCTGACTATTCGAAGATGAAGATTTCATGTACGCTTGTAGTTGTTTGTACAGTTGTGGGATTTCGGAGATGAATGAATCTGTCAAACGAGATTGATCGTTGTTAGTAGAATTCATCTTCAATTGTTATGTTCTGCAGACATTTCAACAAAGTTATTTACAGAGGAAAGATGTCGTGTCTCGAGATGTTGTAGAAAGTCATGCAATGACTAATCAAATCGATCCAAAAAAAGATAAACATAGAAAGTCGAGCAATGACTAGTCACTTCCTAGCACAGTTGTCGGAAAACATCGAGATTTGAATTTCGATTTGACAAAATATAATGCGAAAATTGAAGGCCCTTGAAACACGCAATTGTGTTTAGTCACATCTCGGCACGGGTGTGGGAGATTCGAATTTTGATTTGACAAAACATAATGCGAAAATCGAAGGCCGAAGAAACACGCAATTGTGTTTAGTCACATCTCAGCACGGGTGTCGGAAATTCGAATTTCGATTTCACAAAACATAATGCAAAAATCGAAGGCCTTAGAAACATGCAATTGTGTTTAGTCACATCTCGGCACGGGTGTCGGAAATTCGAATTTTGATTTGACAAAAGTAGTGCGAAAATCGAAGGCCCTAGAAACACGCAATTGTGTTTAGTCACAACCCGGCACGGGTGTCGGAAATTCGAATTTCGATTTGACTATACATAGTGCAAAAATTGAATGCCCTAGAAACACGCAATTGTGTTTAGTCACATCCCATCACAGGTGTCAGAAATTCGAATTTCGATTTGACTATACATAGTGCGAAAATCGAAGGCCCTAGAAACACGCAATTGTGTTTAGTCACGTCCCTGCACGGGTGTCGGAAATTCGAATTTCTATTTGACTATACATAGTGCGAAAATCGAAAGCCCTAGAAACACGCAATTGTGTTTAGTCACATCTAGGCAAGGGTGTCGGAAATTTGATTTTTGATTTGACTAAACATAATATCTCAACTAAATAAGCAACTCTTATTCATCATTCTTCATACTTAACTTCAACAATATGTCTCATAGATCAAATGTTGAATCGCATGGATTTTCATCTCAAGATGGTCTAGATAACTTACACAGTGGCAACCCTGTCGCTAACACCGAGAAGGGTAGGAACACAAGGTGGACAATGCAGGAGGAGCAGCTTGTGGTTGCTGGATGGCTCCACACATCTAAATATCCTATTATCGGTGACTCACAGAAAAGTAGTTCTTTTTTGGGACGAATAGCCGACTTCTACACAACACATGGAGGTCCAAGTTGCAAAACTCATGACAAAGAAGCCATTCGGAAGAAATGGGGCCAAATCACCAAAGTCGTCTCCGAATTTTGCGGAGCCTACGATGGTGTATGTACCCGACATCCAAGTGGATATACAGAACATGACTATTTCAAGGAGGCACTTGCTGCTTTTCGAACAAAGGAATGAAAAGATTTCGCTTACGAACATGTTTGGCGAATCCTGAGAAATGAGCCGAAATGGCAACAAGAACAAGGAAGCAGCTCTCACCGCTCCGGTGAAAACTTCGACATACCCCCATCGGATCTGGAACCGGAAATCCGATCTATTGGAAGAGATGCTGCTAAAAGAACCTAGGACGAGCGAGGGTTCTTCATCTAGAGCGGAACGAAGGGCAGAGAAAGTTCGGAAGATTGATGAGAGCAACAAACGCTTCGACGAATTCAACAAGCTATATGAGCTAGACATAAGTGTAAGGCTAATGTATACCGATCCGGATAAGTTGAATCATGCACAGAGGCTTATATTCGAGGATACTCTTCACAAGTTCATCGCACGTAGTTCGATTAATAACAGTGGGGGATTCAAAATTCCGCTGGTAACCCGAGAAGTAGCGGACATGGTAACGATTCAGATGATTTTGATGTTAATGCTTAATTATGATTTTGTATCGGTATGTTTTATTTGCTTGGATGTATTTCGTTTTTTTACTTCGTTTTTCATTTTTATTATTTTCCATTTTAAAATTATTTAAATTTAAAATAAAATTATATATTTAAAATATTAAACTAAATTAATAATCTGAATATATATAATATTTATAAACAATTATATATTATAAACAAGTACCACATTATATCATAATTTATGGCAATCCTCCTCACTACATCTTTAAAAAATCTATGTTCTATCCCTAATTTTACATACAATGAGGTGGTGTGTTAAAAAATAAATTTGGAACAAGAAAAAAACAAAATCACGAATTCAGATTTCTACATTGACGATTTTACCAACAAAAAGAATCGAAGAGCTGTCGACTGATGAACAATCCAAGATAGTTATGTTCTTTCAATTCGGGTCCGTTTCAAGAAGCCGAATCATAAGATGCAGGTGAAATCAGCATAGAAACATTGCACTGAACTTGGCTCCCCACCCCCAAAAGTGGCGAAGACATCAAGTTAAAATATTCTAACTTGCAACCATGTACAAGCAAGAACAAAAAATTCAATTTTGAAACTGAAAGATTAACATTTAAAAACAAAATCACAACAGAATTTTAGGCACTTGTCCAAAATTGAAATGGATCATTATTCATATAGGAAGGAGAATAAAAGAGGAAAAGATAAAGATGAAGTGAAAATCTTGCACTTTCTACTACATAGACCAAAAATAACATGAAATTTTCTAGCTTTTGCATGGGGTATTCCGGGAAGTAAACCAAATATCAAGAAGCTAACTCTCTTAAGATGCTCAGGCAGAATGAAACCACGGAACAGAGCACAACAAATGGATAAATTAAAATCGAGAAACATACTTCTAGAACATAAACTATTGAATAAATAAAGGCAACTCAAGCAAACTGGAGAACACATATGATTTTGGAAAAGTAAGCACGAGATCTGAGCTTTGTTGAAGAACTTCAAAACCCAAATCACCATTAAAAAACCCTAAAAAGAAAAAGTCACCTGAAAACAATTGTCAAGCTCAAAGGCAAGCAAAAACCCACAAATGGAATTGAAGAATCTCGATGAAAGATCAACAACTCAGGAGAGAAATTCTTGTCTAACACTGAATTTCACAACCAACAAAAAGAATCAAGCAGTCCATACAAATTAAAGCATAGGAATCCCATCTACCCAACACTAATTAACAAAGGCAAGATGAGTTGAAAATTATCGTAATCACAGACTACCCTCAACGAATAAGTACTAAAAATCATCGACAATTAATCAGGTGGCCTTAGATGTGAAGCTCCTAAAAAAAAATAAAAAAGGAACCGTCAGTTCCGTGGAGAAGGGGCGCCCAATCCACTCTCCGCGGAACGTATTTTTCCACGGTGGCATCGGCGCCCATGTAACCATGGGTGCCGAGGTGGAGGAAAAAGAGACGGGCAACACCGTATTTCCATACGGTGTTGTCCGTCGATACAGTGAGCCTAACAGCTTATATCTTAGACCAGTGAGTCCAACCATATCTCAGTTTGGTCCTCGACCAATTGCATCCATCTCATATCTTCGGATCACGTGCTTCGCTTCTCGACCGATTGCTTCGGCCCCTTTGTCATCTTTGGTATTGCATATTTTGGGACTCAACCGATCGGTACCAATACCGACCATCTCATCTTCCATGTGTGACCCGATCGACCACATTGTCGATCATCATCCGAGTGTGACCGATCGATAACAATATCGATCTCCACACTTAACAATTTCCCACTTAGATATAGATAATGCATCTTCAATTGATAGTGTTAGCTCAACAACTCACTTGGTGAGACCAACAAGCTCACCTTACTCTTAAGCAGATCTCTCAAAGAGTGATACTTCAAGTCAATGTGCTTTGTCCTCACATGAAATACCGGATTCTTCACCAAACATATGACACTCTGACTATCACTGTACAAAGCCCTCTGATCGATCTCTTTACCGATCTCCATGAGAAAATTATGGAGTCACACCATCTCATTTCCAGCTTCAGAAATTGCAACATATTATGCCTCAGTTGAGGAAAGAGAGATACACTTTCGCAATTTCGACTTCCAACAAATAGTTGTACCGCCAATAATAAATGCACATCCCAATATATTTTTACGATCGTCTAGATCTCCTCCAAGGTCGGCGTCCACATACCCTGTTAATTCAATCGGTCTACTTCTAAAACACAGCTCCGACCCAGATGTCCCTATGAGGTATAGTAGCAACATAGCACTGCTTCCCATTGCTCCTTCCCAAGGTTTGACATGAACCTATTCATGACTCCCATTCTATGTGTAATGTCAGGTCTCGTACAGACCATTGCATGCATCAAACTCTCGACCGCTTAAGAGTAGGACACGTTCTTCATCTCTTCGGGCTCCTGGTTGGTCATCAGCGTCTGCTCCTTTGAGAGTTTCATGAGTGCTCCCTCCTTAGGATGTTTTAGTTACTTTCAAGTCTATCACTTGATATCGATTAATCACTTTTTCAATATATGTTTCCTGAGACAAGATAAGTGTACCCTTTTTCAGATCTCTCGAGACTCTCATTCCCATAATCTGCTTGATCGGTCCTAGGTCCTTCATCTCGAATGCTTCGAACAACTCCCGCTTGACTTGTTTAATCTCCTCCATGTTACCCCATGCGATCAACATGTTATCAACATACATTAGAAGGATTACGTATGTACTTTTTCCCGTTCGGAGATAACAACAATTATCCGTCTCGCATCTTTTGAATCCCCGTTCGGTCATTAGGGAGTCCAACTTCAAATACCACTGTCGGGAAGCTTGTTTCAATCCATACAAGCTCTTTACCAATTTGCATACTAGATTTTCTTTACCATGCGCCAAGAACCCTTCGGGTTGTGCCATGTAAATCTCTTTCTCAAGATCACCATGGAGAAAAGCAATCTTCACATCCATCTGTTCAAGACGGAGATTCTCCGCAGCCACTATACTCAAAATCACCCTGATCATCGTCATCTTGATGACTGGTGAGAATACCTCAGTGATCTAGTCTAAAAATATTTTGGAGTGTTTATTTTTAGATCAGTCAATTTTCAATTACTCGAAATTATTTTGTTATGAGGACACGAGCGATATACGAAGTTGGGCCCACAATGTGTGAGCTTACATCCTCGAGAGAGCGAAGCTGTACCTTGGTTTCCACTATAATAATCAAAGGATACAAGTACAATGAGGTGATAATAATAACACGGGCAAAAATGGCTCGAAAAACGATCGAAAACACTCAGTCGAGCTCGAAAGGCTGGCAGCCGCGAGTTGTGGTCAACAACTCGCGAAATACACTGTATCAGCAACAACTCGCGAGACAGGCTGGGTAGCAACAAGTCGCGACTGCGTGCAGCAGAGCAATAACTCGCGAAATATATTGTTCCAGCAACAAGTCGCAGATGCGGGATGAAGATCAATAAGTCGCAACTCAGGATATGAGGCAGGCAACAAGTCGCGGCTACGGACGAAAAGTCGCGACTCTACAGTATGCAGAATAATACTTTGCCTTAGAAAGTGTGATAACAGTCTGAACCCGTCCAAATGCACTGGAGCTTGTATTTATAGAGAAATCCAGCCAAATTTCACTTACTTGAGCCCATGAGCCCAGTTTACTTCACTTAGCCCAAAACACTTAAATAACCTCCAATTATAATATAATAAATGTCACGCTGATCTCGAAGTTTCGGGAACCTATCTCGACCGAGATATTAGTCGGAAATACGATGATAAAATAACGAAATACCTCGCAAATTAGTTCTTTGCCTCCAAGCAATGAATACGCAGCCACATAACATCGTTGCACCCGACCGATGTGCTCTCGGGTGGCAAATTACGAAAATACCCCTGGCCCCGTCTGGGACCGAGATAACCCAAAACATCTCAAAACGCCTACAAAAACTGTATACGGGGCCCAGCGAGCCTGAATTACGAGAATACCCCCCTGAGAATGCCTCGCGATAGACATATGAAGATACCGAAAATACTACGTAACCATGTCGGACGGGCCGCCGGGTAAGGATAAATACTAGAGAATACACCCGGGTAATATCAATAATCCCCTGGTTTTCAGATTCAGATTCTGAGTCGTAAACCATATATCACCAGCTCGTCCCGAAAGCCGATTATCTTTCGGGAGCCCTGCCGAAGAAATCCTTAGTACGGTTGAAATTCTCTCGTCAATTCGATCGTTTTGACACTAAGAACGTCAGATTCTGAGCTCGGGTGAAAATTTCGGGATTTTTCAACTCGGGATATCACCTCTATAAATACTGTGTACGCCCTTCATAACACATTTTCTCGCGCGGAATCCTGAGCATTCGCGACTTATCGTACCACAACTCGCGAACACTGTGCAATCCGCGAGAATTTGAACACACCTTGCAACAAGTCGCGAACACTGTGCAATCCGCGAGTATTTGAACACACCTTGCAATAACTCGCGAACACTGTGCTCCTCGCGACTTTTCGTCAATTACTCGCGACTTCCAGAATCACTTGCACTAACTCGCGAACACTGTACCACTCGCGACTAAACTTCCACAACTCGCGACTAAGGACTTGAACAGTAATTTTCGCGACTTTCCGCCAATAACTCGCGGGAAACTTAATAAAATTTGTAAAAATAATTTCAAAAAATAAATTTGAATTAAATTTACCAATGACTTCCGATCGCACCGAATCCTCGGGCTCCGCCAGTACTTCATCCTCAGATCATTCGGACTCCTCATCCGGTTCGGTGAGTTTCGATTCGATCACAGCCTCTTTTCCTCCTTGCCTTTCCACAATAAATTCTCATTTTTTTGAGAGGATCGCTCGTCTCGAAAACACCCTCGACCCTCAAAGCTCCGCGGTTAAAGCCCTCAAATCCTTTAACCAACCTTATAGCATGCATGCTCGGAAGTGGGTATCGATTCTTGAACAGTATTATCTCCCTTCCGACTGTGTCTTATACCAACCTGAGCCCACCGACCGTCTTTTGACACCTCCGATCGCCACCCACACTATTTCTCTTGAATATTTAGAATGTGGCATTCGTTTCCCTCTTCATCCTTTCCTCGTAGAATTGCTCTCGCATCTACAAATTCATCTTTTCCAACTGAACCCTAATTCAATCTCTTTTGTCGTCGCCTTCATAATATTCATGAAGGTGAATTGCATTCCTTTGACCATAGACCTTTTCTTTCAAATCTTCCACATTAGTACTGCCGTCAATTTTGGTGCCCAAGGTTGTATATTTTTCCGCCCGAGGCACAAGACAAGCCCGTTCCTTTTTCTACTCCCTACTCCAATCACGACTGGAAGAAACACTTGGCTGTCTCCTCTGAGTTTTCCTTGGCGGTTCCCCGTTGAAGAGGAACCATTTTTCCATGAAGCCTACGGCCCTATTCCTCGAACGACCCTTCCGAGACCTCTAAGGAAGGCACTCCTCGATTGCGCTAGGTCGGACGGCGCTGACTGGACCGTGAAGACCTTATTCTACGCCCCGATCCTGGTTGCTTTCAAACTTCTTCCGGTCCCTCTCCATTTTAGTAGAGAACTGCTAGGTATCTGAACCGTATATTCATATCGGGGCTAAACTTGATAACTCTTCTTTGAACCTTAGGAACTTGATTTATACTTGTTTTAAATTTCCCATTCGCGTTTCTCATCTAACTTACTTGTCTTGCAGATAAAATAGTGGCTCCAGCTAAGGATCCAATAAAGAAGGGGGACCGGCTGAATTTCCTCCGTGACATACTTGCGGAGGATGATGAGCTCATCTTTGAGGTGCCATCGGGGACTCGGAACCGAACAATCGCGGCCGAGCTGGCGTCAAGTCTACAAAAGGTGGCATCCCCGACTGGGGAAATAAGACGCGACACTCCTCCACCACCACAATATGCTGCAACGGTGCCCAATCCCGAGCCGGTAAATGAGGAGCCAGCTGCAGCAATTACTGAGAGTCCCGAAGACCTAATCCCCTTATCTCGGCGATTAGAGTACGCTGTTGAGGAGCCCACCCCCGATGAAGGCATGCACGACTTTGCCGAAACATTAGTGGATATCATCGGGGACGACGAGGAGGGCGAGATTAGCGAGGACCAACCGATGGACCCGGTGGTGGAGGAAATATGCCAAGAAATCCGTCCGGAGGGAGAGACCAGCCAAGGCACCCGTCCGGAGAAGGGGAAGAGACCGGCGGAAAGTCCCACCGTCTTGGAGATCGCGGAACCCATCACAAAGAGTGGGTTAACCGCCGAATTTATCGACGCCTTCCGTATACATGGCATCCCGAGACTAACGGTTAAGGAATGGCTCGATATGGGACGCCGGGCCGGCTTTGCGTTGATAAAGGACGGACTCACCTTTCGAATTCCGAGAGGTGACAACGTATCGAATCGGCCGGCCCTGGCATATTTGGAGCGGAACCCAGAGTTGCCGCCTCGTGGTCGGGATGACCACACGGTGTTTACCGACGTTGGTCGGTTAATGAGTCAGACCGCGATGATGCGTCGGGCCATTGGGGAGGTTCATTGCGACACTAGCAATTACTTCCTTATAACTTTATCTTTTACGTCATATGTACTAACCATTCTTGTTTTCATTTCAGATGGAGCGGACGATAATCGACTTGGGCACCACAGCTGCAGTAGGGGAATACTGTATGCTTAGACACTCGGAGCTCGACTCTCCGGATATTATTGGGGAGCAGACGAAGAAGGCGGCGGAGAAGCTGATGCAGAATCAGCGAGATAAGCATGTCCAGGAGATGGCAGCACTCCGAGAAGAGCATAGCAAGGCAATTGAATCTTTGCTACGAGCTCACCACAGCGAGCTGACGGAAAATTCAGCTTTCCATATCGAGCAAAGGCATACCCTTGAACAATCCATAGAGACCCTCAAGGTGAATGAGAAGTACGCGCATGACAAATTGAAGGAGACCCAGGAGCAAACTGAGGAAAAACTGAGGAAGGCCAAAGAGGAAAATGCGGCCGATAAGAAAGCTCTCGGGAAAGCCACGGAGGAGGTTAAAGAGCTAAAAGCAAGGAATGAAGGCCTCCAATCCATCACCGATCGACTCCGGGCACAAATCACCAAGCTACCGTCCCAGATTAACGACAGCTTCCGAAAGTTAATATGGGAGTACACAGTACACTCCCCTACTTTTCGGAATCTGGGGGCGTTAGCCAATGTCAAGTCGAATGTCATGTACTTCTTACGAGGGAGTGTCCAGACGCAGAGAATCATGGGCATATCCCTGACAGCTGAGGAGAAAAAGAAACTCGACCCCAAACTCACCGGGAAGTTCGAGCCTATACCCGGTGAGGACATGTTGGATTGTTCATAGGATCCGTTCATCTCACTTTTCGGTGAGCTTGGCCCAACCTCATCTCACTGATCGATATCACTTTTGAGCTATATATGAGGTTGAGCCCAACCTCGTATATCACTCGTGTCCTCATAACAAAATAATTTCGAGTAATTAAAAATTGATTGATCTAAAAATAAACACTCCAAAATATTTTTAGACTAGATCACTCAGAATATTCAATTCATTTATAATACAAAAATCATTTGACCACTAGTCTCGCATTGTAACGTTTGGACCCTTCTGTCTCATTCTTTACTCTAAAGACCCATCTGTAGAGTAAGACCCGATGTCCCTTCGACAAGGCTGTCAAGACCCAAGTCTTGTTCTTCGACAAGGACACCTCTCGTCTTTCATAGCAAGCTCCCACTTTTCCTCTTCATGAGACTCAACAGCCTCTCGGAATTTCTCTGGCTTGAAATTGTAAGTCAACAAAGTATGATACCTTGCACGAGTGTATAGATCGGGTGATCTTCTCTCCCTGGTCGACCGCTCAACACAGAAGTGACTTTTTCGACATTGTCATCTGTCGCATGGTCTTCATTTGGTGATCGGTATTGAATCGATCAGACTGAGATTCTGACTCCTCGTCAGAAGTGATATCGATCAGCTCCTCGGTTCGGCTTAGGGGTGCATTGCTCCTAATGGTATCACCACTATCACCTCGGTAGAATTCTCCTTAGGCTTTGTGATAGTATCCTTGTAATGTTGATCTTCGTTGAAGGTTGCGAAAACCTATCTAATTATTTTATTCCCTTCGGTCCAGAAGCGATAACCAAAATAATTTGCTCCATACCCAACGAGAATAGTCTTTACAGTTTTAGCATCAAACTTATCCCTATTCTAAGGCTCATTGTGGACATACGCCAAGCAACCGAACACTTTGAGGTGATCTAGCTTCACCTCCTTCTCAGTGCACTTCTCCTCGGACAACTCGAAATCATGTGGTACAGATAGACTCCGATTGATCAGGTATGCTGCCGTTCTTACAGCATCCACCAAGAAGGTCTTTGCTAGACCAGCGTGCAATCTCATCGATTGGGTACGCTCATTGAACATTCGGTTCATTCGTTCGGCAACTCCATTCTTCCTCGGCTTGTTCGAACCGATCACTCTAGTTTGATACCATTCGCCAAACAGTAGTCTCTGAACTCCTCTCTGTCATACTCTCAATCATTGTCTAATTTCAGACACTTCATCATTGTTCCAGACTTGAGCTCCACTTCTACTTTCCACCTCTTGAATGTCTGGAGCACTTCAGATTTCTTTCTAAGAAAATAGACTCATACATTACGGTACAGTCGTCAATGAAGGTGATGTAGTACTTCGAGCCACCAATGGACTTGATCGGTGTTATACCCCACACATCGGTATGCACGAGTTCCAGCTTGCTGGTTTTCCGATCCCGTTTCACTTTCTTAAAGGTTACTCTCATTTGCTTTCCAAACACACAATCCTCACAAAATTCGACCTCTTTATCCTCAAATTTCGGCAATAAGCCTTTCCGGACCATGATCTTCATGCCGTTCTCACTCATGTTGCCAAGGCGATCGTGCCACATCTTCAGAAAACTCCTTCGGTCCTCCATTGATTGGTCCTCATGGGACCGATCAGTCTCTACTGTAGTGAGAATCGATCGATTCCCATCAGCCCCGATCGGTTTCTCCACGTACAAAGTTCCCGACTTGAGTCTTTTAGCAATGACCAAAGCCCCCTTTGGTCACTCTCCACTAACTATTCCCGAAAGATGTTCGGTACCCATTGGAATCCCACTATCCGACCTATATCAGGTTCTTACTTAGTTTGGGTACATACATTACATCCTCCAAGGTCCAACAGTAACCATCTGAGGATCGGATCGGATCGGTATATCACCCCAACCGGTGATCTCTAGGAACTTCCCATCAGCAAGGTAAACTTTCCCAAATTTCCTACTCTAAAAGACTTAAATAATTTCTGATTAAAAAAAGAGAGAAAAGATGCACATGAGTCAACAACCCATGACTCCACTAGTCGAGACAGAGTACAAGTGTATCGTCAAATTCAACCACTACCGATGATGAACTCTTCTCCTTGCATTCCCTGCTGAAGTGTTCCTTATTCCCGTAATTCCAGCAATCGGACTCCCATTGATTCTGTCTTTCCCCGATTCCTCGATCGGCTCTTGCCCTCACCATTCTGCCCTGGTTATTCTTCCGAACCCTGGAAGAATCTGCCACCAATGCATTACATTTGGTATCCCCTTATGCTTTCATCTCAATTCTTCACTGATAAGTCGAGCCCACACATCATCAAAATTGAGTTTCCCCGGTTGACTACTGATTATATCAATTGTGGTAGACCAGCTTTCGGGCATGGTATCAAGAACGACAACGACATAAATGTCATCATCCAAGACATGTCCAGCCAGCAACAACTCTTCGGTAAGGTTGCAGAAATCATTCAAATGTTTTGCTACGGAGGTACCTCTCCCATCGTCATGGTATACAACTGTCATGTCAAGAGAACATGATTTGTCGATGATGGCCGCTCGCACATATTGGGCATCACCTTCATCATACATTACGTCGTCGTTTATTTGTTGTAGTTGAACGCCAACTTCTTCGACAACGATAGTTGAACGATCGCCAACGCTTTGCGATCCAATTTCAGCCAATCTGCATCCTCCATCTTTGCCGGCTTCTTTTCTTCCAATGCTTCTCCTAAATCATTCCGATAAAGAGTATTACGGATTTGCATTTTCCAATAGGTAAAATCAGATCCTTCAAGCATCATTAAACTTCCCTTATCGTCACCCATCGCCAATTGCACCACTACCACCCAACAGCACCACCAATTGTTTGGGATTAAACACGTGTGCGAACAACCTCGATAGATTAAGTAGAACATTTGAATTAAAGAAAATAGAAAACAACGACACAAGAAATTTAACGTGGAAACCCGGAATGGAAAAAACCATGTGACCGGCGGAAACGGTCAATTTCACTATCACTTAAGAATAATACAACAATACACACGAAAAGGAAACTCAGAATACAAGAGTATTGAAGTATCTAACAATGAACCCTAAGACCAATTTATATAGATGAGTTGGTTGAGATAATTAAGGTAAGTAACAAATATTCCTAATATTTGATAATATCCTCATATATAATTATCCATGATCAAATCATATAAATGCGTCCATATATACTAATTTGATATGATATGGTTTCCTTCAATATCTCATTCCATAACTCTCGATATCCTATACCAGTGGGCCCCACCATATCTCAGTTTGGTACTCGACCAATTACCTCCATTCATATCTTCGCATCACGTGTTTTGTTCCTCGACTGATTGCTTCGGCCCCTTTGTCACCTTTGGTATTGTGTACTTCAGTCATCAACCGATCGATACCAATACCTACCATCTCATCTTCCATGTGTGCCCCGATCGACCATACTGTCGATCATCATCCGAATGTGACCGATTGATAACAATATCGATCTCTACACATAACATATGTTGCCATACTTTCATCGGTTTTTGGCAAAGTCTTCCGATTTTTCATCCGCACTACTGACATCACTTCAATGTTATATCACTCAAGATGGAATAAATACTAACACTTATTGCAATTAAATAGCAATGAATGTTTGGCATACACAAACGAACCTAGAACAAGGCTAATTGCTTTGCAAACACAATTCCAAGTGTGTAAAATGAGATGACCCATGTTCGTGTAAAACAATCTTTAGGGTTTAGGGATGATATTTGAATTTTGAGTATTCAATTTGCCATAGATTTCATATGAGAACTTATTTTGTCATATAATCAAAAGGGACGAAAAATATCATACTACAATTTAAGAAGTAAAATTGCAAAACACAACGAACCATATATTTTGAAACCGGTCAGGACTGTCCGATTGGACCGGTCCGACCGTGAACCGGTAACACCTCTCATCTAATCCAATCTGGCTTAATGTTTAATTTCAGAACTGTGCCAGGTCATATATGAACTGGTTTAATCCGGTCGAATCGGTTCAAATATGGTAGGTCGGAATTTTTTTGATCCATTTAATAAAAAAAAGTTAGGATTTCTTATTACTTTTCATATTCTGTCCTATATTCAAAGTTTTGTTGCGCAATTCTTATTTTACTTTCCTTTTTAGCATTGATTCAATAATCATTGGTATACAAAACAATGAAAATTTGAAAGTATTTTATTGATAATTAATATCATTTATAAGTGTATGTATTTCTTACGGTATATAAAACATACTTCAATATCATTTTTAGAAATTGTTGGTTTTTTATTTGTTTTAATTGTCTTTTGAATTTAAAGTTTCATTCTTTATATGAAATATGTTTGATTTGTCTTTTGAATATAAAATTTAAACTCTCATTTGGATAATGATTTAGAAATTTAGATATATTTCATTTGTTTACATTTTAATTTATGTTTAAGAAATACTTTTGGAATTTCCTATTTTGAATTATATGTATTTATTTTAATATTTTAAATCAAATTAATATTTTAAATAAATAATTCTGAAAAAAGATTTAAACCGATCCGACCATCCTATTCGACCAATAGAAGATATTTTCGATTCACCAGTCTAATCGATTTCAAAAACTATGCAACCAACTATCTGGAAGCGTCGAAAGCGTGGGTTTGTAACCGTTTGAACCGAACCACTGAGCCAACTGTCAGAAAACGTTATATTTCGCCAAGGTTATCTTCGGTCCTCTCGCATAACATCGGGCCATTTTATCTTAAGTATGCTACTGGACTGCACAAGTTCGTTTCTACCATATGGATCGGCCCAATCGTTACTGGGCCTCATCCATTGCAAGGTACCCGGTCCCAGAGTTCTCATCACTAGCCCCTCGGGCTTGATTGCCGTCGTAGAGGTGATACAAGGCCGATCACACAATGTTTATACATTTGGGAGAATATGGGATCGTATCTGCTGGTGGTGAGCGTCCAAGGGACCGATCTTTCACTTAAGTTTATAAGTGAAGGAATGAGTTTGTATTTAAAATTCAATAGCGTATATTTGTGTTATACTTTTATTCTTGTTATTTTTTAAATATTAATATCCAGACTTGCGCCTCTTCACATTCGATAATCCAACAGGCGTGATGAGTGTGTTTATACTGTCATCGCCTGTGACAATATTATGTGGCAGCTCACCATTGGTCGGGGAATTAATATTTAAATCGGGGTTTTGGATACTGTTTCTCCTCATCGTCATTTCGCGAAGGAAGAAATTGCCCAAATCGAGCTCTCTGCGCCCTTAATCTGTTTCACGTTCAACCCATTTCATTCCGATTTTCGTTAAGGTATACACTATGGCTCCTCATAAAATGAGATACACAGCCATGTCTGAGTTGGATATTGATGAGTTTAGGTCTAGGTTTTCGATTCCGGCACACTATTCTATTTGGAAGGGACGGGAAGATATTCCCTGTTTCCTTCCGGCGGAAATGAATGTGCCGGTTTCTGCTATTCCGGTTAGTTACGCTTCTTTAAAGTACTAGCTATGTTTTCCGCTGCATCCTTTTGTAGCAGCCGTTCTTAAAGAAATCCACTGCCCGACTTTTGCGTTATTTCCGGGTAGTTATGTGTATATAGTGGCGTTCATATTCTATTGCCACCAACAGAACAGGGCCCCGACCTTAGAACATTTTTTCAACTTGTTCTTGGTGGGGTCCCGAAGGGGTAAGGGTCTGTTAGGATGCCGCAAACTATATTACATAGCGGTGCGCACTAAAGAGTGCGCTATAGTCGATAAAGAAGAGTCTCTCAATGCGTGGAAATCTTGTTATGTATGGATAACAGTCCCAAAAGAGGATATGTTAAAGGTGTGGCCACGCATAACTCACCCACGCATAGGCCAGTTAGACCGAACCAGGTCAACCAATCTCCTCCGAACACCGCAAACACACTTGGAATGTTCCCCCTCCTGAAGCACGCCTTAAACGAACAGAACTGCTTCGGGAGAAAAGGTTAATAGAAATAGGTGTCGCGGGTAGGACCGAAACCCCAGCCCCGAAGGGGATGTTTTCTAGTTCAGATCCGTCAGAAGGATCGGGTATGAAGTAATATTTTTATTCCGTCATTTCCTGATCCTTATGTATTTATTTTGCAGACTCAACGGAGACAATGCCTAGCTCTCGGTTCAAACGTATGGCTGCTGCTTCGGTCCGTCCTTCAGAAGGACAACGCGAAGCAACGGGAAGTGTTGAGGAGAGTGAATCAGCAACGGGGGGTATGCTGGTTCCATCGGGTTCCGGGAACCCCCCGATTCAAACCACCATCGCGGGCACACTAACCCTGCGCTGTATAGGGCAGCCCTCGAAGGGAGAGGGGCTTGCGTTTTGGGTATTTGGAGTGGTAGAGGAGGTGATAATGACTCGGATTCGTTCTTTGAGATTATCCAGCCTCTACCAAATCGGAAACAACTCCTTTATTAGTGCTAATACAGTTGATTTATTGCTGCAGGGAGCCGTTCCCGTGGAGAAGGTTCTCCTCGGTCCCCATCTTAAGGTGAAATACCTCCTTAAATTCATGACATTCCAAGTTCGGGGGACCTCTATACCATCCAATGTTTCAAGTTTATACGCACCTGATTCCAATTTCTTTGATATTTGATAAGGTCCTTCCCAATTTCTGTCCAGCTTCCCAACGTTCCTCTGCACCTTTATGCTTCTGAGGACGAGGTCGGCTTCAAAGAATTCCCTTGGGAGGACTCGCTTGTTATGGGACCGTTCCATAGTTCGCTGATAAGCACGCATCCGCGCATAAATAGCATCTCTCTTTTCTTCGATCATCTCGAGATCCAATAATCTCCTTTCACCATTCATATGCTCATCATACTGAGATATCTGAGGTGATCGGATGGCAACCTCCACCGGGATAACAGCTTCGGACCCATACACCAATGAAAAAGATGATTCCTAGGCTGTTGAACGAGGTGTAGTTTGGTATGCACATAAGATCTCATAAATGTGTTCAGACCATTTCCCTCCAAAATCCTCTAACTTGGTCTTCAATCCTTTCAGGATAACCTTGTTAGATACCTCCGTAAGTCCATTAGTTTGGGGGTGGGTCACTAACGAGAAATGTTGGGCGATGCCCAACTTGATGAATAAATCCCGTATGCTTTTTCCACGGAACTGAGTCTCATTATCTGATATGAGTGCTCGAGGAACCCCGAAGCGGCTCAAAATATATCTCCATAAGAAGTGTTTGACAACCTTCTCTGAAATGATGGCTACTGCTTCTACTTCAATCCATTTCGAGTAATATTCCACCGCCACAATACAAAACTTTCTTTTCCATATTGACCTAGGAAAAGGTCCAAGGATATCAATCCCCCATCTGTAAAAAAAAACAAGGCAATGGGGTGACCGATAAGGGAGCCCCGGGCAGCTGTGGGATCGGAGCATAGTATTGACATATGGCATAACGTTTAGTGTATTTCTTGGCATCTGCAAGCAACGTCGGCCAAAAATATACAGCTCTGATGATACGGTGGTATAAAGATCGACCCCCTGAATGAATGCCGCATATCCCTTCATGAACATAAATCATAACAGCTTCAGCCTCAATAGGGGATAAGCAACGCAGAAGCGGGTCCCTCAAAACTCTTTTTAAACAATCGTCCATCAACCACGATAAATCTCTTAGCATGGACTTCAATTTTTCTGGCTTCAGACTTGTCTTTAGGAAGATAGTCGTTTGAAAGATATTTAGCAAAGAGATCCATCCAATTGGGTTCCCTAGGAGATTCAGTAACGTTAATATTCAAGCCCTGAAGTTCATGACATAGAGCCCCGATTTCTTCAATAGACTGTTCGGTCACTGATATCTCGACCGAAGGTCGGTCCTGGATATGGATCGAAACAGTGCTCGGCTATATGTCAGGTATGCCCGCGGCCAATCTGGCGAGTGCGTCGGCAACCTTATTCTGTTCTCGTGGCACATGGTCAAGAGAAAACTCACTGAACTTTTTGGATAGTTCCAGGACTTTAGAACAATATAATTTCATCATCGGATCATGAGTTTCAAATCTTACTGGGAACTGTTCCACTACTAGCTTTTAGTCTGAAAACATTCGCACTCTGCTAACTCCCATCTTCCGAGCCAAGGTCATTCCCGATAATACAGCCTCGTATTCTACCACACTATTTGTTCCAGCAAAGGAAAATTTAACTGCGGAATGAATAAGGTCACCTTGTACCGTTGTCAGGGTAATGCCCGCTCCTCTTCCTCCGAAGTTCGACCCATCTACGTGGATTGTCCAACGATCATCCTCTTGGTTTAGATATATGGCCGATCAGGTCATTTCAACCCCAAAATCGGCTAGAACCTAAGCCTTGATCGCCCTTCGGGGCAAGAATTTCATATACATAGCACTAAGTTTGATAGCACATTTTGCTAATCTCTTATTCAAATCCTTTTGTTTAAGGACCACTTTAAGAGGTTGGTCCGTATAGACATAAACCGTTCGGCCTTCAAAATAATGCTTCATTTTGGATACAGCTTTCTTTAAAGCCAGCATGAATTTTTCCAGGGTGGAATATCTGGTTTCGACAGATACCATAGAATGACTTACAAAATAAACGGGTCTATGAATGTCATCTCGGATGGTCACCAGAGCTGCGCTGATGGCAACTTCTGATACATCAAGATACAACCCCAAAGGTTCATCACAAGTTGGACTCACCATCACCGGGGGAGTGCTTAAATAAGTCTTCAGCTCGTAAAAGGCCCGATCGCATTCTTCGGTCCAATCTAAATGGCTTGCTTTTCTTAGCACTCTTAAAAAAGGTAGAGTCCGGTCTGTGGATTTTGAAATAAACCTGTTTAGTGCAGCGAGTCTGCCAGTAAGCCTCTGAAATTCTATTTTTTTTGTTGGAGGTTGCATATCAATGATAGTCTGCACTTTCTCAGGGTTAACCTCTATGCCTTTTTCAGAAACGTAATATCCTAGAAATTTTCCACTTCGGATCCCGAAGCAGCATTTGTTTGGATTTAGTTTTAGCTTATATTTTTGGCATACTTCGAAACAATGAGACAAATAAGAAAAGTGGTCTTCATCATTCATAAATTTAACATTCATATCATCAACATAAACTTCCATCATATGGCCGATCAGTTCTCTAAAGATTTTGTTGACCAACCTTTGATATGTTGCATCAGCATTCTTGAGACCGAACGGCATAACCATATAACAATAAACGCCATATTCGGTCATGAATGATGACTTCTTCTGATATTCCTCAGCTAGAAAGATCTGATGGTACCCGGAGTAAGCATCCATGGTACTCATCATGGTGCTGCCAGATACAACATCTACCAGTCGGTCAATATGCGACAATGGGAAGGGATCTGACTCATAGCTTTTGTTAATATCGGTGAAATCGATGCACATCCGCCATTTCCCATCTGGTTTGGAGACCACTACTGGGTTTGCAACCCATTCAGTATAGTAGATCTCTCTGATGAATCCTGACCACAACAACTTGTTCACCTCAGCCCGGATGATCTCGATTTTTTCGGGAGAATAGCGTCTCCTCTTCTGCATAACAGACTTTGTTCCAGGCTCGGTATTGATCCGATGCTCACTATCGGATCGGTCAATCCCCGGAACATCGTCCGGGGTCCAGACAAATATATCCACATGGCTTCTCAGCAAGTGGATCAGTTCTTTTTCAAAAGTAGGGGCTAAGTGTGCCCTGATGCGAGTTGTTTTGGTTGAGTAGTCCTTAACCAGATTAATCAGCTTGAATCCCACGGGTTCCATTGCTTGCCTCGGGTGCGGCGGCTCTTCCAACAAATCTACCCGGGCCATTTTGATAGGTGTCAATGTTCGGCAAGAGCTCATGTAGCATTGTCTAGCTACTTTCTGATCCCCCTTAACAGAAATAACTCCGTGGATAGAGGGGAATTTGAGCATCATATGATAAGTAGATGGGACCGACTCAAACTTACTGAGACCGGTCCGTCCGATAATGGCGTTGTAAGCCAAGTCGACTTCAACGACAATGAAATAACTCCGTGGATAGAGGAGAATTTGAGCATCATATGATAAGTAGATGGGTCCGCCTCGAGCTTACTGAGGTGGGTCCGTCTGATAATGGCGTTGTAAGCCAAGTCGACTTCAACGACAATGAATTTCAGATCCTCCGATCGGTCCTTGGATGGTTCTCCAAGGGTGACTGGGAATAGAATCTTCACGCATGGAATAACACTTCTCTGGTCGAACGACCAGAGAGTTATATTAGCGATCATGAGGTCATGAGCAGTAGCTCCCAACATTTCAGCAACTTCGGGCTTCATCAAATTGCACGAAGCCCCGGTGTCCACTAAGATTCTGTGGACACGGCGATTCCCGATGATTCCAGTAATGGTAAGGGTATCATCGCATGGATCGATAATCCCTTACCGATCGGTCATAGTGAAAGTGATATCCTCCCCAAAGGGAGGGGACTGTTCAGCTCGATCATATTTAACCAGCATCACAGATTCGGAGATCTCATCGGAGTCTCTGCCCGCGGTTCTCTTTCAGTCCCGGACCGATTCATTTATCCTCAGACCACCGGAGATAACATAAATATCTCCGGCTACTTCTGGGGGTGCCATCTCATTTTGAAGAGGTTGGGCACCTGTTTCAGCAGGTGGAGGAGCGACCTACTCCTGTCTTCCACCCTCGTGTTGCGGGGCTCTGCCATCTTCTTCTTCAGCCCTGACCACCGTTCTCTCGACCGTGATGGCCTCTGTCTTGTTCCAGCGGAGGAGACCGTCGGTCCTTCGTCGGATCATTATAATTTCGGGGTTGTCCCCAATTATCCCTTCCGCACGGCCTGTGACGATCATCACCTTGATGGCCCTTTCGGGGGGATTCAGCTCGTTTGCCCTTCTGACCATTCCGTCCGGGCTTCTCTTTATTCATTGCCGCTACTGTCTCTTTCAACAGCAGCACTTCAAAGTCGGGTGATCGTGATTATGATGTAATTCGCAATACACCCGATTGTCCTCCTGCTTCGGGGGGACATCTTTCTCGCCTACAGCCGCTACTTCTCGCGACTGTTTCTTAGGGTAGGAAACCCTATGATCACCTGCGGGCTTAGAATTCACGCTAGATTTCCGATAGCCTAGCCCCAGCGCTTCATCCACCTTAATATATTTTTTGATTTTCTGAAGAAGTTTACCCAAGGTGGATGGTGGGCTCTTTACCAAACTGGCCGAAAGGCCGCACAGTCCCAAGACCTGCTGTAGAATATCAATTTTGTCCTGGACCTCAAGCTTGATGCCCAGAGCGGTTCTATTGAATTTCTTCATGAAGGACCGAAGACTCATTTTTGCCAGGATATATTTCAACTGATATAGTTTCTGCCTGCTTCGGGGCGGTCATACATTTGGACCGAATTGCTCTGAGAAAGCCAAAATAAATCCGCCATACGACTGTATGGACCGGGCCGGAAAATTTTTGAATCACATTCGGGCGTCGCCTTGTAATCCTGCCACGAACATGCGGCACTTCAGCAAATCTGAGGCCCGAACCGTTTCCATGCATAATTCAAAATCGGCAACGTGATCGATCGGATCACCGTCAGCGCGAAACGTCTGCAACCCCTCGGGGTTGCGATAATGCCGATCTGGGACTGCCGCCCAGATCTCTTCGGAAAAGGGGAGCATCAAATCTCCCAAGGCGGCGGACAAGCCTTCAGATTGTTGGGATGACGTCTGGACCGCATGCTGATTATGCCACCAGTCGTCATCCTTTTTTCGCCTGATTGGGGCCTCCATGGCCCTGTTGAATAAACCAGGATTGCTTCCCAGATTAGGTTCGCTATCCTTCAGCGCACGCATGCTCTCCAACTCCTTGTTGAGCTCGTCAATCTGTCGCTGCATCTGCTCCTGATCATTCTTAGGAGTGGGAGTTAGAGCCCTGGCCGGGGAAGGAGGAGTGGATCGATATCTCGGCCTCCTCGTTGTTACACCGTGCCTGATGATTTCTTCTTCATCAGTGATGTGCTTGTCAGGGTCACTCTCGTACCCTCTGCTTCTTGGAACAAGGCTTGAAACAGCCGGTGGTTCTGTTCCACTTCTCTCCGACGTAATTTCCAGTGCCACCTTCCTAACGACAGCTTCCATATCATGTAAAGTGAATGTTGGTGATGGGAGACTGTCGGGAAGCACGTCACTGTCATTCGTCAAAGTTCCAGTCGCTATGTCTTTGATTGTCCTATCCCTGGTAGAAAACTCAAATGGGATTAGAGAATCGTCCCCACGGATGGCGCCAAACTGTTATGATCCCTTTTTAGGGGGTATCAATAGTCATCTGGTTCGTCAGCAAACGAACTCGGATTTGATTTGTTTTTTTATTGGAAAACGATTAAGAAACTGGAAATAACAATGAGGCAAAGCGATTTATAGTGGAAACCCCATGAATTGGGGAGAAAACCACTTGACTAAAAACGAATTAAGCTCTTAGCCTGTTCACTAATCATACAATTCATTACAGAATACAGCAGAGGTTTAAAGAAAATGACAGGGAATAAGAAAGCAGTAAGAACTTCAGCAAGGTAACGGTCTGTTCTTATGCGTCCAAAGGATCCTTCTTTTTTCGTCGTTGTGCTATGTATTTACAGAGTTGATGGCGTGTGTAATTCACGCTCTGTAACTGCCTCTGACAGGTTTGTTAGAGATTGTTGTCGTGCTATGTAAAACGAGGCCGGGACTGAGGCATGGTCTGCGTGATCGAGCTCGAAGCGTAGTAAAAGTGTGAGGCCCCGAAGCGTGGAAAGCGTGGGTTTGTAACCGTTTGAACCAAACAACGGAGCCAGTTGTGAGAAAACGTTTTATTTCACCAAGGTTATCTTCGGTCCTCTTGCAGAACATCCGGCCATTTTATCTTAAGTATACTACTGGGCTGCACAAGTTCGCTTCCACCATATAGATCGGTCCAATCGTTACTGACCCTCATCCATTGCAGAATACCCGGTCCCAGAGTTCTCATCAATGACTTTTTTACAAAAATATATTTATTTCCAAAACTACACTCATTTTAAAATACATTTCAAAAATACATTTCTTAATTATTAAATTATAATAAATTCACATTTATAATTACTCAAAATTATGAGTACTTTTTCTATATTTCTAGAAATATGATTTTACCCATTTGAATTCAAAATTCATCAAAATTAGTTGAGAAGGTGTTGGAGCTCGATCCAATTTCGATGATGTGATTTCCAAGTTTGATTATATTTTCGTTCACTTTTATGCTCCGCGAATGAATATGCATATGTCATCGATATTGTTTGATCGTGTCATCCGGTTGAATTCTTGTGGAGAGACCGCTGAAGCGTCTATTGAAAATACCCCGAATATTCCTTTAGTTTTGTTAATTTTACTTTTAGAAATATTGAAAAAATACCTATAATTTTGAATAATTATAAATGTGAATTTATTATAATTTTAAAAATTAAGAAATGTATTTTTGAAAGGTGTTTTAAAATGAGTGTAGTTTTGAAAGACGGTTTTGAAAATAAAGGTATTTTTGAAAAAGATAATGCTTAATATATAAATTTAAGTTTTGAATTTTGAGTTCGAAATGTCAATTAAATTTGAGTCATTTTATCGAAAAAAAATTTTTTGTAGAGTTCAAAAATTTTCGTAATTTAAAGTATTAGTTTATAAATGGGGTGATGTTTGCCCACGGCCCCCAAATTACGGACTATGTAAATACCATGATCTCAAAATTACGAAATTGTAAATATGATGCATTTTTTTAGCACAAAAATGCATTTGTAGCCCTCCAATTTCAATTAAATACATATGAGACATCTCATGTTTCTAACAACGTTTATCATGCTACTTTAATGAACTCATAAATTTGTAATATTTTATACACAATTCTCTAATATCACGGGTAAATTTTGTATAGTTTTTCAAATATGTCTTATTTGCGTACTTCGTGAAGGGTTTTCAAACAGTTTCAACTCATAAATTTGTAATATTTTATGCACAATTCTCTAATATCACGGGTAAATTTTGTATAATTTTTCAAACATGTCTTATTTGCGTACTTCGTGAGGGGTTTTCAAACGGTTTCAACTTACGAAAACCGACGATAGAATGTTATAAATAAAAAACAAACATATTGATAATTTTATGTGTCATTCTTGTAATTTTGTAAGTTATAGGACATTCACTTCATACCGCCGGTAAGTTGAAGTCAATAATGCAATTTTCTCCCTTAATTATTATATTTTTTTAATTTTAAAGATATTTTAGTAATTTAAAATAATAGATAATATATCAAATTAAAAGTCATAATTCAATTCAGACTTTGTTTTATTTAAATACTCGTTTTATAAATAAATTTGAAGGATTAAAAATATAAAAAAAAATTCATAAAAAACATTATTAAATGTTAACAAAAAAGTTAATATTTATGATTTTGAAAATATAAAACAATTGGTAAAATTTATTGATCCTAACTTTTTATAATTTTAAATAGGGATAATATAAATATTTATTTGAGGAATAAGTTAAATACATAAATAAATAAAACATTATTGTTCATCCCAGCAACCGTTGCTGATGACTTCACAATCACACCCAAAGCTTATTACCATTAATCATATTCAGAACAAAAGTAGTGGGAATCTGATTATTATCTTGGGCTAACAAAAACCCATTTATTTATACTTGTCGATTCATGGGCCTGGCCCAATATGTCTAAATCCAAGAACGCTTCCCGAATGAAGGCATCTCCAGTTTGCTTCCCTCTTTCTCCTCCATCGTCACGCTTGAAGGATTTGGCTGATTTTGCATAGATCAGTAAAAAACTTCATCAGATTTCAGAAATATATGGATGAAGGTAATCGATAATGTAAATAGTTTGAATTGTTTACCATTCTGCAATTTATCCTAATCTGTCCTTGAGTTCCGGTAAGAGGAGTCATAATTGACATCTTAACCATGGCTTCGGCGAAATCGTTGAAAAAATTATTGGAATCGAGACTGTATCTTGCTACTTGGAGTGTTGTTGTTACACTACCCAGTAGCTGTTGATCGGAATGGAGTAACCCAAGCTGGGCAATCAAACCTCGATAATAATAGTTGTCGAAATTCGCCTGGCTCACCGCGTCGAACGGAGCTAGGTTACTGTCTCCGTTACCGTCTTGTCTTGGGCAATTCGCCCGTAAAGATGCGGCGAAGTTGCGGTCAATTGAGGTTTCGTTGTAGATTCGGTCCCGGAAAGTGACGCACCTTGCAAGTCCAATTGTGTGTGCTCCTATGAATATTAGACAACACAAACATTATTATAAGAATTATAGATTCGGATGGAAATTAGTATTAGAGTTTGAATGAATGATATTAAAGGGAAGATGATGGATGTTATTTCTCATTCTTATAAACTTAATTAATTTCATTTTTTAATAAATATTGGATAAATTCAATATCCCTTTAAATTCAACCATAAGATTAGGAATTCAATAAATCGAATCATGTATGATACAATGTTAGAATTATAGATTTTAGTCAAAATTACGACGAATAAGCTTGAACAAACACGATTAAGTAGAAAAAATCACATATTTATAAGAATTAATTAAATCATTATGTGATGGTATTCATGTAAACTCAATTTTTTAACCAACTTGAAACAAATTAAACCATGGTTTCATATATCATCTGTGTAACTGTGTTATATACCTGATAAAGTGACCATTTCGCTCGTTGTGAATCCTTTCCGGGCGAAGCCAGAGATAAGGCCGCTCAGGTTATTAGCCGGACCAACAAGATCTTCATTTGCAAGTGTCAAGTTCGCACTAAGGGAATCCCTTCTTCCTAAGCTTACCGTCCAGCTTGGACCTGCAAGCTAAACCATAAACTCTCAATAATAAACTCAAACTGATTGAATATTAAAAATCAGTTCATCTTAAGGTAATAAAAGCTACTACTCACCACAACAACGCTGTCTCGTGCAGCAACAGCCAATATATCAGCACAAGAAACAACACCAGGGCAAATACTCTCCAACTGAGCTTTAATGGTATCGATCACTTCGAATCCACGCAACGAATTCACATTCCCAAAAGCGGTCTTTTCTCCAGTGAAATTCGCCGTATCGTCAAGTAAAACCGACGCATCACATCCCTGAACGAAGCAATCATGGAAGTGGAGACGGAGCAATGAAGCGGACATACGAGCTTCTTGTGCAACGGCTGCAGTTACTGCGTTTCTTACGATGGTGAGAAATTGTGGGCATGTTGCGTTGTAGAAAGATGGAGAGAGTTGTGCGTTTCCTGATCCAATTACAACAACAAAAACCAAGATCGATGCAAGAAAACGGTACATGGAAGTGGTAGTAATAGACATGTTTTTTTTATCTGTATGAAGAAACACAAATCGAAACTGCGTGTCTTATTACACTAATTCTGGTCTATTTGTAGAAGTAGCAGCAGCCCATGGAAGTTTTGACTAATCAATACTAGTTTCACATGCCCTTAGTCCTTTCAATTTTATAAGTTTGAACGATTCAAATATTATATTACAAGTGTATGAATTTAAATAAATACAAATATAAGTTAAACACAATAAAAATTCCCTTATAAATTCAATTTTTTTAAAAAACAGGTCCAAGGTATAGCAAGAAATGGAAATAAATAGCCTATAATGTTTGAAATCATATTAGAATATAATGAAAATACGATAATAACAATATGAAGAAAATTATCAAATCAATGGCTCTTATTACTTCATAAACTAATTAAATTCAACTTCACTTAAATATCCAATCTTTTATCTTTTTACCGAAAGGTAATAATGGGATTAAGATGTTTCACCTGATAAAGATAAGATACTATTATTTGTCTTAATAATAAAAACAAAGAAATTGTTTATGAAATGATTATTGATAAATAGACATTGTGGGGCCTATAACAAAACCATACCATTGGCTAATCTGACTGCCAGTTTGAATTGTCTAGAGGAGCTACCTATCGGGACTTGTTTTCTTTGCTTTTTATTTAACGTCTTATGCAATTGTTATATTCAAAATTTTCGTCTCCTTTTTTGTCAATTTTCTAGAGATAATTAGGTAGAATTATGCAATAAAGTCAAACCCGAACCCGGACGCCCTCTTCAATCTGTTTAATTGCAAACTAGCTCAAAAATTAATTTGTTTTATCAAAAAATTCAAAAAAATGAAAATTGGCTCAACCCGTAAAAAATCCCGATCGAAATGCTAAATAATTGGTTAAACAAACTGTTTGAATCATTTAATTTTATTATTTTTATTTAAATTTTAAAACTATATATTTATATTCTTTATCACCATTTTAATCATGTTTCAACTTTCGGTTAATTTTTAAAATATTAACCTACGAAACCGATTCAATATGTGAACCATGCTGACAACATTGGAATTATTCTCTAAAATTAGAGCACCTCATTGTGTATAGGTCATCCGATTCCGCTCTCAGGTCATCCACAACCATGTTCGTCCGAAAATTTCATTCTCTCATCCACATCAATTTTATCTCTGTACACATATCATTCTTTAATTTTATAAATAATTTTCCTCTAATCTCTACAACTATGTCCGGATACTTATAATTTTTATTTTTTATTTTTTTACACATCAAAATACATAAAAATTATAATATTATCGATAAAATAATTATAATTTTTTATATTTAATAATTCTTTTAAATTTAATTTTTAAAATTTTTTAAAATTAAAATTTGAGGAAAGAGAATGTCTCGTCCATGACACTCTCTCTCCTCCGAACGGATGAATTTATACCACGTTGGCCGCCCAGTCAGACTGGACGGCCTTAGTGCCCTGAATAGATACTATATATTGGGCATGTTTGGAACATCATTTGATAAATATTGGTGACGTAAAATGATTGTACCGTACTGTGAGATGAATTGATCGTGATTTAAAAAAAATATTTTTGAAACAACGGTGCAGTGATCGTGATATCATAAAATGATTTTTTTGCTCTTATTTTTAAATAATTGTTTATAACTTAAAAATTATATTTCAGATTATTTTATGATAAATTCGTTATGTTAAACCTACATTTTAAAATTGTTATATATATTTTTATAATTTGAACATGTAATTAATATAATATAAGAAGTTATTGATCAAAATTATTTTTTTAAAAAAATAAATTATAATTTACTAATGGAAAATTGACATTTGACAGATGCATTCTCGTGGTCGTTGGATTAATCCAACTGTGAACTCACCGCTGTTTTCTACGGTCGCACGAACACAATTATTAATGATGTTTGGTTTAAATACAATACAAATAAAGTACGTTCACCGCATCCGGCGGTGGACTGAGTTTCCAAAGAACACTATTGTAATTATTGTATTATGAGTTTAATGAAATTAAATCCAATTTCTAATTCTCAATAAAAAAAGAAAAAAATAAATAAAATCGAAAGGAATCATTTAGTCACCAAATGTCCAAGGTCGGAGTTGGCTACATGATCCAAAATATTGTACCCTGAAACTTAAAAATTAGGGTGAGACTTTCATTGTCTACATAATTTTGTTTGAAAGTTTTGTAATTGTGTAATTGTCATTTTCAAAGCATTAAAATGATAAAATCAGTATTATAATGTGTAATTTTTGGTAAAATAATATATAAAATTTAGTGTTTATAGCATAATTAATCCTTCAATTTGTGTTAATTTGAAAATTGTGTTTATCGACCAAAATATTTGTGCATCGATTTTGCTACATTAAAATATAATTTATCAAATACTATACTTTTAAAGAATTAAACTTATCAAATATTAAAGTTTGCGAATTAAATATATCATTACAAAACATGAATATCAAATTTATCAAAAAGCATGAAAGTTTCTAGAATTACTGTGTTTTCTCAAAAACAATTAACATTATATGGAACATTTTTATTAAAAAAATATGATGAAGGTAATGTGTAATCACGCGTTGGGCAACAAGCCTTTACTGTTGAGGCGGCTGACCCCACCTACAGAAATAAAATTGTGCACGGCACACGAGCCCCCACAATTGACTACTTTAAAATTATTTTTAAATTAAATATGTCAAGTTTTATAAAATTAATATGATTAATTTTCAACTTGAATATATATGTCGGAAAATTGACGAATTCAAAATATCAAAATTGACGAATTCAAAATAAAATTCAACATACCAATTCCATTTTCGAGAGTATTCCAAGTCAAAATATCAATGAATTATAAATATATATATTACTATATTTAAGTATTTCCGTATTCTATATTGGCACGATATGCTTTTCATAAAATATTTGATATATTGTTTGAATGTATTTTTACAAAAATATCAACGGTAATTAACATAATTAAAATTAGTTTAATTCTAAGTTAAGAAAATTCAAAACAAAGTGAAACATTAGCATCGTTTTCATATTTCCTTAGCCCAAGTGGACCTTCGGGGCCTGACATCTTCATTGAGCTAAGCCTTATTATGTGTTGGATTTGAGATTTTTAGGTTCGGCTTCTATAACTTGGATCAACCTAGAATGACTTGAGTCTCTTCCAGTTCGGGATACAGTGTTCTGAAGTTTTCATCAAATTTAAACAATTATTATTTAATTACAATATGATCAAAATTGAAAATGTTCCACGGTCATGATGATCGAGTTAGGTCTAACTCGTGGCGATAGAAAATCAGATATAATTTCCTCATGTAGTAGCTCCGTAATGATGTATTAATATGGAATATTGTATTTATCCAAAGAAAAAACTGAGCTAATAGCTCAATTTAAAAAAAGAATCAGGCCGGTTTCAATTAAATTTTTCATAATAGCTCGGTTTCTTTTTTTGATAATTTTCGGATCAAATACTGTATTCCATATGAATAGAGTAGCTCGGTTTCTTCTTCATATCAAATACATTTTTCAAATGAATACATCATTCCGGAGCCACTACATGACGAAATTATATATGGTTTCCGTCGCCACGAATTGGACACAATTCAATCAGGTGTAACATTTTCAATTTTGATCATATTGTAATTAAATAGTATTTGTTTCAATTAATATTGAAAATTTTAATTGAAACTAAGATTATTAGGTTTTAGTAGCTCGGTTTCTATTATTTTTTAGTAGCTCGATTTCAAAATTTAATTGAAACCAATTTGACCAAACCCGAAAAATTTAATTTTAAAAATAAAAATAAAAATATTTTTAAAAAAACGATTTATTATTTTTTTAAAAATATAAAAAGTTTTTTCGATATTTTGACTGGTAACGTGGATACCACTTTTTTCCAGGTTTAATCCAAAAATTAAATAATTACAAATATTTACTAATATATTCTTACAATTATCGAAATAGTCAAAAATGTTGGCTACCAAACACGCTATTATCTCGTTTATAAACTTTTGTATACAATTGTTTTAGAAATTAAACTTGCCGTTACATGAAAATTAAGAGAACTCAAATGAACTATTTTTGGTAAAAGATTTCTTTATCAAATTTAAAATACTGTTTAAACTTTGTCATTAAAATTAATTTGGAGTATCACTTTTGAATATTATAGAAAATATGGGATCTAATTTGTAATTAGATCAGAATTACTAAAATAAAANGTCCATTCCTTGTCAAATTTCTAAAAATGAGTTAATTATGTAGTAAAAGTAGAGTGCCTTGGGATATCTCTATCCGAAGGTCGCCAGAATTGTATCTCAATCTAATTAAAATTCTATAAAACCCTTATTTGATATTTAAACTCCATATGATATTGAAAATATGGATTTTTATGTATGATAAAGTATGAATTTATTCTCCATTCCTCTCATCAGACCGTCTGTGGCACTCATAGCCACTTGTTAAGCTCGAAGGAATTAAAATATACTCGACATATTTAAAATATTTAAAACACAAAAACAAAATTTTTTTCAAACGGATTCGAGATCAATTCGAATCGTTTTGAATGGATCGACTCATCCGTTCCGGTTATTAGAGATGAGCATTTGGAACCAAATACCAAACCAAACCAAATATCGAATACTAAATTATCAACAAAATCGAATATCGATTCTAATCTAATATTTTTTGGTAACGAATCGAAATTATTTTGGTATTTCGTCATTGGTACCAAAATACCGAAATTAAAACACCTAGAAAAAATAATCAGGAACATCTATGCATGTCTTAAATCAAGTATTTAGAAAAATATCTTTAAAAACTAACATTTAGTCATTGATCATATTGTTGTATCTATACAATAAAATAATATTCAATGTTTATAGTTTATACTCCAATATAAATGTAAAAAGTTTTGAAAGCAAATATGAAAATAATTATTATAAAAAAAAGAGAAATTAATAATTTATTCGTTTTGAATCTAAATTATAATTATCAAACTTATTTTGCTCGTATTGATCATATTCAATATCATCGTAAATATAGTCTACGAAACCAATCTTGAGTGCATATAAGTATCTCCACACTTTTCGATTCCAAAACACTTCTATAAGAATTAAGAACTCGTCAGCCTATTAGATTTCAAAATATCAAATAAATATAAAATTATACCACCAAAATAACTATTAAATAAAAATATGTACCATTGATAAATGCGTATTTAGAAATCATTGTGGAGATCAATATGACAAAAATATCACGAGTCATTTGAGCAAATATGAGAAACCTCATATTAATGACTTTTTAATATATCAAGATATCAAATTTCTATATAAATAATTGATATACCCATGGCTTATTTTAAAATTTAAAAATATAAATATTTTATAAACTAATATCGTATTTGGTATATACCGAATTTTTATTTTTCACCGAATACCAAACCAAATTTTGTAATTTTATAAAATTAAATATCAAATAACAAATATCAAATACCGAAATAACAAAATTTCAGTATGATATTCGACGTTTCAAAGTCTTTACTCACCTCTACAGTTATGAACATATTTTCAAAGTATTAACCGAATAATCGACAGTATAAGTACTTTCAATGAGATAATTAGTAGGTATTAAAGTTCCTTTATTTTCTTGATATCAAGTCAAATTTAGAAATTATGGAGGAGAGTAGATATAATTGACTAAATAATATATATTATTACATATTAAAATGATGACGTGTACCCTAAAAAGATTATGGAGTTGGCCAACTAACATTAAATATTAAGGCGGCCGACACTACCCTCCAAAAGTAAACTGTATAGGTGGCTGATAAGTTCATACTCAATCATTTTCGTTCGAAAATTTCATTCTTTCATCCATATCAGTTTTCTCTCTTTACACATTATCATTATTTAATTTTATAAATAACTTTCCTCTAATCCCTATAACAATGTTCGAACATTTATAATTTTTTAATTTTATTTTTTTACACATCAAATACTTAAGAATCATAATATTGTCGATAAAATAATTATATAAATATATTATAATTTTTTATATTTTATAATTCTTTTAAAATTAATTTTTTTAATATCCGACACTCTCTTTCCTCTTACCGGATGGCCGTTCAATAGTTGAGAATAGCCTAAATGGCTACTTTTAAGAGTTTACTTTATTAATTAATTTTGGGAATTATTTATTGTCTCGGCCCAAAGCATATGTCAAGATATAATCCTTATGCAGGCCCATATCTCCAAACTGGGCTTAAATCATAACGTCTAGATCGAATTTGAGGCAGTTTTGCCGTTGGATGACATCATCAGTTTATTTTCCTCAACCTGAAAACCCCTACGGTTTACCCTCCTGCAATTTGCCATAATCTGACCTTGAGTTCCGGTGAGCGTGTTGAGATTCGACATCTTCACCATGCTGACAGCGAAGTTATCGAAGATTGCGCCTGTGTCGAAGCTGTAGAGCACTGCTTGTAAGGTGGTTGATATACTTTCAAGGAGCTGCTGTGTTGGCAAATGCCACAATAGGCCACTTATGTGCTTAAGGATAATTGAATGGAAGGACTAAAAAGATTTTTCATATCATGTTTTATTTTTTATGTTATATGTTGAAACGTATAATGTTTAGATTTCCGGTAGAATGTTGGCTCCGGCTAAGTGATAAAATAGAAAAGAACGATACAGAGAATAGAAGAAAGGAAAGCTAAAGGGAGAGAATTCTAGATGATATTTTCTCTACCTACTACATGACTATAGTGTTTATTTATACAACTCATTCCTATTTCTACGAAGTTTATTAGCCGACCTAAAAGCATGACTTTTCTCTCCTTTAAACGTGAGCTACAGGCTGCTAAGAGTGTAGTATCATCCACCATTTTCTGTTTTGTCTAGATTCCGACACTCCCCTCAAGCTGCAAGTGGATATTTTCAAGCCAATCTTGAAGAATAAATATTGAAACTGTGTCTTTGGAAGTCCTTCTGTAAATCCATCTGCTAATTGCTCCCTTGTGTTTACATAAGTAATGGTGATGATTCCCTCATTTTCCTTTTCTCTCACGAAGTGACAATCTCTTGCAAAATGTTTTGATCTATCATGTAGTACTGGGTTCCGAGCTAATTGAATTGTGGATTTATTATCACAGAAAACCTCTGATGTATCCATCTCAATATGAAAATCAATCAGCAAGTCCCTAATCCACATTATCTCACATGTTAGTGAAGATAACGACCTGAATTCAGCTTCAGTTGAACTCCTCGCCACAACCGTTTGTCTCTTGGAAATCCAACTTATAGGACTTTTACCAAAGAATACACAATAGCCTGAAATCGACTTGCCAGAATCAGGGCATGTGCTCCAATCACTATCCGAATATCCTACAAGATCTCGGCAGGTTGTAGAAGTGAGGAAAATTCCTTGTCCAGGGGTGGCTTTGAGGTATTTTAATACCCGAAAGGCAGCTTGAAGATGTTCATCATTAGGTTTTTCCATAAATTGAGATAGAATGTGAACTGAATAGGCGATATCCGGTCTAGTGAACGTTAAGTAGATCAATTTTCCAACTAGTTTTCTGTAATATGTTGCATCCAATATAGCTTTGCCCCTATTTTGTGATAACTTATGATTATGTTGGATTGGAGTCTCTATTGGTTTGGCTCCAAGCATTCCATAACCGTCTATTAAATCCAATGTATATTTTCTTTGACAAAGAACAATACCATCACGTGAGCGAGCAATTTCAATTCCCAAAAAATACCTCGGGATGCCTATATTCTTCAAAGCAAAATGATCATTCAAAAACTTAACTGTCATATTTACGTGCTCAATTGATGCACTTCCAACAATTATGTCATCCACATATATCAAAAGGGCAATAAAAGAAGTGGGATCCGAACCTTTCTTGGTGTATAACGAATGATCAGATAGTGATTGTGTGAAACCATAGGATATAATGACATCTGTAAATTTCGTATTCCATTGTCTAGATGATTGTTTTAAACCATATATATAGCTTTCTTTAAG
Organism: Utricularia reniformis; assembly: GCA_009725065.1. Classification (NCBI taxonomy): domain Eukaryota; kingdom Viridiplantae; phylum Streptophyta; class Magnoliopsida; order Lamiales; family Lentibulariaceae; genus Utricularia; species Utricularia reniformis. Next base: position 765,335 of record RWGZ01001214.1, on the reverse strand, counting down.
CGGCATACTTGTCTTTGATGCTTTGAATTGACCGACTCCCCCTCAAGCACAAGTCCAGGTGGTGGTTCCATATAGATAACTTCATCAAGATCACCATTTAAGAAAGCATTATTGATGTCTAGTTGAAAGAGCGACCACTGGAGTTGTGCGGCTAAGGCAAAGAACAATCGCACCGTGGTTTGTTTAACCACTAGACTAAAAGTCTCATGGTAGTCAAATCCTTCGATTTGGTTAAAACCTCTAGCCACTAGTCTGGCTTTACACCGATCAAGAGAGCCATCCGCATTTAATTTTACTTTGTAGATCCATTTGCATCCCATTGTATGTTGAGAAGATGGAATATTAATAATATCCCATGTTCCATTCAACTGTAATGCTGTTAGTTCAGATTGCATAGCTTGTTCCCATTCCGGTTGAGAGCTTGCTTCTATATAATTTGATGGCTCTTTGATTGAATTTAAAGAGACCACAAATGCTTTGTATGAATTAGACAATCTGTCTGAAGATATAAAATTATTAATTGGATAAGGTGTCTTGCAGACAGCTGAGCAGCATTCATAGTCCTTAAGATAAGATGGTGGACCATGTTGCCTAGTACCTCTTCGTGGCAAAACAAGATTTTCAGAGAGAGGATCACATGTGGGCCTATCTTCAATGGGATCAATTAAAAATTGATTTTCTAACAACATATCTGGTGAAGATTGTTTTCCAGAGATGTGATCAAGTGAGGGTTGATCTTCAGATACGAGATCAGGTGAAGAAATCTCTTCAGCCAATTGGGCATTCTGATTTGAGGCAGCGGAAGTATGATGGGAAGCTTCTGAATATGAAAGAGGCACTTCAGCCTGCATTTGCATATAAGCTTCATTGGGAGTTTTATCTGCAAATGGAAAATCTTTTTCATAAAAAATGACATCCCGGGAAATAAATATTTTAGAAGTCTCGAGGTCGAAAAGACGATATCCCTTCACATTCATGGGATATCCAATAAACACACATTTGCGGGAACGAGAATCAAATTTCTTCCTATGTGCTTTGAGGCTGGAAGCATAACATAAGCAACCAAAAATCCTTAAATGTTCATAGGGAGCATCATGTCCATGCAACATTTCGAATGGAGACGAAAACTTAAGTACTCGAGAAGGCAATCTGTTAATAAGATAAACAGCTGTCAACGTTGCGTATCCCCAAAAATGTATTGGGAGATTAGAGTGGAACAATAATGCTCTAGCCACCACGATTAAGTGTTGCAATTTTCGCTCCACAACGGCATTCTGCTGGGGTGTTTCAACACAAGATGTTTGATGTATGATTCCTTGTGATGCATAAAATTCATCTATTCGGAATTCAGGCGCATTATCACTGCGGAGTATCTGAACTTTTGTTTCAAATTGTCTCTCTGCCATCTTACAGAAATTTTGGATAATGTTTTGTGCTTCGCTTTTGTACCTCATTAAATATATCCAAGATACTCTCGTGAAGTCATCCACAAAACATAAGAAATATTTGTATCCTCCAATAGCTTCAATTTCATAGCCTCCCCAAGTATCCATATGTACTAATGCGAAAGGCCTAGTTGTATTCTGTAAGTGGTCTGGGAAAGGTTTTCTTTTATGTTTGGCTTTGTGACAAGAATCACAATAATTATTCAAAGCTGTAAGAGTTGCAAATTGATTAATATGAGACAAGGTCACATGTGCAGGGTGCCCCAGCCTTAAATGCCAGAGGTCCTCTTTACGCATGTCAACATTAAAAGCAGTAGATTGCAAAATGAAAGACTTATGGTTATCATTTTGTTTGCTCAAAACATTTGGATTCGTTGCAATGATATAGAGACCATTTCTTCTGTCACCAACCCCAATCGTCCTCCATGGGAAAATACCCTGTATCCAACATTTATGATCGTTCATCAAGAAGCAACAATTGGTCGTATGTGTAAGCTTCGAAACAGAAAGTAGATTATACTGAAAACAAGGAACATATAAGACATCAGTTAGAATCAAATCATTGCTCAATATGACGGTCCCAATCCAACATATATTGATCTCTGCCCCTGTAGGTAACCTAATTAATAGGTCTGGTCCTCGTTTTAAATCAATGAACAGAGACTTATCATAACACATGTGTTCCGTAGCCCCCGAATCCACTATCCACATGCCTCGATTTTTTTCATCATTAAAAACAGTCAAAGCATGAGTAGTTGTGATACCTGAGAAGCACGTATGCTTACCTTTATCAAATTGGTTCTCCTTTGTTTGCTTAGTTTTTGGAACATATATCATGTTGGCAGTAGGTGTCTCGCCAAGAATACCTGTAGATTGACCAGTTTGTCTATTAGTGATATTTAAAAGAGACATTAAATGTTCCACTTGGTCCTTTGTAAAGGTTGGCGTAGCAGCAAAGTGTTGGAAGCCATGGGAGATATTCCAGATGACACTTGATTTGAGGAGCCAATTTGTTTTTCTTTTCCCCTAAATTTGTAGTCAGGTAGAAATCCTACAAGTTTATAGCATTGTTCCTTAGAATGTCCCTTCTTCTTACAATAGCTGCAGACCAAATCTCTTTTATCCAATGTTTTTCCATACATCGTCATAGCATCATTGTTCGATGGAACTGTGTGTGAAGGCGATTTTCTTTGTGATTCCTCTAACATGATAACATTATATGCCTCATCCAAGGTGGGGAAGGGTTTTTGACTGATCAGTTGTGACCGATTTGCAGAAAATGACTCATTGAGTCCATTAAGAAATTTGAATACCCGATCCTTTTGCATCATGATTACGAAATATTCGAAGCAATCAGGGGAACAAGTTCCACATAAGCAATGTGGATCCGGTCGGTAGTTCCCTAGTTCTTCCCATAGTGCTGATAACTCTGTGTAATAGTCAAAAACAGAGCGTGTTCCTTGTTTAACCGAAGATATCTCTGAGTGCAGATGACATACCCGATTATCGTCTGGTCTAGAGAAGCGTTTTTCAACTGACTCCCATATTCGTTTGGCTGAAGGTATATAGAATACGGTTTGCGCCAACGTCTCCTCCATGGACTTGAGCAACCAAGAAACAATTAAATCATTGCACCTTTTCCATTTCGGATAGATTGAATCAGTGATTTTGGGCTCTTTGATAGAGCCATCTACAAATCCCATCTTGTTTCTAATTGAAAGAGCCAACATAAACGAACGACGCCACAAAACGTAGTTACTTCCCGAGAGAATGGGGGTGACAACTATTGGTGAAAGATGGATGTGATACGGAGAGTTCACATCATCGACTTCTGTGTTTTCATCCCCTTTGAGCGCAACCTCCCCTTTGAGAACAACGTTTTTCTTAAGATCGTCTTGCTCCGATACCATGTTGAAACGTATAATGTTTAGATTTCCGGTAGAATGTTGGCTCCGGCTAAGTGATAAAATAGAAAAGAACGATACAGAGAATAAGAGAAAGGAAAGCTAAAGGGAGAGAATTCTAGATAATGTTTTCTCTACCTACTACATGACTATAATGTTTATTTATACAACTCATTCCTATTTCTACAGAGCTTATTAGCCGACCTAAAAGCATGACTTTTCTCTCCTTTAAACATGAGCTACAGGCTGCTAAGAGTGTAGTATCATCCACCATTTTCTGTTTTGTCTAGATTCCGACAGTACATCCCCCGGACAGAATTCGTTATCAGTCACCGGAAGTTCAGCTTCATATACATATTTGATGTACAAATCTGGAGAAATACACCACGTCGTTATTGGCCCACTTAAGCCCAGCACACAGTACTTTTACCGTTGCGGCAGCGCTACGTCTCAAGAATTCAATTTTACAACTCCGGGTTCTTCATTTCCGATCAAATTTGCTATCGCCGGTGACCTTGGACAGACTGAATGGACAAGATCAACTTTGGATCATGTTTCTCGTTCAAATTACGATGTATTCATTTCTCCAGGAGACTTATCGTACGCAGATATGATCCAGCCGTATTGGGATACCTTCGGAAACTTGGTCCAGCCGCTCGCTTCTTCCCGGCCATGGATGATGACTCAGGGTAACCACGAAATTGAACGAATTCCTCTTCTTCATTCTCAGAAATTCACAGCTTATAACGCGAGGTGGGTGATGCCTTACCAAGAATGTAACTCATCTTCAAATCTATACTACTCATTTAACGTCGCTGGAGTTCATGTCATCTCGTTAGGCTCCTACACCGCTTTCGGTTCGGATTCCGATCAATATTCATGGCTTCAGACCGACCTCGAAAAAGTAAATCGAAGCAAAACGCCGTGGGTATTCGCATTTCTTCATGCTCCATGGTACAATTCAAATAAAGCCCATCAAGGAGAATCCGAATCCGTGGAAATGAAAGCTGCCATGGAGGATGTACTTTACAAAGGTGGCGTCGACGCTGTTTTCGCCGGCCATGTTCATGCTTATGAACGCTTCGTAAGCTTACATTTATCTCCATCCCCCAATTTGATATCCAAATCTAACATCGTAGTGTTCAGGTTCGTGTTTATAAAGATACGGCTGACAACTGCGGCCCTGTGTACATCACCATCGGAGACGGCGGCNATTTTATAAACTAATATGGTATTTGGTATATACCGAATTTTTATTTTTCACCGAATACCAAACCAAATTTTGTAATTTTATAAAATTAAATACCAAATAACAAATATCAAATAACGAAATAACAATATTTTCAGTATGATATTCGACGTTTCAAAGTCTTTACTCACCTCTATAGTTACGAACATAGTTTCAAAGTATTAACCGAATAATCGACAGTATAAGTACTTTCAATGAGATAATTAGTAGGTATTAAAGTTCCTTTATTTTCTTGATATCAAGTCAAATTTAGAAATTATGGAGGAGAGTAGATATAATTGACTAAATAATATATATTTTTACATATTAAAATGATGACGTGTACCCTAAAAAGATTATGGAGTTGGCCAACTAACATTAAATATTAAGGCGGCCGACACTACCCTCTAAAAGTAAACTGTATACGTGGCTGATAAGTTCATACTCAATCATATTCGTTCGGAAATTTCATTCTTTCATTCACATCAGTTTTCTCTGTTTACACATTATCATTATTTAATTTTATAAATAACTTTTCTCTCATCTCTATAACAATGTCCGGACACTTATAATTTTTTAATTTTATTTATTTACATATCAAATACCTAAGAATTATAATATTGTCGATAAAATAATTATATAAATCTATTATAAATTTTTATATTTTATAATTCTTTTAAAATAATTTTTTTTAATATCCGGACACTCTCTTTCCTCTTATCGGATACAAATTGACACATTGGCCGTCCAATAATTGAGAATGGCCTAAATGACTACTTTTAAGAGTTTACTTTATTAATTAATTTTGGGAATTATTTATTGTCTCGGCCCAAAGCATATGTCAAGATATAATCCTTATGCAGGCCCATATCTCCAAACTGGGCTTAAATCAAAACGTCTAGATCGAATTTGAGGCAGTTTTGCCGTTGGATGGCATCATCAGTTTATTTTCCTCAACCTGAAAACCCCTACGATTTACCCTCCCGCAATTTGCCCCAATCTGACCTTGAGTTCCGGTGAGCGTGTTGAGATTCGACATCTTCACCATGCCGACAGCGAAGTTATCAAAGAATGCGCCTGTGTCGAAGCTGTAGAGCGCTGCTTGTAAGGTGGTTGATATACTTTCAAGGAGCTGCTGTGTTGGCAAATGCCACGATAGCCACTTATGCGCTTAAGGATAAATGAATGGAAGGACTAAAAAGATTTTTCATATCATGTGTTATTTTTTATATTATACCCTATTATAATAGGGTGTTTTGACCTATTGTATGAAACAATTTGTTTTCTATATGTAAACTCATATTAAAGTGAGTGCAGTTGCTCAACTCCTATCATTCTTTTATACTGATATCTATCAAGCATTCAAGCCTCTGAAATCATCATGGTATCGGAGTCACACTGTAAGGAAACTATGCAAAATTTAAGAACTCATAACCTATGACTTTACTTCTATAGTTTAGAACATGGCCACCAGATCCACTTAAGGCCCTCATATTTTGGAGGGAAATAACTATTTCTCTTGATCTATCAAAATCACCACATATTTGAAGTCCAAAAATATGTGGCATGTAATAGAAAATTTTCAGGATGCATCCATACTGCCTACATCTACTAAGGCGGAAAAAAATCATATGAAAAATATGCCATGCTCAAATACCAAGCCATGACAATACTATACGATGCCTTATCGGAAACCATGTTTGACAAAATTGCAGATTGTCAAACACCAAAAGCTATTTGGGACAGATTAAAAGAATTGTATGAAGGAGGAGACCAAATACGAAAGATGCATATTCGAAATAAAATGACAGACTTTGAAGGAAATAGAATGCACTATAAAGAAACTTTACATGAGTACTATGATCGGACTGTGAAGATGGTAAACGAAATCCGAGTTCTTGGAGGAGATCTATTAGATGAAAAAATCATTGAAAAATGTTTAGGGTCTTACCGAAGAAAAAAATTCGAGGCAAAACTGTGTGCAATTGATGAATGTTAGAAACTGAAGAAATTAATGGGACTAACAGAAGAAAAAATGTCGTTCAGTGAATTTATCAGCTCACTCCAATCATTTGAAAAAAGAACTTCCATTCGACATCTTGAATTTGAGGAGACATCTACAAAGAATGAAATTGCTTTAGTATCGCATGAACCTTATGAAAATGCAGGCTTAAGCGTATATAAAGGAAAGAATCCAACAAACTATTCTCAGTATCCGACAAATAATCAGACAACTATGGTTGGGAAACAAAGAAGAAATTTTAATGGAACATGTCATCATTGCTCAAAAACAAATAACAAACCTGAGGATTGTTGGTGGAGACCGGATGCTCGATGCTCTAAGTGTGAAAACTCTAGTCACATAGAGAAAATTTGTCCTACAAACAAAGCTGAAAGTAGTGAACAAGCAAATGTTGATGATTTTTAAATATTTGAAGACATATGTGATCTAGATATAAGCTTACTTACATGTTACAACACAAATGATGGTTTAATATTTGATAGTGGATGCTCTAAACATATGTGCAAGAACAAATTTCTATTTCTATCACTCAAGCAAACTGGAAAAAAATCAATTAGATCTGCTACTGGACATGAAGCCTTTGTTGAAGGGATAGGATCTATAAACTTAAAAGGTGATGGATGTATGATAAATATCGATGAGGTCCTGTTTGTTCCTATACTCAAATAGAATTTGTTAAGCTTGATCCAGTTATTGAGAGACAACTTCAAATTGACTTTTACTCGGACCAAGTGCAAAATTGAAAATCCATCTCACACATCGTCTATTCACTCAGATTTACCGAATAACAATTTATTCTGCATAAACAGTGCAGAACAGAAATCATGTTTTGGAATGACAGAAGAAACACAAATTTGGCATAAAAGACTTGGACACTATGGAGTCAGAAATCTGAATGTGCTAAAGAAAAATAGTATGGTTCTTGACTTTCCAAACTTCAATCTAACACATTCTACATGCATGATATGTTAAAAAGGAAAACAAACAAGACATCATTTCCCTATAAGCACCTCCCGCTCCATGGGAAAACTTGATCTCATTCACACTAATCTATGTGGACCCATAAGGGAGGAATCATGGAGTGGAAACAAATATTTCATCATCTTTAGCAGATATTGCTGGATATACTTCCTGAAATGCAAATATGAGACTTTTTCAGTGTTCAAATTTTTTAAAAATAAGGTAGAGAGACAATCTGAAAAAATGATTAAAACTCTTAGATCAGACAACATGGTTGAATTTAACTCAAAGTTTCTCGAGATTTTATGCAAAAATGAAGGTATAATACATCAATATACCACTCAATATACTCCTGAACAAAATGGAGTAAGTGAAAAAAAAATCAGGACAATAATTGAAATGGTTATATGTCTCATATTTGAAAAAAACTTACCCACCGAATGCTGGGAAGAAGTATATTAAGTGGTATTTGGGAAAAACAGTCTATAAAACATCTTAAGATATTTGGGAGCATATACTATGTCCATATTCCAGAGAAGAAGATAATGAAACTAGATAAAAAAACACAAATTGGAATTTTCATGGGATATTGTAGTGGAACAAAGGGGTATCGGGTGATGCTCCCTGAAACCATAACTATGTGTATTAGTCGAGATGTAATCTTTGAAGAAAATAAAGAATGAGACTTGACGCTTAACAAAATTAAAAACTGTATTTGTTGTTCTTCAGGTGCTCAAAAGGAGAATACCACACATACAAATGGAAGGTTTCTTCAAGACTCTTACATGGAATAGAATATCCCTGCTGCTGTAGATTATTCTGGAAATATTCCTCATATAAATCAAACATTCAGATCTGTCTTTGGAATCTCCATATGAACCCACTGAACAAGAAATGCCTCATGTAAGTGAACAATTGCCTCAAGCTACTGAAATGGACGAAAAACTCAAACTCTGAATCTGAAATTGAGGAATTCAACACTCATGAGGAAAGTGAGAGTGATCCCTACCAAAATTCAGATACTGAATCAGTGGATGCCCCTGTTCGTTTCAAAAATCTCTAGGATATATATGATCAGACTTTACTTCTCACTGAATTTGTTGCTGATACATGTATTGGAATCTCTGACCCAAAATCATTTACAGAAGCTTCTGGTGATGATAGACATTTTAACTTGTTTTAATAGCATTTTGACCCCTTCCTCATTAGCTTAGGTTTCATTTCTTTAACATCTCTCCCCCTTTCCATCAATCAATTTCAAGACAAATCATCATCAAGACACAAGTACAAAACATGACTAGTAGCAAAAGTTATTAACAAATCAAAGGCTACCTCTCCAATTCTTTTCTTAATCTGAAACTGTCCAACTTTTCCAAATGTACAACACCTTTATATTGGGAGACTTTTAAATATACTCAATCATTAACATCAAATATTAATATTATTTTTCTTTATCATCAACCTGAAGGTTTTATGAAACTAGGGAACGAGCAAAAAGTATACAGACTGAACAAAGCTCTATACGGCCTCAAACAAGCACTAAGAGCTTGGAGTGAGCATATAAATGATATTATTTCAAATTTAGGTTTAAAAAAGTCAGCATGTGATCATTCGGTATTTATCAAGATTGAAAATAAGCATACAATCATTATGTCATTATATGTGGATGACCTATTAATCACATCAAATCAACAAGTATACATTAATGAATTCAAAAACAACATGACTAATCTTCTTGAGATGTCTAAGCTTAGGGAAATGCATTTTTTCTTAGGCATGGAAATCATATAAAAGAAAAATGTGCGAATCTTCATTTCACAAAAGAAATATTATACTGAAATGTTAGAAAAATTTGGGATGCTGAAAGCTAATTCAATAAAGAATCCTATGGACTACAAGAAGAAAATTACCTCTTTTAAGGAAGAGAAAGATGCTGATGACACTCTATTACGCACCATGATTGGAGTCTTCTCTATCTCTCAAATACTCGCCCTGATATAAATTATATCATGAACATGCTATCACAGTATATGTATAGACAAAAAATGAGTCATATTGCACTAGCAAAACGTGCGCTGAGATATGTGAAAGGAACATTAGACTATGGACTTTTCTTATCCTATAGTGGCAACAACAATAAAATTATGCTAAAGGCCTATGCTGATAGCGATTATGCATGTTCTGAGGATGTAAAAAGCACATCTAGATACATATTTTACTTGAATGAGTACCCGTTCTCTTGGTGTACAAAAATACAGGATGTTGCAGCTCAATCTACGGTTGAAGTGGAATACATAGCAGCTGCATATGTTTCAAATCAAAATACCTGGTTGAGACAAATATTGGAGGATATTGGTTTCAAACAAAATGAGCCCACTACACTATATGTGGACAATTTAGCTAAAATTTCAATCACAAAGGATCCAACGCATTTTAGCAAAGTAAAACATATAAAGGTAAAATTTCATGCAATCAGAGAAGCAGTCAAAAATCAAGAGATTCACCTATATTATGTGAAATCACATGAGCAACATGCTGACCTATTTACTAAGAGCCTCGGTAAAACCCTATTCACACATTTCAGACAAGAAATTGGCCTAATCGCAGCACATGAATTTGGGGACATTATCGGGTCTATACCAAAAGGAGGTACTGGAAGATTGGGAAGCTTACCATCGGTGGATTTTCAATGCATCACCGGCACTGTGGCAAGAGGGAGTGTTGGAGCAAATGCCACGATAGCAACTGATGCGCTTAAGGATAAATGAAGCGAAGGACTAAAAAGACTTTTCATATCATGTTTTGTTTTTTATACTATACCCTATTATAAATAGAATGTTTTGATCTAATGTATAAAACAGTTTGTTTTCTATATGTAAACTCATGTTCAAGTGATGGCAACTGTTCAACTCCTATCCTTCTTCTATACTGATATCTATCAAGCATTCAAGCTTCTGAAATCATCATGCTGATCGGAATGAAATAACCTTATTTGGATAAATAAATTACTATAATAATTGTTATCAAAACTCATCGGCGTCATTGTTTCGATTGGAGCTAGGTTGTCGTCTCCGACACCGGCGGTGCTTGGGTAGTTTCTCCTCAATGAGGCGGCGTAGAATGGGTTTATATTTGTTTCGTTGTAAATTCTGGACATGAATATTACGCACCTTGCTTGCCCAATCGTTTGCGCTCCTATAAATTTTCAGTGGTTAATAATGTGCAGACAAATGAATAGTTGTGAATTGAGATTCAAAATTAGCTGAAAGCGAAACCATTTCACTTGCTGTGAATCCTTTGTTGGCAAAGGAGGAGATGCGGCCACTAAAGTTCAATAATGGCGACGGCATGTCAGAATTGGCTTGGGATAGTTTGCTGTGATGGAATCCCTTCTCCCCAACGCCACCCGCCAGCTCGGCCCGTTCAGCTGAAACCGTACAATTAATTATAGAACATCCAGAGTGTTAGAAATTGATTTATTTGATGATATCCACAAATGAAATTTGAAATATTTTATCTATTAACAAAAAATATTATTATAATTGGTTTGATATAAGTATTACATTTTATATTATGTATTATGTTACACGAATAATATCTTGATTTATTGAATTCTAATTTTTAATAAGATATTAAAATTCAAAAATGAGTTTTAGGTTCGTACATCCCAATTAGATAAAAATAAACTCTACTAGAAAACGGATAAGTTTGGGTAATAGAATTACTTGTACACTAGCAATATTAGATAAAAAAAGATTTTATAGAAAAATGAATTGACCTTGGCCAACAAAATAAATAGACATATAACTCCAAAAAAACATACAAAATTAAAATAAATATAAAATGGATCAAAACTAATTCAACTAAGAGGAGTATTGTAAAAACATTTAATTTATAAGCATAGTCATATCATTACTAATATGTATGACAACGTTTTCAATTGAATTTAGTTATCTTTAAACTAGGTTATATAAATACTCTCTGTCCTTAATTTGAACAATATTGAAGACTTACTGCAACAACCCCATCTCGTGCAGTAACAACTACAATATCTGCACAAGAGACCACACCAGGGCAAACCCTCTCAACGAATTCGCATTAGGAATCGCCGATTTTTCTCCAGTAAAACTTGCAGTACCATCGAGTAATATCGATCCATCGCACCCTTGAACGAAACAATCATGGAAGAGAAGACGAAGCAAGAATGCTCCCATACGAGCTTCCCGAATAACAGCAGCATTCACAACATTTTCAACAATGGATAAGAACTGTGGGCATGTAGAATCATAGAAATTTGGAGATAGCTGAGCTTCTCCCACTCTGATCATTACAAGAAGAAGCACAATCATTACAAGAAAACGGGACCAAACTGAAGAATAAGACATGATTTCCGGATTGTAGTAAATTTATTATTGGGAAATGACATCATTAATGGGCGAGATTAAATTCAATAAATAAATGGGAAAACAACTGTTGCTGTACAAATTTGTATAACCTGAAATACATATTGGCTTTAGAGTTTAAAACTTCCTTATTGGCTATTGCTTGTTTCAGTATAACCGTATGGGATACAATTTATTTGATTAAATTTATTTTTGGAAACATACTAATACAAAATCAATAAATTTCCTATAAGCTAAAAAAGAATTACGTCCTATTCTATAACAACGCAGAAAGCGGATTGAGATTAAACCTCTTAACAATAATGGGAGCCATGTCGTAAACGAATGTGTCGGAATTAAACTATTGTGGAATAAACACGTGTATGAACAAACTCGATATATTAAATAAAACTCGAGAATAAAAGCAAAAGATAAAACAACGTCACAAGAAATTTATCATGAAAACCCGGGAACATTACCAATACCGACCGACTTCCATGTTTGCCCCGATCAACTACACTGTCCATCATCATCCAAGTATTACCGATCAATTACAATACCGATCTCCACACTTAACATAAAGAACTATTTATGGTATTATAATATTTTTAAATTGTATTGTTAAGTAAAAAAGTATACACATATTACAAAAATATTGAAGCGAAAATACAAGAAACTTTGGTTTCTATTGGGAATGCGTGCAAAATTGATTATGATTAGGAACCATAAATTGTGAAAAGCAAAAAAAGAAGATACAAAAATTTTAACGTGGAAAACCAATGACAGGTAAAAAACCACATAATCGATGATACAGTTAAATTCACTTTTAGAAGAATTATAACTGAATTCTCTCTAAAAAATTCCAAATAATGAGATTCGTAATACAACTTATGAATTACAAAACCTCTATTTATATGGAAGTGTTTGTGTCAATATTAGAAATCTTATTGTTATGGTCCCTTTTTAGGGAGTACCAACAGTCGTCCGGTTCGTTCAATAAACGAACTCGGTTCTGATTTCTTTAAAATGTGGAAGACGATTTAAAAGCCAAAAACCAAAGTAAATACGCGACAATATATAGTGGAAACCCCGTGAATTGGGGTGAAAACCACTCGACTAAGAGCTGATTATGCTCTTAGCCTGCTCACTAAAGAAATGAATCAAAGTTTATAGAAAGCAGGCTAATGAAAATGACGAGGTAAAGAAAGCAAGAAGAATTCGGCAGCGTAACAGCCTGTTCTTCTGCATCCAAAGGGTCCTGTCTTTTCCTTCGTCTTGCCCTGTATTTATAGAGTAGCCGGCGAGTGTAATCCACGTCCTGTAACCGCCTCTGACAAGTTTGTTAGAGGTTGTTATCGCAGGATGTAAAACGAGGCTGGGANAATCCTGCCGCGAAGATGCGGCACTTCAGTGAATCCGAGGCCCGAACCGTTCCCATACGTAACTCAAAATCAGCGACGTGATCAATGGGATCACCATCGCCTCGGAATGTCGGCAACCCCTCGGGGTTGCGATAATGTCGATCTGGGACCGCTGCCCAGATTTCTTCTGAAAAGGGGAGCATCAAATCTCCCAAGGCGGCTGATACGCCTACAGATTGCTGGGATGACGCTTGGACAGCATGTAAATTATGCCACCAATCGTCATCCTTACTTCGCCTGATAGGGGCCTCCATGGCCCTGTTAAATAAGCTAGGATTGCGTCCCAGATTCGGTTCGCAATCCTTCAGCGCACGCATACTCTCCAACTCCCTGGTGAGCTCATCTATCCGTCGATGCATCTGCTCCTGGTCGTTTCCAGGAGTAGGAGTTAGAGCTCTGGCTGGAGGGGGAGGAGTAGATCGATATCTAGGCATCCTTGTGTTGACGCCACGTCTGAAGGCTTCTTCCTCATCAGTGTTGCGTTCGTCGGGATCACTTTCATATCCTCTGTTTTTGGGAACAGGGTTTGAGAAAGCCAGTGGTTCCGCTCCACTTTTCTCCGTCGTAATTTCCAGTACCACCTTCCTTACGACAGCCTCCAAATCCTGAAATGTGAATGTTGGTGCTGGAAGACTGTCGGGAAGCACGTCACTATCATTTATCGGAGTTCCAGTTGCCATGCCTTTGATTATCCTATCCCAGGAAGAGAACTCAAATGGGATTAGAAAAAATCGTCCCCATGGACGGCGCCAAACTGTTATGGTCCCTTTTAAGGGGGTGCCAACAGTCGTCCGGTTCGTTCAATAAACGAATTCGGTTCTAATTTCTTTAAAATGTGGAAGACGATTTAAAAGCCAAAAATCAAAATAAATACGCGACAATATATAGTGGAAACCCCGTGAATTGGGGTGAAAACCACTCGACTAAGAGTTGATTATGCTCTTAGCCTGCTCACTAAAGAAATGAATCAAAGTTTATACAAAGCAGGCTAATGAAAATGACGAGGTAAAGAAAGCAAGAAGAATTCGGCAGGGTAACAGCCTGTTCTTCTTCATCCAAAGGGTCTTGTCTTTTCCTTCGTCTTGCCCTGTATTTATAGAGTAGCCGGCGAGTGTAATCCACGTCCTGTAACCGCCTCTGACATTTGTTTGAGGTTGTTATCGCAGGATGTAAAACGAGGCTGGGACCGATGCGTGGTCTGCGTGATCGGGCCCGAAGCATGATAAATGTGACAGGGCCCGAATCGTGGAACGCGTGAGCCTGTAACCGTTTTATAACTGTTCGGACCGAACCTCGGAGCCAGCTGGCAGATAACGCTTATTTTTACTAAGGTTATCTTCGGTCCTCTGTGTTGAACATCGGGCCGCTCTTCCTAAAGGTGTAAGTGGGCTGTAAGTGTTTGTTTGGATTATTTAAGTTTGCCCAACTGTTATCGGGCCTCACCCATTATAGGGTACCAGGTCCCAGAGTTCTCATCACTTATAAAGGATTTCCTAATATTCGCCTATTTTGTTACTAGATATCTAAAAAATCTCCAACTAATCTTCACGATATTCTCTAACTGAATCTCTAATTGATTTCCATATCCCCATGAAAATCTTAACTTTCTCGATCATCTTAACTGAGCACTTAATACCCAACGTTCAAATATATCATAATCATATGTTTCTTACAGACTGGGTTCATCAACGCCGATCAATCATAAAAAAAACAACAATCTCTACACTCAACAATCTCCAAGTTGGAGGTCAGTGATGCATCTTCCACATAGTTCACGTTCGGATATCACTAGGTCTCTGATCTTCGAGGTAGTGCCCGATCGAATTAGAAGATCTCCACTCACCTGTCACTTGGTGTGTCCTACGAGAGCAACACATAGCTCTAGCTTTGCAAGAGTAACTCCATTAGTCAACATATCCACCAAATTTTCAGTTCCCTTGATCTTCATCAACTGAAGCATCTTCCTCTTGAGTAAGTCTCAGATATAATGATGCTTCAACTCAATATGCTTCATCTTCGAATGGAATATCTTATTCTTTGCCAAGCTTATGGAACTTTGATTGTCATTGTACAAAGTCCATCAATAGGTCCCCTTACCGATCTGCATCACAAATTTATGGACCCACACCATCTCAATTTCTGGTTCCAAATTACAACATATTTGCCTCGATCGACGAGAATTCGACTTCTAGCTAACAGATGAACCACTGACCATAAATACATACCCTGATGTAATTTTCCGATCATCCAAATCTTTTCCAAGGTCGGCATCCACGTATCCTGCCAATTCGATATGTCCCCTCTGAAAAAATAGCTCTCGTTTTGATGTCCTTTCAGATATCATAACAACCAAAACACTGCTTTCCAATGCTATTTTACATGGTTCGAGATGAACATACTCACAACTCCCCCTCCATGGGCTATTTATGGATTTGAACATACCATTGCTTATATCAAACTTCCCACATCCGAAGATTAAGTCACATCATTCATATCTTCAATATCCTGATTGATCATCGGCTCTTGCTCCCAAAGATGTCTTCGTCATTTTCAAATCTCTTACTCTAAACCGATCAACCACCATTTGAATATATTTCTCTTGAGACTAAGTGTACCCTTCTGTATATCATTCTAGATTCCCATCCCGAGTATCTATTTGAGCGGTCTAAAATCCGTCATCTTGAATGCATCAGACAACTCAACTTGATTTGTTTTATCTCATTCACATCAATACATGCAACTAGCATGTCATCGACATTCAAATAGAATGATTGCATATGAATCTTTGTTTGTTAGGAGATAACAACAATTGTCCGTCCCATATCTTTTGAAACCCTATTCGATCATTAGGTAATCAAACTTCAAATACATTGCCGAAGATATTGTTTTAAACCATACAGGCTCTTTTCCAATTCGCAGACGAGTTTGTTCTTACCATGAACCTCAAAACCATCGGGTTATGCCATGTAAATCTTTTCCTCCAAGTCCCCATGGAGAAAAGCAGTATTCACGTACATTTGCTCTAGGTGGAGATTCTCAAAAACTACAATACTCAAAATCACCCTGATGGTTTTCATCTTCACAATCAGTGAGAATAACTCAGAATAGTCAATTCTATTCTTCTGCGGAAATATTTTCACCATAAGTCTTGCATTGTATCTTCTGGATCCATTGATCTCATCCTTAACTCTGAAGACCCATTTATTCAAGAGACCCGATGTCGCTCTGACAGTTCAGGCAAGACTCAAGTCATGTTTTTCATTAAGGACTCCAACTCATCCTTCATAGAAAGTTCCCACTTTTCCTTCTCCCGACATTTAATGAAGGCTTTGAAACTCTCAGGCTCACCATCGTTAGTCAACAATGCATAAAATATTGACGGAGAGTATCAGATATACTCTCTCCTCTCCTGCGTTAACCTTCTCAACTCTAAAGTGACTTGGTCGACTTCGTCAATTGTCAACTAGTATTCATTCTCCTTACCGGTATTCATCCATTCTTCATCCTCATCGTCAGTATCTTCATCATTTTTTATGTCAATAATATCCTCCGATCGTTTCACAAGTCCATCACTCCCACTTAAGAGTTCGACCACTATGTCTTTGACTGATTTCTCATCAACCTTCTTTATAGTGTCCTTGTAGAGCTGGTTCTCATTAAAGGTTGCATCAACCTACCTTTAATGAGATAGTCTTGATAGCTTTCACATCATATTTGTTTCTATTTTCGGGATCCACGTGTACATAGACAACAATACCTAACACTTTAATGTGATACAACTTCACCTTCTTTTTAGTCCATTGCTCCTCCAATATTTCAAGATCCAACGGTACCGAGGGACCTCGGTTGATCAAGTACGTGTTTATACTCATAGCATAAGCCCCAAAGGTCTTTCGCAGTCTAGCATGCAGTAACATCACACGAGCTCTCTCATTCAGTGTTCGGTTCATCATCTCTGCAACTCCATTTTTCCTTGGTTTATTGGGGATTGATCGCGCTAGCCTTATACCATTCCTCGAACAATATTTCTTGAACTCATCACTTGATACTCTCCTTCTGTGCCTTCCACTTTCTAAAATTATTAAACAAATCATATATTTTTCTTAAGAAATACATCCACACCTCACTAGTACAATCGTCAATGAAGGTGACATAATATCTTGAGTCTCATAGGAACTCAACCAGTGCCATACCCCACATGTTGGAATGCACGTGTTCCACATGCTTCTTCTTCGATCCCTCTTCACCTTTGTAAAAGTTACTTTCTTTTGCTTTCCAAGTGCATAGTTTTCATAGAATCTGACTTCCCAAGAGTTAAAATTAGGTAGCAATCCTTTCTTCACGATGATCTTCATGCCTTTATCACTCATATGACCGAGTCGATTGTGCGACATCTTAAACTGTATCGTTTTGTCCTCTGTCGTGGAAAATACACAATGATCTCCCATGGTGCCTATTGGTCTCTCTACATACAACGTACCAGCCTTGATTACCTTTGCGAGTGCCAAATATCCATTGGTCACTTGCCATCGATCGTCCCCGAATGACATTCGGTAACCTTTTGAATCCAGCTGTCCAATCGAGATTAAGTTATTGCTGAGTCTAGAAATGTACATCACATCCTCCAATGTCCATGAGTACCCTTAAATGATCTAATCAGTATATCAGCCCGACCGGGGATTTCCTGTTATTTTCTTCTATATCTAATCAAATTTATTAGCTTAATTTATTACACCTAATTTACCTAATACGAAGACATGATGCCGTGCCCTAAAATTTAGAACACAAAGCTCTACGTAAAACTCATATATAATATTGTTCATTAATTCATACACAATGGAAGCTAATTTATAGTCATATACTAATTCACTAGTCTATATGCAATATAAAACTGAACCATAGTTCTTAAAAAATAACTACGAAGACTCTTCCTTATCTTGGGAGCGTCTAATCTACTGCTCATCTTTACTACTTGTATAACAATATTTCATTGCGTAGTCTTGAGAGTGATGAGAACAAACATGCATTATAATCATGCAACAAGTAACATCACATAATCATGAAACATAACACCTAGACGTAAGCACATAATCTGCAGACTGTTGCTCTTGTCATGTTAAATTTATTAGCATAAGAGTCCTGATCATTGTCTTAATCCTTGGCTCACGCATCACCAAAAATCAAGGAACATAAGTCATGAGTCGTCTAATATCAGAAATGGACATAAAACACGACCAATCCATCGACATTTCCAACTTTCAGCCATATCTCACTCCTTAACATAAACTAATCTCATGTTTCTCATGAATGCACATGCAATTTAACCTTTTGTTTCTTACCATTTCACTCGTGTATAACCTTCAGAACTGACCTATACCTGATGTAAAACCATCCTTAGAGCCATAATCAACATCCAACAAACTTAGTACACAATTTTCTCAAACTCAAAACACAAAATTTGTTGCTATGATTGATGCTGTTATCTTCGTGTTCTTGCTGCTATCTGTATAAAATTTTGATTTATGGCTTCGTTTTGTGTCTAGGAAACACGTTTTTAAAACTTAGCATACGTGGTATTCATTTAGTTTGTCATCTAAGCTTCCAATAACATGATGCCATCATAACAAAATGTCTTTGAAAAGTCTTTGTTTTGGTTTGCTAATAAAATAATTCTCCAACATTTAAACACTCTTATGTATATTAATAATGGCTTTATGTCTAATTTAAAATCTTACATTTCCAGCACTTATCATCTCCCAGATAAACCTTTCCTTGACTCCAGCATTTAAAGATTCACGATTGAAGTAAAAATGGAAAGATGTACCTGAGTCAACCACCCATAACCCATCGGACTCTCAACAGCAAGTACGAGTGCCTCGTTTGAGTCAGTAGTCATCGAGGTTAATTTCTCTTCGGAAATGTCCCCTTTTACCGAAATGCGAGCATTCTACCTCAGCTCGAGGCTTCGACTTCTCTCTCGTTTGGCTCCTTGACTGAACATGACCCTCGTCATTCTTTCCTCCTCGGTTGTTCTTCTGACCACGTGACAAATCTATTACCAGTGCGTTGTTATTGGCGTCACCCTTCTGTTTTCATATTACCTCCTCACTAATAAGACATTCACACACCTCGTGATACTTTAACTTTCCAGGCTGACTGCTTATGATGTCAACCATAGTCGACCAACTTTAAGGCATAATACCAAGTACGACAACAACTTGCATGTCATCAATCTTGTGATCAATCATCTATCATTGGTTGACTAGGTTGCAACACTCATTCAAGTGCTCGACGACCGAGCCTCCTTCCGCCATTGACATGGTGTAGAGTTTTTGTGTGACATGGACTCAGTTTTTAGATGACAGTCGTTCATATATATCCGAGAGTGCTTTCATCATTCCGTATGTTGTCGTTTGCTCAAAGAAATTGCACGCCACTTTCATTGACAATGACAATTACACAATTGCAAGCACCTTTGATCCAGTCTCTCCCTATCTACAATTTTCATCTTTTTCGGATTTGTTTCATGCAGAGTGTCTACTAAATCACTTCGATAAAGGTATTTCGGATATGCATCTTCTAGTAAGCCACAATCAGATTCTTCGAACATTCTCATACTTCTCTTATCGTCACCCATTGTATATTGCACTACCAAAAATCCCACAACACAACTAATCGTTGCGAATACGTGCAAAATCAATTATGATTAGGAACCAAGAATTGTGAAAAGAAAACAAAGAAGACACAAGAATTTTAAATTGGAAAACCCAAGGGGGTAAAAAAATCACGTGATCGACACCACCATCAAATTCACTATTGGAGGAATTACAACTGAGTTCTTTATGAAGAACTCCAAAGAATGAGATTCATAATACAAATTATGAATAACAATACATCTATTTACACAGGGAGTTTGTTTTAATATTAGAAATATTATAAAAGATTTCATAATAGTCCCCAAATTCAGAAATATTTCCAACAAATCTTGACGATATTTTCTAAGTGAATCTCTTATTGATTTCCATATCCATATGAAAATCTCAACTTCCTCAACCACATTGACTGAGCTTCTAATCACAAGTTTCTTATGGACCGGGTTCATCAACGACTATCAATCGTTAATACCGATCTTCACACTCAAAAGTTTCTACCTTCATCATTTGAATCGATTCAATGGCAAAAAAGATAACAACATAAATCAATCAACATTGTTGTTTTTGTTGGGAAATTACTGCCGGTGGAAGAGCAAGTTCACTTTATTAGGAGTGGACTTAATGAATGCGATTACACCAAAACATAAATAAAAATTAATGCATGCAATAGATTTTGCGCGGATAACAAAACTACCAAAAACTCATAGCCGATAATATTGGTCGTTAACTCACAATCACTAAAAGAATATGAATCACTTTCTTAATGACACTATCGTGTCAATGAAATCCTTTATTTATAGGGTTCGGACTAGGTTCTTATTTGGAAACATTTACCAAATATTTTATAATATTCTTCTTTCACTATATTTAACCACATATTTCATATAGGGATGACAACATGGCGGATATGACATATATATACCAGTAACCGTTAATCACCCCACCCCGCCCCAGCCTCATTCTTTGTTACCCGTCCACTCCACTCCTCGCCCCGTATCCGCTATGGATTAACCATTGAATTAGTGGTTAAACAATGGTTACAATTTTGGTTTTTTTAAAAAGTATTGTAATGCATATATAAATCAAAAGAATCTTAAAACAATATGAAATTAAAGAACTCTTTGGATGTCTATAATTTTAAACATTGATGGTTTCATTATCGAGACCAATAGTATCATTTTCCCAATCCTTATGGTCGGACAACACTCGAGTGTTTTACAAGTACCCAAAAACAAATGTAAACAAAAATTATAATGTTAACATATATTAACAAATGAAATTAATGAATCCATATAGATTTCTATAAATATTTCTTGTTCAAACATAATCTTTTATGAATAATTTTTATCATATATTCTATAGTGATATTTCAATAGTATTCAACCCAAAAAACTCATATCTAATTTAAATAACATTATCAATTTTTAAATTATTAGCAAAATGCAAGAACAATTATAACTAGAGTTTTGATATTGTCGTCAAGAACATTGGTCCAACTCGCCAACGAAAAATAAAATAAATAATAATATCATTGGTTCACGAAATTCAATTTAATTCGTGTTTAAACAAAACCCACAAAACTCAAACACATTGTTCGCTCTCAAACCCATGAATTTATCTTGCTATGTCGGATGAATTTGAATTAATTTTGATTTAAACACCCAATAAATCGAAAAGAAAAGCAATAGAAAAACTAAAACCCGAAAATAAGATCTACATAACGAGAATTCGAACCTTGAAGAATACAGACTGAATAATGGACAAGAATCGTGTTGAAATCATTGAGAGAAAGATGAAAAAACCAAATACAACATGGAGAATTTGAAAATGGAAAAAGTGGCATTGAATTAGCAATGCTTGGTTCTTCTTATTAGGGTTTTGTATTTAATGTAAAGATTTTAACATTATTAGATATATTTAATCAATATAAGCGGAGCATATAAAGTTACTTAAATGGATCTGAACGGGTAACGAGGCGGTTATGTATCAATATCATTACCTGGCCGGTTTAAGGTTGATATAGAATTTAGTTCCTCGACAAGTTTCTACTGGTCGTTTAATTATCCAAAAACACTTTAAACGGTACGGGTATCCGCCTGATAGCGGGGCGGTAAATTCAAATTGCCATCCCTAATTTCATATATTTAACCAATAAGATATATATTGTCACATCTTCATTCATATATTCCATGGGATAGATAATGAAAGAATATTTCACATTCGATACTCTCATCTCGATCGAAGTCCATTCAGACAGATATAAAGTAGATTCATCACAATCATGTGATTGTTATTCTTGACCATGACAGGTCACATTGATGGATAAAGTAAAATCATATCACCACCTCATGTTAGTTTTTCCCTGGTCAGTCTTCCACTCCGATGGACAATACATACCCACGACCCGAACCCACAATTCCACACTTCGAACCAAACAACCGACCATGCACATTCATTGCCAAAGCCTCATGGGAAACAACTTATTTACTCAATGGTATCTATTATAGTTCTTTTTAGGGGTACCAAAAGAACCGGATTCTGATCATAATAAATAATTAATATACGATTTGTAGTTTTGTTGTTTGTGGAGACAACTTTAAAAGAGTAAGAAACAAAGGAACACGACGATTTAACGTAGAAACCCCGGATGAAGGGGAAAAAATCACACCGTCGTGAGGGAATCCTCTAAGACAAATACAATAAGATGAAGGCTATAAAAAATAATCGAGATTAGGGGAAGAACAACAATCAAAATAACATGGAGGAAAAATAGCAGTGTGATGTGATCAGAAAATCGGCTTGGAAGTGGAGAAAGAGCGTGTCTTAGATCTTGTAACCTTCCTCCTTATATAACAGTGATCGTCGATTTTCTCTTCTGATTTTGCTCCAATGTGTTATTAAATCTCCATGAATTTGTAAAATCTCCTTTAATTCGCCCCCAATACGCGCATCGGCCATTACTTCCTTTCGGATAGGTCAGATTCTACGTGGCATGAAGCCTCCACGTTGAGGGGACCGATCTCACGCCCTGATGCCCGATCCAACACTTAGATGTTTTTATAGATGGCAATTCTTCAGTGGGCCGATCCTGGAAGTTTCAATGCGACTGGACATTGATCTCATATCGCTAAGAGCGAACTGTTCCTCGACCTTGGGCCCACTACCTTATATTGGTCATGACCTTTACGTCATACCGGTCCCTCGATTCCCATTAGTATCGATGCATTATTCATAAAAAACGAGTACATGTCTTTCAACCTTTCGGTCGACATAAGATAAAGCAAAGAAACATAATAAAAAACACATGGTTCCGGATCCTCCATGAACTGGGTAACTTCCCTCACTCAACATGAACCCAATCACCCCGGGTTCATCTATGGCTAAAAACACCCCTATTTTATTATGATTCAAAAGAAATATAAACCATGTCTCTGCTCGCATGACAAACGTGCTTGACTAGAGCATCGATGCTCGTGCACCGTATCCCAATGATGCCTATGTGATGCCATCGAATCTCAAGCATCAGGCCACCTCGCCACCTGAGCCATGACTCGTGCGTGGTTCAGTTGGCTTACTTCGCATCCAATAATGCAATGCCTTCGGGTTCGACACCTTATGGCTAGCACCTTAGCTACATGCATTTCCATTTTTGTTTGAACGAGTTTGGCTCCTACCGTGACCCGGTCACATTGCTACCGGAGATGCCCGGGCCAAGGGGTCTGATCTCACCCATTTTCAAATGGGCTCACATTGATGCCATGTCCCGGACGAAGTCTTTCAATACACTCCTTACTCGATTATAACATAGTTGCCTTATCCCGGACAAGGTATTTCCGTAATTCCTTTTTATGTCTTGGTCTCGTCTTAGGGCCGACGGCGCTATGCGCCTAATGACCCGAACATCACCCATCATTCAAGCTTTATGTTACATATAGAGTTTCTGATTCGTTATTCCCTTGAGTCCAGCCAAGCTGCACGCACACGGTCTTATGCGACAAGATTAAACAACCTTTAGGGTAAATAATCGTTGTGGATCTGTCATGGTTCACAGGCTTATATGTCACTTATCTCGAAACTATCGCGCCTTAGGAAGCCCCGCCAGGATTACCTATGGATAAAATTCTATAAGCATATGCATAATCGTAAAGCATACCATGTGATCCCTTACCCTTCTTCGTAATCGTTTCCGCTAATCTACCTACAAACCCATGTTAACGTTATTTCGTTCATTCACTAAATCCAAAAGTTTGGTGACACCTACTAGGGGTGTGCATGAAAATATAGTGATCTGAATAACCGAACCGATTTTTCTATTATCCGAATTGCAAATATTTAATCGTATCGGGTCGGATGCGGTTTCAGAACGGATATGGTTTTTCAAAATTCATATGTGATCAGATATTTTTATTATATTATATTATTTAAATTTTTTTTTCTAATTTTGTAAAGTTAAAACGTTATATATGGTGAAACATTTTTTTCTTATTATAAATTTCTTTATTCACTACTTTGTGTTGATTAATGCTTATAAGAATTAGAGCATTTGAGAATAGATATATATCAATTAGTGTAATCACTCGACGAAAGGGTAAACTAGTTTTTTGAAGATCTAACACTTCAAAGTTGTTTTAGGATAGCCTGTTGGACTACCCAACGCCACTCACTCTTCAATGAATTCTTGCAGGTTGAACAAGTCCAGCTGATCGAATACCTGATGGAGTCTCCAACAAGGTCACAAACAACCCCAATGACCAACCTTCCATCTCCTCCAGTCCAAACTCAGATGCCGAACGAAGCTGCATCACCTTCTGAAGCAAGTTCGTCATCTGGGAGCCAAAGTTTTCCCTCATTGTTTGCTGAGTTCCAAAGCAAAAACATGGGGGAAAATGTAATTCTTCCACTATCGGTCGTCAACGAAGCCATGAAGCATCCGACCGTTTTAATGGTTGTAGGGACGCTCGTCAGTACTCACATTGACGAGATAATGGCGGTCAGCACTCTGTCGACCCCTCTCCCTAGTTCACTTGGCAAAGCAGTGATGGCTATTCGCGAGGAACTTCAACAAACTTTTTAACAAAGTGTTTCAGATCACGTTATTGCCGATCATACTAACTGTTGATTGATGCATATGTCTAAGGAATTGTTGTCTATGTATCATAAGACAACTTGTTCCTTAAGGTGACTGCACTTCTGCAGAAGAAACTTTTTGAAGCAAACGATCCACTCGCTAAAGAAAGGAGTAAAGCTGCAGAAGACAGGAATAAAGCCGATCGGCTAGAGGGGGAGCTAGCCGAAGCAAGGCGTCAATTACAAGAACTCCCCCATATTCCGGAGGAAAACAAGACTATGAAAAACATAGTGGATGTAATCACGAAGAGCTATCTCGTTCGGCCAAAGACATCCAAACATAAATAACTAAAAGAGCCGAAGCTGAAACCCAGCGCGACCTCTTTGAAGTTAAGCTGGAGGCCGAACGGAAGAATGTCGATCTTGCCGCAAATGCACTTAAATATGCCGAGGAGGAGCATCGTCACACTTTCAAAGTTCTAAAAGATAAAGTTCAACACTTCATGAACTCTACCGATGACATTTTCCAAGATATTACCAAGAAGTGCTCGGAATATGACAGTCGGATCACCACTCTCCAGCAAACGATTGACAAGCATAAAGAAGACAAATTGTCACTTCTGGATCGGTTTATCGTCTCGCCAACATTCAAAAACCTTGTGACGACCTACTCCCTCGGATTGGTGGAAGAGCAAAAGAATATAATAAAACAACAGATCGTCAA
This sequence comes from Utricularia reniformis, assembly GCA_009725065.1. NCBI lineage: Eukaryota > Viridiplantae > Streptophyta > Magnoliopsida > Lamiales > Lentibulariaceae > Utricularia > Utricularia reniformis. The sequence continues at coordinate 739,528 of RWGZ01001214.1, read as the reverse complement.
AATCTTTGAGCTCAACCCCAACTCCGAGGACTTGGAGCGTGTCGATCCCCTTAATTTTGATGGGGGCTTCAATCCTCGGTCACCAAATGAAGCAAACGATCCCGATTTAGAGTTTCATCCTCATGTCGATCGGTTTGATAGTCTTGTTTTGGATAGCTTAGGAGCCTTGTCTTTTGACTCGTCATCCTCTTGAATGTAATTTTGTACATGAATATCTTCTAATATTCAATTTGCCTTGCTTTAAGAATACTTCAACAATAATAACTCCGATCAACATAACGAATTGCCTTAATAATAATAACTCCGATCGACATAACCAATTGCCTCAATGAGCAATGCACCAAGCGTCGATCGCCACACCAAACTAACAGCAAGTCATTAAGTTTCATGGTGCATACCGATCGACAGAACCATTCCATCCAGAATTTTAAAATTTTGTGTAAGTGTTGTTCATTCTATCGATCGATCATCCAAACATTCATTTTGATAGTCATTATATTGATCCATGGGGTGGAGTATAACAACTCAGTGGATAATTTATCGATAGTAGCCCATGGAATATATGTCTAGATTCTAGAACAAATGTGCCACCTCTAATTCCCACTCGTTGAAACTATGTGTGTTGACGATGCTGATCAGTCTAAAGAAAATTTAATCTTTGTATGTTTCTATGAAATCAGAGGAATTTTACTTGTTGCCTTAAAAGTTATGGTATATCAAAAGGGTTTCCTGAAAAGGAACGTTCGACACAAATCACAGCCGAAGAGGTTTCCTGAAGAGAAACATTCGACACAAATCACAGCCAAAGATGTTTTCTGAGGAGGAACGTTCGACCAATAGCTGTTCGATCGACTAGGAGTCAACGACAATGTGGAATGCAAAGACGAGACTTCCGAAGAGGTTATCGGTGATCAACACGTTCGGATCTGTCGATGGGACTTAACCGAAGAGGTCACCGGGAACAAGACGTCCGGCCCCCAAGATGTATAATGATGCATAAGTGTTGTCGGACGTCACATTGTGTTTATCATAAGCAACAAGTAATTATAAGAGACGCTGATAGCGTTTTAATTTATTCAAGTTGAAAAAGTTCAAAGTATTTCATAACTGATCAACACACACAGTAGTAGAAAATATTACTCCAACTATGGATGATAAATTCTCAGATGATTGATATTCCAAGACCGTGGAAATTCTTCCCCATCCAACATTTCCAGTCTGTAAGCTCCTCCTAATAATATATCCTTAATTCTATAAGGACCTTCCCAACGACGATCAAACATGCCAAGATTTTTCTAGGCCTCCACACTTCGAAGAACCAAGTCTCCTTTCATAAAAGATCGAGGACTCACCTTTTTATGATAACATTTTTCCACAGTATGACGATGCCTCAACAATCGATTATAGATATCCTCACGCTTTTCCTCAATTAAATCCAAATCCATTTTTCTCAATTCGTCATTTTGCTATTCTTAGTACATGGCCACCCTTTGCATTTTTAAAACGTTTTCCACCGGTACCAAAGCTTCCGATCCATAAACTAACGACAAAGGGGTCTCACCTGTGGTATGGGTCGGAGTTGGTCGATATGCCCACAGCACCTCTTGTAGCCAATCGGGCCAGATGCCACCTATGTCTTCCAGCTTTCTCTTTATTCCATTGACGATCGCACGATTGGATACCTCTGTTTGACCGTTCGTCTTAGGATGTGAAACAGAAGAAAAAATTCGTTTGATTCCAAGCTCATCGCACATACCCTGATCCTTCTTTCCCGTAAATTGTGTGCCGTTATCTGACACTAACACCCGTGGTGTTCCAAACCTTGAAATAATTTTTTTCCAAATGAACTTTTTAACCGCATTCTCCGTAATTAATGAGACATGTTCAGCTTCAACCCATTTGGAAAAATACTCCACGTCAACGATACAAAACTTCATTTGATTTACGGATCGAGGAAATGGGCCCAAAATGTCGATCCCCCACCAATCAAAAGGACAAGGAAGTGGGGTGGAATTCAACTCTAAACCTGGTTGTTGATGATAATTCGCCTATATTTACATGGTTGACACTTCTTAACAAAATCATTCGCATAAGCCATCATGGTGGGCCAAAAGAAACCCAATCGTCTGATTTTGAGGACCATAGATCTTGTTCTTGAATGGTTTTCACATATTCCTTCATGCACCTCACTAAGCGCCGATCGTGCTTCTAAAGGACGAAGGCATCTCAATAAAGGTCCGTCAAAAGACTTCTTGTACAAGACCTAAACAAATCTCCCGCTCTTGATTCCAAACGTTGTGGCTCGTTTCTTTCCTGAGGGAGTTCGCCGGACGTCAAAAACTTACAAGTGATTGCATCAACGTAGGCATTGGTTCAGCATTGATGTTCCCAACTATCTGCCTGTTGACACTTCCCGGATCAGCCGATCGTGTCAAAATTTGCAAGTCGATCACCGACTTTGAATGCATAAAAACTTGGATGGTTCCATCTTGCAAACCTGGAAAACTTGCTGGCAGGCGTGCCAACGCATCAGCCTCACGAATTTCTTCCCTGGGCACATGTGCCAACACAAAGGATTACAAAGATTTCACAATTTTGACCAACTTCTTCCCTATATTGTTGCATGGCAAGATCATGGGTTTCAAATGCCCCTACAACCTGTTCAGCGACCAACTTAGAATCCGTAAACCCACGAGAATATGCATTACTCCAATATCCAGAGCAAGGCGAGTTCCTGCAATTAGTGTTTCGTATTCTGCGACATTATTAGAACAAGGGAAAGAAAGCTTCACTGCCACATTTATATGCTCTCATTGGAAAGTGAAAAAACGAATTCCAACTCCAGCCCCTCCTTTTGTGGACCCATCGACAAACATGTCCCAAACGTCATCTTCTTGCTCAGTGACCACCGTTGACCTCGTCATCTCTTCCACAAAATCTGCCAAAACTTAAACTTTTATTGCCCTTCGATGCACAAATTCCAGATTCATTGCACTAAGTTGATAGCCCATTTAGACAATCTTGTAGTTGTATCCGATTTGGACAAAACAGCTTCCAAAGGTTGATCTGTAAAAAGTTGAATAAGGCGACCCTCAAAATAGTGCATCAGCTTAACTAAAGCCTTCTTTAAAGCCAAGACAAATTTTTCAATGTTGGTGTACATTGTCTCTGCCGGAAGCAAAGTGCGACTAACATAATAAACTGGTCGGTGAATCCTACTACCGATCGTCATCAAAGCATCGCTGATTGCGACGGTCGAGATTGCCAAATAAAGGCCCAGAGGATCGTCGTTCGTTAGGCTCACTACGTGGATTTGCTGGAGGTGCTGGAGAGTTTATGGAGCAAGGGATCGTGGGTTTTCCCGTCGATCGTCCTTATACCGATCATTCCGTAGGTCATTCCATCGTCTCCCACAGCGGTCACCACGTTGATCGTTCCTCCGTTGTCCTTGATAGTTTTGCTCAGGTCGATCATTTCGTTCATCATTTCTCTGATGAGGAGCATAGCGACGATCGTCGTCCCTTTCGCCTCTCCTATGTTATGATTCATTTTCAGGGGTTTTGCCCCTCTTGTATTCTAGTACTATTTCTTTCACCAATTCTTTGATACGATTTCCCAAAACATTGCATTCAGTTGTTGAGTGATCAGTAGATTTATGTAACTCACAGTATACCCTTTGATTCACAGTATCTGCGCCTCGGGTTTGGCACGAATTCACTTCCCTCCATCTTTTGTTCGAGGGATGGACTTTCTTCTCTACGGGTTTTGTGAAAACATGTTCATTTTTCCCATGAAGTGCAACCATAGTTTCTTCTACCTTTATATGCTTGTTGATCTTTTGGGTGAGTTGACCCAAGTAGGTAGGTGGGTTCTTGATGAGTCTAGTGGAAAGTCCACACGGCCCTAGCACCTGTTGTAGTATGTCCAACTTTTCCTTGTGATCTATTTTGATGCATCTCGCTACATGATTAAACTTCTCAATGAACCACCTCAAAGTGGTTTTTCCCGGAGTATATCTTAGAGCGTAAAGTTCGTCTTTGATCCTTGGGGGACTCACATTGGGAGCAAATCGCTGTATGAATAATATGGCAAATTCTTAAAAAGAACGTACCGATCCTGAAGGAAGATTCTTGAACCACGATTTAGCATCCTTCTGTAGAGAGGCACCAGATAATTTACATCGGACAGCGTCACTAGCCCGGACTGTTCCCATCCTTAATTCGAAATCTGATAAATGGTCCAAGGGGTCCCCAGAACCGCTGAATGTGGGTATCCCATCCGGTGATCGGAAAGAACGTTCGGGAATAGCTTTCATGATGTGCTCCGAGAATGGAAGCAAACACAACTGAAGTATGGTGGAAACCCCATTATCTGTGCGCGGATACTGATAAGCATTCTCTAAATCTAATAAACCTTTCCAACACCTCTCGTGATAGGTTGTCCCATGCTTCATAGAAGAAAGCTGGTCGACGATCGGTATCCAGCCCCGGTCGTCGTCTTTTTATTCCGTCCAGTTCCGCTACCAACTCGTCAAAGCGAGCTTGGTCTGGATCAATAGCCGGTCGTCCTAGCTCATTCTGAGGTAGTCGACCGATAATCTCCTCCTGGTTAGAAATTTGGTTCTCATGTCGGTCGTCCTCCACGCATGTTTCATTTGGGTTATTGTCTGAAGTATTCTGAATGTGTGGCTGGGCAACAGATTTCTGCCTAGAGGCCAGAATCGATTGTCGAAGGTCCTCTACCATTTCTTCCACCATTTTCTGCAAGGACTGCGGGTCAATGGGGATCACGTCTCTCCCAGCAATGTTGTTATGCGACTCCTGTTGGTGAGCTTCCATTGCCTCCACAGATTCTGGGTTTTCCATTGTTGGGAAAATTCTCTCTTCCCGGAGAAGAAAAGAATTCCCATTATTCGGGGTCGGATAGAATTAATGCGATGAGAACCGAATGTAAACGAATAAAGGTAAAAGACAGAAGATTTAGCGTGGAAATCCAAAACTGGGAAAAACCATGTGACTGATAAACCTCGACGGTGAACTCACTATCACAAGAAGAATAAGAATACAATATGCTACTCTATTGATTGATTCATTACAATTGTCTTCATGAGGTCTCTATTTATAGAGTCTAAACTAGGATCTAATCTAAGAAATATTCTACTGAATATTTTGCAATATTCTCTTTCCATATCTTTGACCATATCTTCTATATATATATTTAACCAGATATATATATTCTTCTATATATATCACAGAATATATTTTCATATATTCTTCCATATATATCGCCAGCACAATATATCTTCATATCTTCTTCCATATATATAACCAACAACATATATCTCAATATCTTCTTCTATATATGCAACCAATAAGATATATCTCAATATTCTATTCCATATATTTCATGCATCAATTAAGGAAAGATATTTCCCCTCGATACTCTCTAATCTCGATACAAGTCTAATCCGACTGCTATCATATAGACTCATCACAATCGTCCAATCGATATCCTTGATAGATCAACAAGATCCATCAAGTCGATCAACATCACCGCTTCATGTTAGGTTTCCCCCGGTCGAACTGTCATCATCGAGCCTTTCAACTGTCACCCGACCTCCTTTCCTAACATGCATAACGCACAAAAAAAAGAAAAACTAGCAGACAAAGCTTCTCAGTAGGTTTACCAGATCGGTCCCCACGAACGGCGCCAAATGTTAAGAGTAAAAATCTATTCTTTAATATTTATGATTTTAGTAAGGATAACCCTGGTATTCGGTTGCCGTAGCAAGAAAAACAAGGAATTATATGTGGGAAACCCGAGAAACGGGAGGAGAATCCACGGGGCACCAAACCCAGGAAGAATTTACTAAAAGTGTAAGTGTAGTAGGTAGAGGAGAGAGCTTATCCTCCTCACTATCTTCTGCCCCCCTTTTATAGGGGCGGAGATACAATTTTTAAATACAAAATCTAATCGTAATCTTCCACACATCACATCAGCCACCCTCGAGCTGATTTATGACTTTTAGCTCCGTAAAAGTCATGCGGCGCCGAATGGAATTGGTGACGTAGCTGTTGCTGACATTAATCACCAACCATTTGTTGATCTTGTACTTATTTACTGATCGGATGCTTGAACACCGATCTGATGCTGATGATCCGATCGGCCATGTCGATCTTCTGACTCCATCATGAAGCGAATGTCAAAATGTCGATCAGAGGCAATTGAGAAAATGTATCAATCGACTTGTGCCATACCATTTTATAATACCTGATCCGCTAAACCTGACCAGCTATCATAATTTATGCATTAACATAATGATTGTGATTAAGAATATCTAAGTGAATTATGTTTATTTTTGCAGATTCGTGCACTTAGAAGAAAAAAATAATTCATTGTTTACAAGTATTTGTTATAATTTAATTTTTGTATTGAATTCAAGTTTAAGTTTATGCATGTTTGAAAATTACGAACATCGTTTTTTGTTTGTTTAATAATTCATATGATTTGCAAATAAGTAAATTTTTTTTGGTGATTAGTATTAATTTCGTATAATCAACTATAATTAAAAAATAAATATTAAGGTATCCGCAAATCAATCCGTAAACCGATCCACAAATCGATTCACTATTGCGGATCGGTTTCAGATCATCATTTTTCCGATCTGTATCCATCGTATCGGATCAAAAATATTATGAGCAGATCGGTTATCCGATCCACAAATAACCCTAACACCTACCATTGACTCCTTGTGAGTTTCCTTCATGCCAAAAACTTGCCAAGAGTAACAATATTTATAAAGGTTCCCTAATGCTTGGGCCTTCATCTTACTTTAATGACCTTTGAGTCACCATTTCGGTTTACCGAGTCAATCAAATATATTTCATTGTTTTACTCATTCTTCCCTCGAATCTCGTACATTCCTTTAATGCTGTCAACATTCCATAAATTCCTCCTCTTGCCTTATAAGTTTAGTTTAGGTATAGTACACCTAGCCTCATGGCTCGGGCCGATTTCACAGACTCCCGCTATGCACGTGCCTCTATAGACCACGTTATATACTTTGGCCTTCATGTTTCGTGCAGACCTTTACTTTAGTGAACGTCCTAGTATCCCTCCCATTGTTTCATACTTAGTCCGTTACATTCCGATCCTTAATTAAAGCTTCTTCCCGAAACTTGTGTACCTTCAAACAACTTTGGGTACCATTCCCTCATTTCCAATTTGGATTCCCACGAGACCTCTTCTTGTGCTCGCCCTGGCAAATGAATTATACATACTCCTTATGTCGAAATGTCGCATCTCCCTTTCAAATATTACCATTGGTCTATCGTCATATGTGAGATTATGCTATGTGTTTTCTACTTGGGATGTGACTCTTCGACGGTCTTCGATGTGCTTCCGCATGAGAAAAATGAAGACTTCGTGTATGGAACTCAATACATAACACAAGTCAATCATGTACGCCATTGGCCCAATTCTTTCCGTTCCCTCATACTGACCCATATTCCTTGGCCTAATTTGCGTGCTCCTTTTACTCGGCTTAACAACTTAATCGTCCTTAACTTCAATATAATTTATCGCCCGTGGAATAATCTAGGGGTCTTCGTCTTTTATTGGCCCAAATTTTGTGTCGGTCCAACACTATCCTTAGTTTCTTTCAAACAAATTTCACCTGGTTGGTAGCTTCTTGTACCAAATCGGGTCTAGTCAATATTCTTTCTCCTACCTCATCCCAGTGTAGAGGCGTCCGACACCTTCATTCATACAAGGCTTCATAGGGGTACATTCCCAAACTTGAGTTCTAGTTATTGGTATAGGCAAAGTAGCCCTCCTAGCCACACTTGTAACAGATCCTGGTCCTTGTACGACACTCCCCAAAGTATTTCTTGCCATAGTTGGTGCAGAGAGCCCGTGCTGGAAGTCCGGGAATTGATCCAAAACTCTCCGTATTTGCTTTTCCTTTCTAGTGCAGGTGACCCTTAGAATCTATCCTCATTGGTTCTTTCGCCCGTTCGTTGTCCACCCTTTGAATACCTCCGTCCACTTGGACTACATCCGCCACTAGGCTCGAGAATTCCTCATCATTCAGACCATACATAGTTAGCCTGGCGTTTTCATTCAATCCATTTGTAAAACAATGCATCTTCTCATGTTCATGTACCTACATTGTTATGCAAACTCCTACATGTACTTCATAAACGCATGATTTCTTTGGGCTAACTTATCGAATCCACTCTTTTTCCTTTTTCAATCCCTTAGAAATATAGATGTCTAGAACTGCATTCTTGAATTTCCTCCAAGGGAAGGGTTCATCCTTCATCATCGATGATGACATAGTTGCCCACCATCTCGTAGTGCTGTCGTCGAACAACAACTGGGCAAGCGCTGCCCTCAACTCAATTTCCGCGGTGAATTTGTGGTTTATGGTATTTCCATGGTGAGTTTCTTGCCCCCAAATCAGTGATGAATTTGTGGTTTAGGGTTTTCAACGAGGAGTTGTTTGCCCCAAAAAAATAGTGATGAATTTGGGGATTAGGTTATTTCCTCGATGAATTTTTTTGCCATGTATTTTGTTTCTTATGCGGTTTTCCAGACTTTTCCGTACTTAAGTGACAATTAACTTCATTTGGGCCGTCTCCACATCTATGTATAGACATTTTAACTTGTTTTAATAGCATTTTGACCCCTTCCTCATTAGCTTAGGTTTCATTTCTTTAACATCTCTCCCCCTTTCCATCCTTCTTTTTCATTGTCACTTCTTCATCAAGACACAATGTATTTAATTTTTCTATTGGCATAAGTTACCTTTTTCCGAGATCATCACAGAAGCTACCTCTCCAATTCTTTTCTTAATCTGAAACTGTCCAACTTTTCCAAATGTACAACACCTTTATATTGGGAGACTTTTAAATATACTCAATCATTAATATCAAATATTAATATTATTTTTCTTTATCATCCAACTCCTTATTTCTATCTTTTGCCTCCTTCAACTTCTTTCTTATCAAATCTACCTTTTCTTTTGCATAATTATCATATAATACCTTGTGATTTACTTTCTACCACTGCATTCCAATAAATAGGTGTCCTACACATCTTTCCATACAAGGATTCATATGGCGCAATCTTTATACTAGAGGGAAAACTGTAATTATAGGTAAACTACACCAAAGTAACCAATGGTTCCCAAGTTCGCTTAAATTCCAACACACAGATTCATAACATATATTTCAATGTTTGTATTGTTCTTCTCATTGACCATCTAATTGAGGTGATAAGCAAAACTTAAGTTCAACTTTGTTTCTAGTAGATCTTGCAAACTAGTTCAAAATCTAGAAGTAAATCATGGATCCCGATTGTTGACAATGCTCAATGGCCCCCCTATGTAGTTGATAATGTTATCCAAATACATGTTTTCAAGCTTATCCATACTATTAGAAAGTATCAATGCAATAAAATAAGTAGACTTAGTAACCCGATCATCAATAATCTCAATAATATCATTATTTCTAGTCAACCAACATTTTAGTTTCAGATCCATGGTAATATGATGTCATTTCCATTCTCGAATGTCTAACGGTTGTAACAATCCCATAGTCGTTGATGTTCTGCTTTGACTCTTTGAAAATCATCACTTTTCGCCACAAACTGAGCCATATATTTCTTAAGATCACACCATCAAAATTTCAGTTTCAGATCTTCTACGCAAGCATCAGCCACTGATTATGTTTTCTTGAAAAATATTGCAGACGACATGATTAAGTTTAAAATTTTTTTAGCATCTATATGATTGTGTAAATGTATGAATTATCAAGTATAATTTGGTAATGTATTCGATGCAAAGCTTTAGATCGTTTTACTNGATTTACTTACATTGACAAAGCAATCATGGAAATGGAGACGAAGCAACGAGGCGCCCATACGAAGTTCTTGATTGACAGCCTCTACCACAACCTGTTTAACTATTGAACCAAGCTGCGGGCATGTTGAAGAGTAGAAATTAGTAGAGAGTTGCGCGTTCCCAACTCCTATTACAAGGAGAAGAACCACAATCTTTGTAATAAAATTCCCACTAAGAATTCCCATAAGGATGTTGTATATAAGAAAAGTATTTGTGGTTTAGAACAACAAACTCTTTAGGTTATTTATAGCAGCAGTGAGGAGGCTTAGCTCAAATAATACGAAATGTTATATACAAAGTCAGCTAATGTTTTTTATATTTTCTATATTTTATTGCAAGTAAAATGTTGTTGTTGAGAAAAGCATCTTGTATTAAAATACTTGTTATGTTGTTTCTTCTACGTTTTAAAATTTACATTCGATCATTTTACCGGATTATAATGCAGTAGTGATAAAAATGCAAATTTGCATAATCATATCTTTTGCATTCACATATTATTTTTTATTTTGTGATAAACAATAGATATTAAATATTCATTAGTTCTTATTTATTTATTTATTTAAAAAACAAACATGAATTAGATTTAGCCAAACATTCTAATTTAATCATGTTCAAACCTAATCTATATGAATTTAAAAGACAAAACTCGAATGAAAATCAAATAAATTTGACTATTACCTCAATTACACAAATGGATATCAAAATCACTATCAAGGATTAGTGATCAATGATCATACATTGAATTTTCATGGAGTTTTTTTTCTTTTCATTTGATTTGAAGAGAATAATTTGATTAGGATTCTACTTTCTTCCTCTATTTTTCAATATAAAAAAACATTAAATTCAATTATCAATTCATAGCTGAAACAATTTGATGGAAGATTCATATCAATCTGTACTTAATTTATATATTACACAAAATTAATATGATCAATTTTTGTATATACATAACCATAAAATTGCATTATTAGCCCCAAACTAATAAGTTGTGTAAATGTCATGTACTCAACTTACGAAATTGAAAAAATGAAATATCAAGTTATCAATATTGTTTATTTTTTATCTCTAACATTGTAGCATTCGTTTTTCGTTAAGGTGACAAACATATTTTCATTAACATAATTGACTATCAAAATACACAAAGTACGTAAATATGACTTTGTATCTTGAACATTTATACAAAAATTGATCATTGAAGTTTGATAATTGTGCATGAAAATATAAAACATTAATGGTTATAGAGTGTTAATGATATAAGATATTGATAACTTGATTTATCTTAACTGCACTTAATTGGTGTTGGATGACCACAAATGTATACTTTTGGTTATATTATTTATTAATTGATGTTTATAATTGACCCATAAACTTTATAATATTGTAAAGACGGTATCCCTAAAGTTTGTAAATTGCATACAAAACCCCCGAACTTTTAAATTTTGTAAACACCGTTCCCTCAAAGTTTAAGAATTGTATGATTGGCCCCCGAACTTCCTTAACCGTTTATATTTGACCCTTATACTGGTTAATATTTAAACGTCCACATAGTTTATATTTGAACCATTAACCTTGAAAAGATGTTATGATTATGTCTTCAAACTTTGAAAATTTTAAAAATAATGCATAAATTATCAAAACCACTTATACGAAAATGAAGAAAACCGTTACTATTCACTCGAAGAGTCATTTTTGAACCTTTGAAGCTTCGGGGACTTCTCAAGCAATTTACAAATTTTGCAGGCATCATTTTTACATTATTTTAAACATTAGAGATCAATTACGCAATTTTCTCATTATTTATTATATATTTGTAATTTCATAATTTATAGAGCATGTCATTTATACAATCGTAAGTTGGAAGGCCGTACACAAATGTCACCCGAATCGACATATCAGAAGCTTAAAACATTACTTTCAATTTCTTTAGTTGGATCATTATTATTAAATCCGGTTTAAGATGTTTGGTCGACAGTTTAATATAAAATGATCTATCCAAAACCGAATGCATTGAATCAAAGGACAAAGTCGTATATTCCAATCATCACACAGATACATGAGAACTTTTTGAACAATAATTCAACGGTATTTATTTATTCTAATTCAAAATGACAAACAAGGGCAGTTTTAATTACGTATTGTATTTATTTGAGAGGCTAATTATGTCATTTCATAAATATAAATAATGCGCATATAATTTTATAATTAAGTCAACTAAACATTGCTTGCCAATGAAGATGTTTTTAGTCTGTACTCTGTACATTCATCAACTTTAATTATTTATTTGGCGTCGATTGAATTATTAGTGATTAATTTATTTTTAAATAAATTATTTTAATATTGTGAAATCATGGTTCTACGAGCGAGAACCTATTGGGCCGTTCCAGCCCAAAATAAAATCTGCCCAGTAGTCGGCGTACGTCATGTTGGTCGGAATGCTGAGGAACTTACCCCATTGTTGTTGGCGGCGATTGACTGCTGGAGAAGAAGCTTATAATTGGCGAGTCGAAGGTTATTTCGTCAATAAATTGTGCTCTGATTCGAAAAGATCATCGTCTCTTGATAATTACTGCATAAGGAAAAGAAGGAAATGGCCAGTGAAACCTTACAAAACACTGTGGCTCCAGAATTTTGCATTTCAGCTCGCGAAGAGGTTATTCAACCAGAAGATTAAGAAATCAAACCTGAATCTTTTTTCCGACCTGAGAAGCTCGTTCGCGGCTTATGAAATCAGCCCCACTTCCCAATCTTATAATATGTTAGTCAAGGTTTTGATTAGGAAACGGCCAGTGAACTGGAACGATCAGCTTAGTGAAATTCTTGATCACTTGGAGAAAGGTGAATTTAAGGATTTACCCGAGCCCATGTTCATTGATTTGATCAAATTTTATGGGGAAAACGGTATGTATGATGATGCTTTCAAGCTGTTTGTTGAAATGGCAAAGTATAAATGTGACCCTTCAATGGAAATTCTTAAAGCTTTACTTTTAATTCTTTGCAGTAGTGATAGAAGTGTAAAGATTGTTCCTTTGGTACTAATGAAGAGTATGGGAATGATGAATATTAGGATTGATGGATCCATTTTTGAGATTTTGATTAGGGCGCTTTGCAAAAAAGGAAATGCTAACGGTTCTATTGAGTTGTTGAAACATATGGCTGAAGAAGGTTTTGAAGTAGACCAAAATGTTTGCTCTTTGATACTTTCTACAATGTGTAGGAAGATATATACTGATGATGCTTGTGATATTATTGGATTTTTTGAGGATTTGAAACGTCTCGGGTTTGAACCCCGAATCATTGATTATCGAAACATGATCAGATTTTTATCGAAAAGGGGAAACGGGATTGATTCTTTAGAATTGTTGAGACAGATGAAATTGGAAAGATTCATTCCTGATATAACATCATACAACTATGTTCTTCATGCCTTGATCTTTAACACAGAGTTCTCGAAGGCCGACAAACTTTTCGATGAACTTCTAGTTGTGGGTTGCATTCCTGATATCAACACATACACTGTGTACATTAATGGTTTATGTATGCAAAACAGAATAGTTGATGGAATTCAAATGATTTCTTCAATGAAGAACATAGGCTGTGATCCGAATTTTCGTATTTATAATTCGATATTAAGAACTCTCTTTGAAAGTGGGAATTTGGAGTCTGTGGAAGATCTTGTTAGTGAAATTCTGGAGAAGTTTATGCATCTAAATTCAAACAGTTGTGGAGTAACTGGATTAGTAGGAATACTCGTTAAAAGGGGTGCTTATGATTTGTATAGTGATATTGATCAATTAAGTCTTTAATATCCATATGGTATGATTCTTAGCACGCATTAGGAGATATTATGTGAATTTGAGTTTTTGTGCAATTTACAATATTTGGCCCTAAGAAATGAAGTTACGTGCCCGCAAAGTGAAGAATAGCCCTTTGCCTATTAATATAAGATTCTAAGTCATTTGAAAGTAGGGTTTTACGTAGGGATGGCAACAGGGCGGATATGGTATGATTATACTTGTAACCGTTACCCGCCCCCGCCTAACATAATGCGTACCACTTCCCGCCTAACATAATGCGTGCCACTTCCCGCCCCCGCCTCATTATTTTGTTATCCGCTCATTCCCCGTCCCGCATTCGTCATGGATTAACCGTTAGGTTAGCGGTTAATCAACGATTTACAATTTTGATTTTTTTTAAAAAATAGTAAAATATTTATATTTAAATATATAAAAAGAATCTTAAAACAACAATATAAAATTAAAACAATTCTTCAAAACTCATACAAAATATTTGCCCCAAAACCCATAAACTTGTATTGCTTATCTATCATCCGATTATATTGATTGCTCAAAAAACAAAAACCGAAACATTATGGTAAGATGAATTTGAATTAATTTTGATGTAAACACAAAAAAATCAAAAGTTAAAGCAATATGAAAAGGAAAACCTGAAAATAAGATGTACATAACAAAAATTCGAACATTGAAGAAGATGAGCAAAAGAATAGACAATAATTATATTGAAATCGATGAGATGTAGATTAAAAAACNCTAACATAATGTGTACCACTTCCCGCCCCCACCTTATTATTTTGTTATCCGCCATGGATTAACCGTTAGGTTAGCGGTTAATCAACGGTTTACAATTTTGATTTTTTTTTAAAAATAGTAAAATATTTATATTTAAATATATAAAAAGAATCTTAAAACAACAATATAAAATTAAAACAATTCTTCAAAACTCATACATAGTATTTGCCAATATAATCGTACGAATATAAGATAAAAATAAATTAACAATATAAGTGTTGCACATAATTCAATATAATTAGAGTTCAAACAAAATCTTCAAAATTCATACAAAATATTTGCCCCAAAACCCATAAACTTGTATTGCTTATCTATCATCCGATTATATTGATTGCTCAAAAAACAAAAATCGAAAACATTATGGTAAGATGAATTTGAATTAATTTTGATGTAAACACAAAAAAATCAAAAGTTAAAGCAATATGAAAAGGAAAACCTGAAAATAAGATGTACATAACAAAAATTCGAACATTGAAGAAGTTGAGCAAAAGAATAGACAATAATTATATTGAAATCGATGAGATGTAGATTAAAAAACAAAAAACCACTTATAAAATTTGAAAAGGAAATTGTGAGTTAAATTGATAATGCATAAATATCCTAATAAGAGTTGTATAATTAAGGTAACAATTTTAAAAATATTAAATATATTTAATAAATATAACATAGCGGATACGGTTATTTAAATGGATAACCGAACGGGTAGTGGGGCGGTTATATATCAAATCACTACCCGCCCCGTTTAAGACGGATATGTGATTTTCCTACCCGCCCTGTTTTCACTACCCGTTTAATTATCCAATAACCCTTTAAATGGTGCGGATATCCGCCGGATAGCGAGGCGGATAATCCAAATTGACATCCCTAGTTTTACATTATTCGAAAAGTTCTTGAATAATATGTGTTCTGCTTGTATGTGTTCGTGTTCGTTCATTCGAATAAAAATATGAACATTTTTCGAACATAATTTCTTGTTCGTTTATAATTTGAACAAACACAAACATTTTCGTGACAAATTCGACATTCGTGAAAAAATATATTGTTTTAATTAATTTTTATATTAATTAATTATTATAGTATTTAAGTTAAAAAACTTTTACAAAATTTTCTTAAGTGGGTAGTGAAGTAGTCTTCTTCCTTGTTTTGTGAAACTATAATTGTTTGATTATTTTTTTAGTGATTTTGTTTGTAAAACAACAAATGTTGATTTTTGGGTGAAGTTCGCACAAATAGTACAAACATGTTCAAATAAGTTATTCGAACGAATATGAACATTAACATAATAATTTAAACAATGTTCGAACATATTTTCACGTTTGAATAAAATATGATCGAACATGAACACGTTAGAATAAAAATATGAACGAATATGAATACAACGAGTTCGGTTCGTCCGGATCAAATAACAACCCTATTTGAAAGGTTTGAATTTTTGCCACACTTCCAAAGACTAGAATTTGCATGGACTTGTACCGGGAGTCGCATGGATTTGTTCCTTGGTTGTGTTGCATAGGTTTGCTCTCTTATTCGTTATACGGCACTGACTTGTGAGACCGACGTGATTCAACTCATTAAGATTGGAGTAATCGGATTTTCGACTCGATTATAATTTTTAAATAAAATTATGTTAAATACAGACAAAATATTTAAATAAATGTTAAAATTTGTTGAAAGTTGTATAAACTCAAAGCGTAAAACTACAAACAGTTTATCAATTTATTATATAATAGGATTCAAATTTATAAAAAGGATTATAGTTGGTTGATTATAAGGATGTCAATTTGGATTATCCGTCTATTATCCAGTGGATATTTGCCTCATTTAAAGTGTTTTAGATAATTAAATGGATAGTAGAAACATAGTGGGGAAGAAAATTCTATATACACTTTCAACGAGATGGGTAATGATTTGATGCATAACGATCTCGTTACCCATTCGGTTATCTATTTAAATAATTGTATCCACCAAGCTTATATTTACTAAATATATCTAATATTTTTAAAATATTTGCCTTAATTACAAAACTCTAATTATGAGACTCAATCTTTACCAATTCAATGTCACTTTTTTCTTTTTCAAAATTTTTATGTTGTTTTTTATTTTTTCATCTCTATCTCAATGATTTGCAATACAATTCTTACAAATTATTCCGTCAGTTTTCTTCAGAGTTCGAATTCTTATTAAGTAGATCTTATTTTCGGGTTTTTGTTTTCCTATTTTTTTTTTCGATCTTTTAGGTATTTACATCAAAATTAATTCAAATTCAACCATAATGTTTTCTGTTTTATTTGTAAGCATTTACAAAAAAACAGATTAGATATACACTTAGTTATCTATTTTCATACCATTGTAGAAAATAATTTAAATTTGAATTGGCATTTAAACTTATCTTCTCTAGTGTCATTTCTTTTCATTAAAGACTAAACTATCTAGCTAATGTTGTCATCTCTACCCAAGACAGAGTTCCAATCTAGACCTAAGATTAGGGGTGGAATTAGGTCGATTAAACGTTTATCCGGTCAAAACCTTTTCGAAATATCGGTTTTGATGAGAGATCCGAGGACCGGTGTCCCGAACTAGTGGAAGTCCAAGCTATTCTGGGTTGGTCCATGTGATAAGAGACAAACCTTCAAGACTCATAATCGAAAGCAATATTTAGGTGTGCGCGTGGAACGAGTAATCGATCCAATCATTAATTTTTCGACTCGATCCATTGGATAAATATCAGAAAAATGATGACGTAAAACCGATCTGTAATAGTAGATCGGTATGCGTATCGGTGTACGGATTGATTTGAGGGTATCCTAATATTTATTTTTAAATTATAGTTGATAATAAAAAATTGTCAATAATTATCAAAAAATGCTATTTATTTTCAAAACTTAACACTTACAAACAGAAATCGCATGTTTAAAATTTTCAAACTTTCATAAATTGAAACTTGAATTCATGAAGAGTATTAAATTAAAAATCTAAGCGCGTATACAATGAATGATTTTTCTTTAAAATGCACTAAATTTACAAAAAAATAAATGTTATTCACTTAAATATTCATAATCACAACCTTAAAAAATAAAATCAATTGTAAATTAATTAAATTTTAAATAACAATATAAAATGTAAAAACATTTTAAATTATAAAAAATCAATCCGATATTTCCTTAAAACAAGAATAAAATATAAAAACATTAATATTAACAAAAAAACAAGTATTGCACGAAGTGATATATATATATATTTACATATTTCCATATCCTCTAATTATTCTAAATATACATTAACACAAATGGGCTCATATATAACATAATATAATAAGTATCGGGTTGGATAGTAGTTTTCAAAAACCGTATCCGTCTCGAAACAGCATCCAACCTGACCCGATTAAATATTTGCAGTTCGGATATGCACAAAATCGGTTCGATTATGGTTCGGTTACTTCGGATTATCGGATTTTCATGCACACCCCTAGCAATATTCTTACCAGGCCCGGTGATTGGAATTAGTTTTGATTGAACCAAATATATTTTGATTTGAGACTCCATGTCCATGTAAAGTTAGTTTTTTATGTTTTTATGCTTTTGCGCTTTGCATAATTCTGGTTCAACTTCTACCCAACTGCCATCCGTTCCTATTTTTAGATCCGGTTGAAAAACACACCTACTGTGAAATTTTTGTTGGATCTGATGAGATCTATCATGTATGTCTAGCCATCTTGAATGCGTTCTTGGCCTACATTCATTATAACTCAAAAGCTCGAGTTTCCGGACCTTCATGGACGGAAAGGAGACTCGAATGTTTATGGGCCGGTCCCACCTCTTACTCGGTTATTTAGATGACATTAGGCTTAATAGAAGAGAGGCCCTAATTCAACATTATGTTATAACAGTGGAAATTACTATTTTGCCCCTGAGACCTATATATTTGAGATCCTTCTTCAGGGAATTATCGTGTGAGAAACACATCAGTACTTTCGTTCTAATGTGCTAACGGCTTTCCAATTCTATTCTTTCCTAATCTTAGAAGTGCACGAATTACCATCACCCTTGACTGAGCGAAAGAGGTGAAGACCACCATCCTAATGGCCGCCTCGACGTCAAGTAAAATTACATGTTCCTAAGGTTCTGGGAGTTGGACTTCATATTTCCAACCTTCGAATCCCAATATTGTGGTATCGGAGCCTCTGGTTGTTGGAATACGTAGCTTTTGTTGAATTCTGCGGTATTCGGATGATTTTCGCGACTTTTACAAAACTGATTTGCGTAATTTTAGGATTTTCGCGAACTTCTGTATATGGAAATTTGAAATCTGCATGACTCATGAAATTCATATCAGATTTCCTTTTTGGATAGATGTTTCTATTTTAGAAAGTCAGGTTCCATTTCTGTCGTGATTTTCTTCTTTCTGTATCCGCAAAATCTATGGATTTCATCGTGAATTCCATCATATTTTGTAAATTTAAGGAATTCGGTACCTGTATTTATGCGAACTACTGAATTCTTCGTGGATTTCTCTCACTGCATTTAATTCTGTGAATATCGACTATCACACATTTATTATTCTGACACACGACCTTCGTACAGCCGCCACGTGTCCATGGTTTCCGTGACATTTAATGCCGGCACAGCCTCTTAGGATGATGGCACGTATTTATGCATGTGGGCCACGTGTCGGACCTTATTATTGGACCTTGACACATCACTTTGGACTGGGCCTATTGGGTCATGGGTTTTTCTTTATTAACCCATTATGAAAGACCAACCCATTCGGTAGTCCAAGTCTTGATATGTGGGCCCTAACTACTGGCCCATTACGGAAGTCCAATTTCTGTAATTAATGTCTGATGGTCCATATCTATGCTATGGCCCATTCGGAAAGCCCAGTTACGTTTTGGTTGAGTCCATTCCGAAGCCCATATTTTGTTTTTCAAAATATACATGTGATCTCTTGGCGTTCTGGGTATTCTGTTTGACATCCAGGTTGGCTGCTGATTGTGTTATGCAGTATCACTTCTGTTTTGATACTGATAACATTTCTGTTGGTCTTATTTGTTTATTTAGCAATCGGCCTAACGGAAGATTGTTTGAATTAAGAATAAGAATTCGAACCAACACTTACGTATATTCCTTAAATTGAGAGTTGATGTTTGGTCTAACGGAAATTCATTAATTTCTTGGTTTATTGAGTAGTAGGAAATGATTCTGCCCAACGGTGATTCATTTAGCTTATGTTGTTATATGAAAATAGTTTTTGTTAAAGCCTTATGATTTTCTCTATTCTCATACGGAAGCTTATGTTTTCTTCCGACTTACGTGTGCACTTCATTTTATGATCAATAGTACTAATGACTGCTTTTTTTGTGTTGTTTTGCATGTTTGACACTCTTCTTTGTCAGTTGCTGTTTTGAACCAGCTCTCTTCGATTGAACCACTGAAGGGCAATAATTTCGGATGGTGGAAAAAAACAATTGCTCCTCGTTTTGGGTGTTATGGATTTGGACTATGCCTTACGCGTCGATCAGCCACCAAGGCATTCAGTTGGTGATACACTAGAATGTTTTGTCTCTTATGAACGGTGGAAGCGTTCTAATCGGCCGTCCCTTGTGATGATAAGAATTCTATAACTTCAGATATTCGATGAAGCTTACCTAAAAAGATAATACGAAGCAATTCCTCGCTTATGTTGAGGAGCAATTTCAATCATATTCAAAGGTTCCCGCGACAACTCTTGTGATGAAGTTTTTTACCCTAANCTCGAAAAAACAACCTATTGTTACTTTGTCTACATGTGAAGCTGAATATGTTGCAGCAACTTCTGCAACTTGTCATGCTGTTTGGTTACGAAATCTTTTACAGGAGTTAAATTTCTTACAGACTTCACCAACTATTATTCTGGTGGACAATAAATCAGCCATAGCATTGGGAAAGAATCCAGTTCTGCACAGTCGCAGCAAGCATATTGAAACTCGGTTTCATTACATAAGGGAATGCGTTGAGAAGAAAGTTGTTGATTTGGAATTTGTGAGAAGTAATGATCAGATGGCTGATATGTTAACCAAGCCTTTGAAAAATGAAGCATTTATCAGATTCAGAGACTTGCTTGGAATGAAGAAATGGTCAAGTTTAAGGGAGAGTGTCGGATGATAAACTTGACTTATTAGTCAAACTGCTTGTGTGTTTTATTAGATAAATAATTGGATAATGTTTAGGTGGTTATGAATGGATAAGTCGTATAGGTGGTTACGTATTTGAAAAGGTGTGTCCTTTAGGAATGTATAAGTATGTTGCAGTTATGAATAAACAAAAATATTCCCCTAAAAGTTTGCTCCCATCTTTTCGTTCTTGTAATTCAACAAAGAACAAGAATAACATTATTCTGCTGCAAAAAAACTCTAACACTATTTCAATCTTTGAGTTAGTTCTTCATGTGCCCATCTTCCCCATCATGACCACTCATTCCTTTTTCATTTCATTCACTACCGCAGATAACGGTATGCTAAACTTAGACATGCATCAATATAAAGAGAAAGATATAATGCTCAGGAATATAGAGTTTAAGGGAGGAGAAAAACCAAAAAACACATTCTTAAATCACCCCACACTAAAATCATGAAAATTGGATTATGTATACAATTAGGTTTGCTAGAAATGAAGGGATTTGAAGTTAATTTTGTCACATGGATTTGCAAATAAAATAATCTTTAGAGGTCATGTCCTTGGGAGTTGGGCAATCATTTCAGAAATAAAGATATAATTAATTTATGATTTATTTTGGATGTGGGAAGGTGCTTGTTTCAAAAGAGACTATGGAATTCAACTGCTATCAAATCATGTCTGGAGAAATACTTATAAATTAAATGTGATTTAAAGTAATTTTAATCATTGGACACTACTATTTAAAGAAAGAAAGAAAGAAATATATTGATTTTTTAATATAAAATAATTTTTTTGAGTTTTTAGCACCTATGTTGCACCAACAAGGGTACGGGTGCGAGATTCATTAAATTTTTAAGAATTCGATTAGGGTCGTTTAAGATTCGTTGATTAGAATAATCTAAATATACTATTTTTTTACAACTTACTCAATAATCCAATAATATTTCAAATCATTTCGATTATTAATATTGTTATGGTCTAAAAGATCGGGGTGTTAACAGTCAATAGGTTCGCGCTAAATTGAACCGGTTTTTATTTGTTTAAACTATGGGAAACGATTATGAATGTAAATTAATTGAACCGATTTTGATTTTCCACGGCAATTTAACGTGGAAAATTCTGTGTTAAGGGGAAAAAACCACAAGACTAAGAGCGTAATGACTCTTAGTCAATCGATTAATTAAACAGTGAAAACTACAAGGATCGAAGGCTAAAGATAATGACAAAGGTTTAAGCCAAATGCACAGTAGAAGAGAAAACAGAATAAAAACTCGTATTGCACGCGTAGCCGGTCCATGGACTAATCTTCAAATCTCGTATTTATATATGCAGCAGTTCGTGTAGCTTTTCTCCTGTAATCGCCACTCGCACGTCTTTAAGCCACCATTGAATGTGGAGTAACGCTCCCACTACTTAATAACCATCTGTAACCGTCGGCCCCGAAGTATAGGAAGGCGATTGTTAACTTAACCTTTGGTCATGTGATTTGTTTGGGCCTTCGGACCCCCTTTATGTTTGGGCCTTCAGGTATCCTTTACATAATTGAGTTATAACTAAGTTATGGATCTTAGATTGGAAAAGTTATTCTCTCGTTATATGGATCGGCCCGGAATAATTTGGGCCTCCACTAGTTCGGGGTACTAGGTCCCGTTGCTCTCATTGAATATGATGGAATGTATAAAATTTCGTTCAAATTAATTAAAATATATTTGTTTTCTTTTTTTTTTATTTTTAATTTTTAAAAATTTTTACGGACCGGGTGCGTTAGTTGCACGAATCCGAGCAAATTGTACAATACACTTTAACACATACTATGGACTTTCATAGTTTAGGCTCAATCCCATCAAAATTATTTCATTGAATGGGGTAACGCCGCTTTGGCATTAATATATTTACTTTTTAAAATATTTTAATTGGTTTACGATAGACAATATTACAAGATATATTACTTAAATATATAGTCTTACACGAACCTTAAGAAAATCTCAGAACAAATTGGGGATTTTTCGAAAATACATTAATTTCCAAATTCAACTTTCAAAACTATTTTTATTTTTTAAATCCTTTCATAATTACATTTTTTTCTTTTAATTTTTTTTTAGTTATAAATAATACATTTTTATAGCAAATAGAAAGGTAAGAGTCTATTTTATAATTTTAAAATACATAAGTACATATTTAAAAAATGTATATCATGTACCAAAATTTATTTTTTAAAAAAAATATATAATTTTTTTTATATTTTTTGCCGAACTTGGATAAACCTGTGTTCTACCCGAAAATCTGATATCATGCGATGTCAATTAAAATATCGGTGTCTCCCAGTTTTTGTCGTACCTGTCGGTATTAAAACATTGATTTCATTATATGTATTTTATTAAATATGTACTCCTATATTTTTAAAATTATAAAAAAGATACTTAACTTTCTATTTGTTATAAAAATATATATTTATAATAAAAAAATTAAGAAAAGAATATAAATATAGTTAAGAAATAGTTTAAATAATAAAGTTAGTTTTGAAAGTTGAATTTAGAAATTAATGTAGTTTTGAAAATCGGGGACGGACTCCACCCTAGCAATAGAGGAAAATATTTACAATGAAAGTGTAAAAACTATTATTACATATATTTTTGTTTTTATATTTTTATTTAGAAAATCCCACAGTAATTATATTTAATAAAATTTCGAATACCGATGCTTCCACATAAGGAAAAGAACATCCATTGTTCTAACTTCAAAGATTTAACTTAAAGATCCCAAAAGAAATGTAGAAGAAATGCAATAATGGAAAGAACTTTTTAAGAGGAAATTTGAACAAAGGAAGTGTGATCTTACTCAAAATTATTATTTTTATTCACTTGATCAGCCCGTCCGATGTGCATCAATTGTTATACCATAAGTTATCTTACTTAATAGTTCAATCAATCAAAATTGTGAGTAATTACCGCAAAATTGTGAGTTGCAATTCGTGAGCTTATGTTCTCTAGGAGTGGAAGTTCTTCCATTATATTCACTATATTTGAATGAAAATTGCAATGAATTCTCAAACCCCGAGTAGAGCAAAACTATTAGATTTTTAGAGTCAATTTTTATGTAACAATGTGTTTTGATATAATGTCCAAAAGAGAATAAAACACGTTGTAAAATACTTGAATAATTTTATAATAATGGTCAACAATCTCTCTTATAAATCAATCTAATCAATATCTTAATTTTGATGTGGGGTACTTCATTTATATTTCAACCGAGACATGGCCGGACAGATTGGCCTATTGGTCTACGATGGGAGTCCATTGTAGAAAAGATATAATCAATAAGACAAGATCACGTCAAATATGGTTTTATCCGGATAAATCGTATTGGTGATGCAAATATAATTTTGTAAATATTATGTTTATGTAAATATCTCAAACCACCTCTTCTATATAAGGATATCTTAGGATTCATTGTCAGATTGCTTTAATACCGAATTTGCTCTTCGTGTGCGTGTAGTATTCTTCCTCGAGTGATAATAAATTTGATTGTATCACCGGTCAAGTGGTTTTTACTCATTTTGGGTTTCCACATTAAACTTCTTGTGTCGTTATTTTTCTTATACTTTATTCTTGAATTCTAATTAACCTATCAAGATTGTTGGCACATATTTCCCAAAAAACCACAAGAAAAGGCAACTTCTTAATAATGTTTTTGTTGTAATTTTTAAAAACCATTACTATGAGATTCATGACAAAATTTAAATAAAAAAGGTTTTGAGCATAAAAAAAATCACAATATATCTTGAACTTTTATGCATTTCTAGCTAATATGTGATGCTATTATGTTGCATAGGAGACTTGGACATTTGTACCGAATATGTGAGAATCATGCTGAAAAAAATTTGGTTAATAAGTTACCGAAGTTTGAAACATTTTACCTGAAATTTGCTCGAATTGTGAGTTTGGAAAAGTCAACTAAACTTATTTTCTACCTCTCAATTTTAACCTACAAATAAATTGCAATCTATACACACTGATGTTGTGGCCATTTGCTCCTTCTATAAGTGGAAGTAAGTCTTATGTGATATTTATTGATGATTTCAGTAAGTTGTTGATTTCTTTTATATACCAAAATTTGAAGTTTTTCTACGGTTCAAAATATTCTAAGTATTGCTTGAAACTCAAATTACTTGTTTTATTAAACTTTAAGGTCTCAAAATGGTAATGAATATACTTCAGATGCATTTGAATTTTTTGATAAAAGAATGTAGGATTATTCATCATCTCAAATTACCTTATAATCCTTAGCAAAATAGTGTGTCAAAAATGAGAAAAAATTTATTTTGAATATGACTCGTTGTTTATTGCATGAAAAAAAATTATTCAATGACTTGTTTACTGCAAGTCATTGATTTTGAAACCTCATTTGAAAAATGGTTTGACATAAAACCAAATTTAAAATTTGTAATGGTGTATAGTAGTGTGCTATTATTATATTGATGCACCTTTGCAAAACAAGTTTCATAAAAGAGCATTTATTGGTGTTTTAGTTGTTTATAGTAAATATGTTAAAGGTTATCATATTTAAAATCCTAAAAATAGACAAGTAGTTATTTTTTGAAGTCAAAAAATTAATGAACATACTATATGGGACTTTGAAAAGAATGCTCTGAAAACAATTTTTCAGCCTATCGAGTTTGATTTAGATGATCTGATGGTATATGTTAATGTTCCCTAAATCTCTAACCCTTTATTAAATGATGTTTCTGATTATGAAGAACATTTAAGTTATAGGAACATGCCTAGTTGATGTGTATGTTAAATGTAATTTAAGCATAGAAAGTGAACATAAAACAATATTTGAAGCATTAACTTCCCTTGTAGGAAGGCAGTAATGGAGGAATAGTTACGAATGATAAACAAGCACTATACTTGGGTGGTTGCATATGCTCCTACCGATGGACATATAATTGGCCTTATATGTACTTTTTGAGTCAAATTAAATATAGATGGTTCACTTAATAAGCACAAGGTAAGATTGTTTGTCAAAGGTTACGATTAACATGAATGTAATGATTATTTTACCATTTTTTCATTATTTTAGATTTGATACTATTCTAGTGTTGCTTGCACTATCTGCTATTTTTAATTGAAATATCCTTCAATTAGATATGAGTTTTTTTTAATTGAAATTTATTGAAGGAAATCTTTCTAACTCAACTTCTATGTTTTAATATACCTAGAAAATGTTTACCTTTAACATTTCTAAAAAAGCTATCTGATGAGAATTTCGGAACCCGGTATCTCAAACTGAACGAGGCCTAAGTCATTCTAGGCTGACCCAAGTGATGGAAGTCGAACCTAAAGGCCTAAGATTAAACTTTCAATATACATTCAACCCAATAAGGATAGCTGGACCCGAAGGCCCACTTAGGCTGAGCCCATTAATCAATAGCTAGGACCGAAGGATAGCGTTGTACGTTATCCAATCCATCACTTCGAGGACCGATCCAATAGGTTACAACCAACGTGTCTTGTGCTTCGAGCTTTGTCATGCTTTCCACACTTCGGGCCCAATCACGCAGTCTGCACTTCCGGCTCATCCACGTTTTTTGCCATGGGAAAACGACTTTGTCAGAGGCAGTTACAGGGCGTGATCCACACGCGTTCTCTTCTATAAATGCAGGGCTCGATGGCAAACTAAGAAGGACCTTTTGGATGCGCGAATCAGCTTATACTCTGTTGGTTTCCCCATCGCGCTTTCTCTTTTTACCTTAGTCATCTTCATAAGTCCTCATTGTTTGTAACATGAATTATTTCATTAATATATCGGCTAAGAGCTTTTTCAACTCTTAGTCTGATGGTTTTTCCCCTTGTTCAGGGGTTTTTCTACTCAAAATCGATGTGCTATTTGTTTCCTTTTATTCGCAATCGTTTCCCAATTTCAAACAAATTAAAACCGAGTTCGTCGTATTACGAACTGGACGACTGTTGATACTCACTCGTTTTTTACCACAACAGTTTGGCGATGTCCTTGAGAACGATTTTCTAATCCCAATTTGAAGTTTCTCCCTGGGATAGGACAAGCAAAGGCATGGGGACCGAAAAATCGACGAACGATAGTGACGTGCTTCCCATCAACCTTCCAGCCTCTGCTTTCTTTCTGTAGGACCTGGAGGCTGTTGTCCGGAAGATGGTGCTAGAGATTACGTCGGAGAAAAGTGGAACAGAACCACCGGCTGTTATGAGCCCTGTTATTACAAATACAGGGTACGAGAATGACCCTGAAGCGCGCAGCTCCGAATCAGGTGAGGTGTAACCATGAGAAGGCCGAGATATCGATCTACTCCACCTCCTCCAACCAGAGCCCCAACTCCCGTTCCTGGGACTGATTAGGAACGTATGCAAAAGCGTATCGATGAACTCACCAAAGAGTTGGAGACCCTGCTTACGCAAAGGAATTGTGAGCCGGATCTTGGGTGAAATCCTAGTTTAATCAACAGGGCTATGGAGGCCCCGATCAAGCGGAGCAAGGATGACGATTGGTGGCATAACCTGCATATTTCCCAAACGTCCTCCCAGCAATCTGGCGGTGTCTCTGCTACATTGGGAGATTTGATGCTCCCATTTTCTGAGGAGATCTCGGCGGCAGTCCCAGAGGGTTGCCGACGTTTAGAGACGACGGAGATCCTATCGATCACGTCGCGGACTTTGAATTAAGGATGGGAACAGTTCGAGCCTCTGACTCACTCAAGTGTCGCATCTTCGTGGTAGGATTACAAGGCGATGCCCGAACCTGGTTCAAGAACTAGCCGGCCCGATCCATACAGTCGTTTGACTGATTTATTTTGGCTTTTTTAAGCAGTTCGCTCCAAATGTAGGACCACCCCGAAGCAGGCATGAACTATATAACCTGAAGTATATCCCGGCAAAGATGAGTCTCTGATCCTTCATGGATAAATTTAACAGAACCGCCCGAGGTATCAAATTGGAGCTCATAGACAAGATCGATATCTTACAGCAGGTCTTCGGACCGTGTGGCTTTTCGGCCAGTCTGGTAAAGAGTCCACCATCCACCTAATGAAAATCAACAAGTATATTAAGGTGGATGAAGCGTTGGGACCGAGCTATAGGAAGCCTAAGAGCCCGTAGGTGATCATAGGGTTTCTTAGCCTAAGAAACAGCCCCGAGAAGTAGTAGCTATAACTTAGAAGAATGTTCCCACGAAGAAGGAGGACAAGCGGGTGTATTGTGAGCTACATCATAATCATTATTACTCTACATTGAAGTGCCCACTATTGCCGGAGACAGTAGCGGTGATGAAGATGGAAAAACCAAAAAAAGACGATCCTAAGGGCAAGAGAGCTCAATTGCCCCAAAGAGGCCATCAAGATGACAATCGTCATAGGCCACGGGGCTGTGACAATCGGGGACAACCCCGAAACTATTATGATAGAGCGGTGGACCGAAGATCACTTCCACAAGAAAATGAAATAGGCCAGCACGGTCAAGAGAACCATGGCTAGGGCCGAAGAAGAAGATGGTGGGGTCAGGGCGGTAGAGCCCCGCAGAACGAATGTGGAAGACAGGAGAATCCCCCTCTTCTTCGAGCTGAAATGGACACTCAACCTCCCGAAAATGAGGTAGTTCCCAGAGAAAGAGAAGTGGTTTGAGATATTTATGTTATCTCAAGGACAACTTCACCGAAGCTTATCGGGAAGGAGTTACTGATCCATATGATGATCCTCTTATCATCACTAGAATTATTGTCAATCGTCGGGTCCACAAGATCTTGGTGGACACCGGGGCTTCGTGCAACTTGATAAAGCGCGAAGTAGCCGAAATGTTGGGAGCTCCAGGCCATGATCTCCTTATTGCTAACATCACCCTCTGGTCATTCGACCAATGGAGTGTCATTCCGTGTGGGAAGATCATATTCCCCATTACTTTGGGAGATCAGCTCAAGGACCGAAAGGAGACTCTGGAATTTATCGTTGTGGAAGTTGATTTGGCTTACAACGCCATCATCGGACGGACCGGGCTTAGTAAGTTTGAGGCGGTCCATTCTACTTATCATATGATGGTCAAGTTCCCCTCCGCCCATGGAATTATATATGTAAAGGGGGACCAAACAGTAGCAAGACAGTGCTATATGAGTTCGTGCCAAACTTTGGCACCAGTTAAGAGAGTCCGATTAGATTTGTTAGAAGAGCCGCCTCTCCCGAGGCAAGCTATGGAACCCATCGAGTTCAAACTGATCAACTTGGTTGAAGGGGATTCAACCAAGACTACTCGCATCTGGGCACACCTAGCCCCATCTTTTGAGGAAGAACTAGTCTACTTGCTGAGAAGCCATATGGACGTATTTGCTTGAAGCCGGGACAATGTCTCGGGGATTGACCTATCCGAAAGTGAACATCGGATCAACATTGCGCTCGAAGCTAAGTCTATCCGGCAAAAGAGGAGATGCTATTCTCCTGAAAAAATTGAAGTTATTCGGGCAGAAGTGAATAAGCTGCTACGATCCGGTTTCATAAGAGAAATCCACTATATTGAATGGGTTGCAAACCTTATAGTGGTTTCCAAGACAGATGGGAAGTGGAGAATGTGCATCGATTTTACCGATGTGAACAAGAGCTGCGAATCTGATCCTTGCCCCTGCCACATATTGATCGATTGGTGGAAGCTGTTGCTGGCAGCACTATGATGAGTACTATGGATGCTTACTATGTGTACCATCAGATCTTCCTTGCTAAAAAAGATCAGAAGAAATCAGCCTTCATGACCGAGGATGGTGTTTATTGTTATGTGGTCATGCCTTTCGGCTTGAAGAACGCTGGAGCAACATACCAGAGGCTGGTTAATAAAATATTTAGAGATTTGATAGGCCATATGATGAAAGTGTATGTTGATGATATGATTGTCAAGTCTATGAATGATGAAGACCATATTTCTTACTTGTCTCGTTGTTTCGAAGTATGCCGTAAATAAAATCTCAAACTAAATAGAAACAAGTACTTCTTCGGGATTCGAAGTGGCAAGTTTATAAGATATTATGTTTCTGAGAAAGGCATAGAGGTTAATCATGAGAAAGTTCAGGCCATCATTGACATGCAACCTCCAAGAAACAAAAGGGAATTCCAAAGGCTTACTAGCCATTTAGCTGCGCTAAACAGATTTATTTCTAGATCTACGGATCGGGCCTTGCATTTCTTCAGAGTATTAAGGAAAGCAAGTCATCTGGACTGGACCGAAGAATCTAATAGGGCTTTCTTAGAGTTGAAAACTTATTTGAGCACTCCCTCTGTGATGGTGAGTCTAAACAACGACGAACCTTTGGGATTATATCTAGCTATATCTGAAGTCGCAGTAAGCGCAGCTCTGGTTACCATTAGAGATGATGTTCACATACATGTTTATTATGTAAGTCACTCTTTGGTATATCAGAAACTAGAAACACTAATCTGGACAAATTCATGATGGCATTAAAGAAAATCATATCTAAGCTAAGACATTATTTTGAAGGCCGGATGGTTTATGTCTATACTGATCACCCTTTGAAGGCAGTTCTGAATCAGGCAGATCTGAACGAGAGATTATCTAAGTGGGCAATCAAGATAAGATCCATGTATCTGGAATTCGTGCTTCGAAGGGCGATCAAAGCTCAGGTTCTTGCTGACTTTGTGGTGGAAATGACCCAATTAGCTATATTCTTAAACCAAGAGGATGATCGATGGATCAACCTTAAGAGGAAAAGGAACGGGCATGTATTCTTATCAACGAACCATGGAGCGGGCCCATAATAAGCGCGTCTTACCCTGAGATTTTTCAGAAGGTGACATCGTTCTTATGAATGTAAAATTTCAGAGAAATATTGGGAAACTAAATAGAAACTGGGAAGGGCCTTATCGAATTTTGAAAAACTACGGAGCTGGAGCTTATAAGTTGGAAACATTATATGGAAATGAGATCCCCTGAACCTGGAATATTACGAACCTCCGGTGATATTTTTGATAAAATCTTTGATATTTAATGACAATTCTGAACCATAAAATGTTTCTCAAATTATGAAAAAAATACAATGAACGTAATACAAATTATTTATATCTACGTGATTAACCGATCTTGAATTGGATTTTTTGGACGAGTCTAGATTGGTGACCGTAGCGGTTCATTCACAAGGCTCCCAAGTGGTTGTGACCGCATCTGACGAGTCAGATGCTCCCAAGTGATTGTGACCTTTGAGTACTTATATGGATCGCAAAACTCCCAGAACCCACTGCGAACAAAATCTCTCCTTCGACGATGTTCACTCTCCGGAAATGACCCTTACATCCTTGTATTCCGTCATAAGAAGAGGTAACGGGGACAGAACCAGACAGTCAAAGAGCAAATACAAGCATGTCTTGGAACTTATGTAGAGCAGAGGCTTGGCCAAAGTCTGACGCGGGACTTATATTAGAACTGGGCTTCGACAAAGCATGTCATTGGACTCATAAAGAACCGGGGCTACACCGCCAAAGTTATAATAATTAGCAAGGACGGAATAAAGAGTGATCTATTAATGCGTTTAAGTTTCCCTAACTTATTGAGCCTAGCAAAATTCCAACCTAAGTTAAGGTGAACAAAGGGTCTAAGTTCAATATTAACCCCGAAATTACACTTAGAAGAAAAACTGAGTATATTGAAACAAGTTAGAGTTACATCAAAAACAAAATACAATATGGGGGATCTAAGATATAAGAGTTAGTCCACTTGTCCTTCCTCTCTATCTGTTTCCCCAAACTTCTCCACGTCCATGCCTTGAGATCGTCCAGTTTCCTCCCTTTCTCCTCAACCACCTCGTTGACTGATTTCTCCATTAAGTCAAACAGAGGGAAGTTGGGATCCTTTTCTAGTGAAGGCTCATCTAAAACTGGGATCTCCTTGAAATTTTCATGCTTGGTTAGGGGGTCAAGTGACTTCCAGCTCTAATCTTCAGAATCCAGGCCGAACTTCTTGATTACCTAGCCCTTCATATTGTCCATATACTGGAAGACATTGGACCCATAAACGTTTGCCGCCAATGCAAACAATAGTGGAGACCGAGCGAAGCTAAGAAGCGCTTATCGGACCGCTTCCTTTGTCGCTTTCTTACTCCTAACGAAGTCTTCTTTCAAGACATCTTTCTCCTCTTGGGACCGAAAGAGAAGTATGTTGTTTTGGTCAGATAGCTCTTGTATCTGACGCTCCAACTCCATAACACGGGCAGCTGCAGAGATGGCAGCTTGTTGGGCATCCTTGTACTTTGCTTCCCACTCTGCCGCCTGAGAAGTCACGAGCGAAACCTGAGTGCTCGCTCTCAGTAACTCTCCATTCAAGCGGTCCCGCTCTTCTCGGACCGATACCAACTCTTGCTGTTTAATCTTAACTTGCCGTTGAGTCAGGGCAAGTTGGTCTTCGATTTCTTCCTGTTGTCAAGATGTGTTATTAATGGTGATACCTTGAGCAAGTCCTCTCTTGGGACAACTATCCAAACATAGCAGGGCTCCCATTCATGAAGGGAGTCCTCTTTATCGACTATGGCGCACTCTTTGGTGTGGATCGCTATATAGTATAACCTAAGACATCCTAGAAACATTTTTCCCTTTCGTGACCCGACCAAAAACAGGTTAAAAAAATGTTTCATGTTTGGTTCTACGCCCTGTTAATAACATAAAAATAAACACTACTATGTACACGTAGCTACCCGGAAAGAGAGCGTAGGTTGGGCAATGGATTTCCCGAAGTACGGCAGCTACGAAAGGGTGTAAAGAAAACCTTAAGTCGCACTTCAGGGAGGCGTAGCTAACTGGCAG
Organism: Utricularia reniformis; assembly: GCA_009725065.1. NCBI lineage: Eukaryota > Viridiplantae > Streptophyta > Magnoliopsida > Lamiales > Lentibulariaceae > Utricularia > Utricularia reniformis. The sequence goes on along the minus strand of RWGZ01001214.1, from coordinate 707,071 downwards.
AGCGCTAGCAGGGACGTTCATCTCAGCGGGAAGGAAGCATGGTACATCTTCCTTCCCTCTCCAGATGGAATAATGAGATGGAATTGAGAATTCGACCCGAAGTTCTTCGGTGTCAATCTCAGAGACAACGGGATACCTAGCCTTACGGGGTGCCATGAGCTATTACCATGAGATTTTGGAAAACAAAAAGGGTCGCAAAGAAGAAGAACGATGTCGTTGGAGAAGGCAAGGGTTGGGCAATTTTTTGCATGGCAACGATGGTTGCACAGTGGCTAAACCCCTATTTTTATACTCTCTCACTGGCCATTCACAGGCTGACACGTATACTGCTGAAGGCGGCCACAATCTGACGATATGCTCCCTCTGTGGAATACGGAAGGGCGCATGCCATTTTTAAATCTCAAAATACGCTTTTTCTCATAGCCGTTATAATTTTCAAACTTTTAAACTAACCGTAAAATTCACTAAGTACATGATCGGTCTTAGGGGCGCTGTCACAGCTGGTTCGGGTATGGTCTTCTGTTCTTTCAATCGGGCCTCCATTTTATTAAAATAACTCCAGTTTTTGTTAACAGTTTTTAAAAATTAGTTCATAATTATCACTGTCATCTCAATGCACTCTACTGTCACCACACCTCACCGTAACTTTGAAAAGCTAAACCAAACAACTCCATTATGTTTCAAATGAAATATGATGTTGACATTCTGAAAAATCATGGCTTCGAAAATTGTAGTGGAGTGCAACACCGATGATTCCATCACACTAAGATTGGGAACATTGTGATGCTCCTGTGGTCGATGTTTTTGTTTACATGTCTTTGATTAGAAAGTTAATGTTTTTATGCAAAACTAGACCTCATATTTCATTTTTATTATTAGGATTCATTCATTGTTGTACTTTAATCTTAAATTAATGTTGCTAGACTAATTTTATGAGTTGGACTCAACTTGAAGTGGTGTCATTCATCTTAATGTTGGACCAAAACTATTTGATGTTTTTTTTAGCTTCTCCGCGGCACCCTCACTTTCTGTCTATTAGACTTGATTATCTTCAGGATGATAAATTGAGAGTGCTGACCAGAGGGAATTAATCCTCCGGTGTGATCAGCACAAAAAAAGTTAAAATGAAGGATGAGAAGAACATAGAATTGTGGTTAAAATCCACTATTTTCCTTAAGTAAAAATACAAATAGTATACATGTATACTAACAGAATATCAAAAATAAATGGACGTGGCAACAACTCCACTTATTACACTACTTCTTCTATGAGATAAAATGTGAACGTGGTAGTTTAACATCCCCTCGCAAGATTAGCATGTATGTCTTCATGCCAATCTTGGAGATTAATATTTGAAATTGTGTGACTCAAGTCCTTTTGTAAGAAAATCTGCAATCTGTCCCTTTGATGGAGTGTATTTGATTGAGATTACTCTATTATGCTCTTTTTCCCGAACAAAATGACAATCTCGTGCGAAGTGTTTCGATGTCTCATGTAATATAGGATTCCTTGCCAAATGAATTGTAGATTGATTATCGCAAAATATAGAGGAGGTATCCGTTGGATTTTCAAAGTCACTCAGTAGATCCTTAAGCCACATCAACTCACAAGTGAGTGAGGAGAGTGATCTAAACTCTGCTTCCGTCGAGCTTCTAGAAACAACCGATTGTCTCTTAGATTTCCAACTTATGATACTAGTCCCTAAAAACACACAGAAACCTGAAACTAATCGGCTTGTAGCTAGACATCCGCTCCAATCACTATCACATAATCCTATAAGAGTAAAATCTGAATCATATGACAACATAATTCCCTTTCCAAGGGCATTCTTCAAGTATTTCAGAACTCTAAAAGCAGCTTGCAGATGCACTTCTGACGGATTATTCATAAATTGAGAGAGTATGTGTACTGAATAAACGATGTCAGGCCTAGTGAATGTGAGATAGATAAGTTTCCCTATAAGACGTCTGTAACCAGTAGCATCAATGAGTGTACTGTCATTAGAACTGGTAAATTTATGGTTCTCCTGAATAGGTGTATTGGCAGGTTTTGCAGTAGAAAGTCCATATTGATCAGTAAGATCCAAAGAATACTTCCATTGACATAACACACTTCCATCTTTTGATCTCGCTATCTCTATTCCAAGGAAATATCGTGGAACTCCAAGATTTCTCAAACCGAACCTTGAGAAGATACCTTACAACATCAGAAATTGTATCTGAAGAGCAACTACCAATCACAATATCATCTATATACACCAATAAAGCAATGAGTTGTGAGTCTGCTGAGACTTTTATAAAAAGGGAATTATCTGATTGGGATTGCCTGAAACCGTATGATGATAGTGCTTTTGTAAGTTTGGGGTTCCATTGTTGTGAAGCCTGCTTAAGTCCATACATGGCCTTCTTCAAACGGCAAGCAGTTTTCTGTCCAATAGGTACTTTATATGTACTATGTATTATGTAGCCCTGGGGCGGTTCCATGTAGACTTCTTCGATTAACTTACCATTCAAGAATGCGTTATTAATATCTAGTTGGTGTATATACCAATTAAACTTGGCTTCTAATGCAAAAAACAGTAGCACTGTTGATTGGTTGACAACTGGACTAAATGTCTCGTTTAAGTCGAACCCTTCAATTTGGTTGAATCCTTTAGCCACGAGTCTAGCCTTGCACCGTTCTAGGGATCCATCCGCCTGAAGCTTCATTTTATAAACCCATCTGCATCCCACCATATGTTGAGAAGAAGGAACAAGAGTAACATCACAAGTATCATTATTGATTAAAGCTTCTAAATCAATATACATGGCAGCTTTCCAAATAGGTATTACACTGGCTTCGGCATATGTTGAAGGTTCAGAAATGGAATTAAGAGATACAATAAAGGCCTTGTATGACGGTTTAAGATTCGCAGCAGATATATACCGATCAATTGAATATGGAAGCTGTGGAAAATCCAGTAGATGGAAATCATACATTTTTAAATAGGAAGGTGGATTTCGGTTGCGAGTCCCAAGTCATAAATGCACTGAATGTTTATGCTCATTGAGAGGAAATTGACATACATCATCTAGGGTTGTTTCAATTGTGGAAGAAATAGGTTCAAAGAGTTGAGGTTGTGCGTTTTTTATGTCTCTGGTGGATGTCTGAGGTATAAAATGATTGGGGTCATCAAGAAGAGTCAAAGAATCATTTATGTGGGAATCAGGGACTGTCTCACGTACATTTGCAAACTCTTTTTGTGTTTTTTGTTGGTCTAATGGAAATTGATCTTTAAAGAATGTAACATCTTTTGAGTAAAAAATCTGGGACGTTTCAAGATCAAATAATCTATAGCCTTTGGTGTGAGAAGGATACCCAATAAATACGCAGCGTCTTGAACGAGGATCAAACTTCTTCCTATGAGATTTTAATGTGGTTGCAAAGGCCAGACATCCAAAGACAAGCAGAATTTCATACGGAGGTAACTGATCATAAAACATCTTAAAAGGAGAACAAAAGTGCAGAACCTTGGAGGGTAGTCAGTTAATAAGGAAAGTTGATGTCAGCACGGCATACCCCCATAAATTTATCGGCAATTTAGACTGAAATAATAATGCTCTTGCCATAACGAGAATATGCTGCAATTTTTGTTTCACTACCGTGTTCTGCTGTGGAGTTTCCACATAAGTTTTCTTGTGAATGATGCCTTGACTAGCATAGAATTCATCAATTTTAAATTCCGGGGCATTATTCGATCGAATGATTTGAATATTAGACTGAAATTGTGTCCTAACCATAATGCAGAAGTGCTTAATTAAAGAACTTGCCTCTCCCTTGGATCGCATCAAAAAAGTCCAGGTTAATCTAGAAAAGTCATCGACAATACAAAAGAAGTATCGATATCCATTCAAAGCTTCAGTATCGTAAGCCCCCCATGTGTCAATGTGAATTAATGAGAATGGTTGTATTGTGTTTTTAACATGATCTGGAAATGATCGTCGCTTTGTTTCACCTTGAAACATGAGTCACATGCATAATTATGAGGTAAAATTGCAGAAGGAGAAATCTGATTAATATGTGAGATTGTATCAAAAGCTAGATGTCCTAATCTCCAATGCCACAAACAAGCTTTAGAAACATTAGCATTCAAACTAACAATATCATTTCCTATCTTTGCATAATCTGAAAATTTCTGGAAAGTTTTCTAAATGTAAAGACCTCCTTCCATGTTAGCATGTCCAATCATCCTCCATAGTGAAAGAGCCTAAATCCGAAAACCATTAGTACTCATCAAGATTCAGCAGTTCATGGAACCTGTTAGTCTTGGCATAGATATGAGGTTAAACTGAAATGTAAGAATGAAGAGGACATTATATAACAATAAATCATATGTGAATGACAATGTACCAACAATAGAGACTACAATTTGTGTCCCATATGTTTTATCTTAACACATATGTTTTGATGCACCCAAATCAATAATCCAAGAACTTTTAATATCACAATTATGTTTGGGAGATCTATCACTAGAATTAATGCCAGATAAACAGAACATGTTACCTTAAGTATGTGTGACTCCAGTTATGGCTCCTCTAGCAATTGTAATAATATTTGCTGCTGGGAGTTGTGACTAAGAAGGATTCCCTGAGATTGATAAATTCTGATTCAATATTGTCATAAGTTTTTCTAATTGCTCATTATTTAAAGCTGGTAGAGTAACAGCAAGAGAGTTGGAAACACTCTCTACCGCAGCCTGATTTGCAAATGGCATTGCCCTTTTTCTTCTTGAAGTTAGCTGGATAACCGATTAATTTGTAGCAAGATTCTTTAAGATGGCCTTTCATCTTGCAGTGAGTGCACAACATATCTTTCTTTTCGATGTTTTTCCCGAACATAGCTATAGCATCACTGTTAATCTCAGATGATGGGGAAATACTTTTTCTCTGGGATTCTTCTAGTAGTACATAGCCATATGCTTCATTCACAGTGGGAAATGGTTTTTGTCCCAATAATTGTGACCTAACAACTACAAATGCTTCATTCAAACCATTAAGAAACTTGAATATTCGGTCCTTTTCTTGTAGGGTTGCATAAACTTCAAAACAACTGGAGAACATTGACCACATAAACAGTGTGGTATGGTGCGATAGTTGTTCAATTCTTCCAATAAGATGAAGAGACTGGTAAAGTATTCATTTACCGATCGATTATCCTGAATCAAGGATGAAATATCGGCATATATTTGACACACTCTATTGTCATCAGGGAGTGAGTACCTGTTGGAAAGAGTATCCCAAATACCTTTTGCCATTGGAATATAGAAAACAGTTTGGGCTAGAGAATTCTCTATAGATCGGAGAAGCCATGAGGTAATCAGATCGTTGCACCGCTTCCATTTTCCATACGCATCAGTGTCGATTCTGGGTTCTTGAATGGTGCCATCAAGGAAACCCATCTTGTTCTTAATAGAGAGTGCCAATAGAAGGGAATGTCTTCAGGTAACAAAATTGTTTCCGTTGAGTGGTGCAGACGTGACAAAGGGATTAAGGCTGTCACTCGGATGAACATAGAAAGCAGATTCAAGGTCTTCCATCACAACAATTTGGTTTCCCTTATCGTCTTCGCCCAGCTCCGATACCATATTAGACTTGATGATCTTCATGATAGTAAATTGAGAGTGCTGACCAGAGAGAATTAATCCTCGGTAAGATCAACACAAAAAAAGTCAAGATGAAGGATGAAAAGAACAGAGAATTGTGGTTAAAATCCACTATTTTCCTTAAGTAAAAACACAAAGATTATACAGATATATATATTAACAGAATAGCAAAAATAAAGGAACGTGGCAACAACTCCACTTACTCCACTACTTCTTCCATGAGATAAATGTGAACGTGGTGATTTAACATTGTCCTTATCTCTTTTACATTTTCTTATCTCCTCATCGTATTAGAATGTGAGTTGTATATTTTACTTTGTTGTATAAATTCGAAGTTGCTCTTTAATGACTATAGTTGGAGAAGTGATATTTGCTAGTGGACCAATGGCTTGTTCATATAGGAGCCTATATTAATTGGCAAGGACTATGATCAGCCATTGAATACGATTTACTACAATAAACCTAACAATTCTACAGTGACTTAGTTGAAAGTTTATGAGGAAAGGGTAATTCGTTCTTTTTTTTCCATAGATTTTTTATTTTCTGTTGTTGATACCACACTATTCATTAGAATCATCAAAAGATGCTTGGGAAAAATAAGAGATTTCTTTTCAATGGCTAAGGAACTGATAAGATTAAAAGAAGTTTGATATTTTAAATCTAAAAAGGATTGAAACTCTAACGGCTAAGGAACTGATAAGATTAAAGATTATTTTGATTGATTAATGTCTATTGCTAATCAAATTCATTTATTTGATTGGGGTTTGGATGATAAATGTGTTGTTGAAAAATATTTGTCTCTATCCCTATGAAATTTGATGTGAGATTATCCACTATTGAAGTTGGGTCTAAAATTTTAGAAATGAAAATTTATGAGTTTTTTTTTAAGTTAACTTTTGCTTTACAGTCATAAGAGTCGAGATTAGCCTCAAGCGAAGAATTTGAAGTCTGTCAAAAGTTTTTGTTATAACATGATAATAAATCTAAAATATAAAGAAAAATGGTTTTGTTAAACTTCCTAAAAGTAAGTTTCCACATGTCCTCATTATAAAAGAACTAATTATTCTTAACAGTTTTGTTTTCAACATTCTAGTGAAAAATATTCTATTTGTTCCAAATTTAGACATATTGATAGAATTTATCTTACATATATATTACATGCAAATGTTGATGAGTCACATGTTATTGAACCAAGTGATGGAGTCCCCTTTGTTAATCATTTTTAACTGAAGTAAGTATTTGTGTTTGTACCAATAAAAACGGATAATGCATTAACTATTGAAACTTCTTGTGATTGGTACATGGATGGTGGTTGTTTAAACCACACGACTAACAATAACCACTAATTTATTGTTTTTGATAAATTTTATCAAACCTCTATAAAAAGGATTGGTGGAAAATTGATGAAAGTTTCAGCTATTACTATTGTAATATAGAAAATTCTTTGGCAAAATGTTGATATCATGTGCTCTTTATGTTTCTGGTCTTGGTGTTAATTTGTTGAATTTGTGATAAATTCATAGTGACAGTATTGTTGTTATTTTCAAATATCAATTATGTGATATTATTGATAAAAAGATTATAAATTGCTTAATGTTTCTTAAACCAATCGCTGCTTTATTTTGAAATTTGATACATTTCGAGCTAATACTTGTTATGATGCTATTATGTAGCATAGATGATTTGGTCATTTGAATATTTAATATGTTCAAATTATGCTAAATAAAATTTTGGTTAATGATTTACCAAAGTTTGAGCTTCTTTTTTTGAAATTTGCTCGATTTTTGAAAAATGTCATCAAAAATCATTTTGAGTTCTTCATTTAAAGTTACAAAGAAATGCAATTGACCCACAATGATGTTTGTGGCCCTTTTTCGTTTACTTCTCTAACTCGAAGTACATATTATCTGAAATGCATTGATAATTTCAGTTGGTACTGTTAGATTCATTCTATATGCCAAAAGTCTAAAGTTTTTCTAGTATTTAAAATATTCAAAGTATGGGATGAAACTCAAAGTATTTGTTTCATTAAAACTTTGAGGTATGATAATGGTAATGAATATACTTTAACTTCATTTGAACTTTTCTAAGAGGATGTGGGTTATTCATCATCTCACAGTACTTTATAATCCTTGGCAAAATGGTGTGCTAAATGAGAAACAAATCTATTTTGAATATGACTCGTTGCTTACTGCATGAAAAAGAATTATCTTGTTTTTATGGCTCAAGCTGCTTTTACCTTAGTTGTTTTGAAAAATCGAATGTCTACCAAGTCAATTGATTTAGAAAGCCCATTTGAAAAATGGTTTGAGATAAACTATCTTTAAAAATTCTAAAGTTCATGGTAGTGTGTTCTATTGTAATATTGTTACACCTTTAACAAACAAGCTTACTAAAAGGGTATTATTGGTGTTCTAGTCGGTTATAATGAATATTTTAAAGGTTGTCGTATTTGCAATCCTAAAAAAATACAAGTAATTATATCTAGAAGACAAAAATTGAAGAATATATTTGGGACTTTGAGAAGAATACTTTGTAAGGTATTTTTCAGCCTAATGAGTTGGTTATCGATGAACCTGATGTTGATGTATATATGTTAATGATTTGGTACTGATGATGAAGAGCATTCACTTTGAGAAACACGCAAACTTGTTGATATCTATGCTGGATGTATATTAAGTATAGAAAATCCTAAAAGAATACATGAAGTATTAACTTCCCAAGTATTGAAGTTAGCAATGGAGGAGGAGTTACAAATGATAAACAAGTAAGTACGTAGGTACTTGTAGATGCTACCACGTGTAAAATAATTGGCCTTATGTTATTTTTTAGTCAAATTAAATGCATATGACTCACTAAATAAATATGCAAGATTGATTGTCAAAGCTATGATCAAGAAGATAGTATTGATTATTTTCATAATTTCTCACATGTTACTAGATTTTATACTATTCGAGTGTTGCTTACATTATTTGCTATTTTTAAATGGAGTATCTATCCATTTGATGTGAAATCAGTTTTTTGAATGGAGATTTAATGTAGGAAATCGATGTAACTCAACCTCTAGGTTTTGATATTATTAGAAATTTGGACATGTGTACCTTCTAAAAATTATCTTGTATAGTCTTAAACAAGCTCTAGATTGGTGTTCAAGTTGGATAAATTCATATTATCATGTCTTTGAGAAAATCGTGTTTGATTTAACACTTTATGTGAAACATGTCAAAGAAGATTCCATAATTTTTGTTTATGTGAATGATATTTTTATTTCTCAAAAAAGAGAATGGTTTGCAATGAATTTAAGAATCAACTATTTGGCATGTTTGGAACATCGTTGAGAAAATAGTGGTGAGATGAGATGACTCACGTCGTCTTTTGGAAAACCGTCGTTAGGTGCCCGTCGGGTAAGTATGGACTTATGCGTCTTTGCAAATGCATTTATATATGCTAACGTGAATCAATGTGGCATCATTTGCAACATAATTTTTTAATATATAACTACTACCAATAAAGAAAGAACAAATGGAAAATTTTAGCGAGTTTAGCACTTACGAAAATTGGGTAAAACCTTGGAACGTACATATCTGGAGCGTCATGTAGAAATCAATACATGTAGTACAATACATATATACTACATTCAGAATAATCGGTTTGGTGCGGTACATGTACTTAATGTTAGTTGACGATATCATAACAACTATAAGACACTATTTACTAACATCATGCCAACGGATAGGAATATTGTGGAAAATGTTTTTGCTATCAACGTTGTTGCGCAATCCGTTCATGTCATTAAGAAACATAAGGCAGAATCAGAGTTTGTCGTGTTGTCCCCAATTAATACGATTAAGCATACATGTACAATCTAGGCTCGATGGAGTTTTGTTGCATTGTCCCTAATGAATTAAACATGAGCATTGTGCGAGTGTTGACATCACTTAAACCACAAAACACCAACAATGACAAACACTTATTTTTAAGTAATCAACGAATTCATCGTCCTCCTATGACAGTGGGGCTATGTGGGTGAATTTCCTTAACGCACCACATCACATCATTGTCCCTTATATATTGACTTATCAATGACATTCTCGTTCCACGGTGCCTTTGGGTCTTAGGGGTAACAATCGTCAGAAATAGAGCGATGAGGGAGATTGACATTCACCAACAAATATATGTTGAACAGTTTATGGACAAATTCAACATGAAGCATGCAAAAGAGGTGGGTGTACACTTGAGAACTCAATTCCAATTGAGTAAGAATTCTTGTCCAACCAAGAATGATGCTCAGGAAAAAATGGTGATCGTATCATATACATCATTAGTCGATAGCCTAATGTATTTGATGGTTTGCACAAAACCTTATATTTCCTTCTTGATAGATGTGCTAAGAAGATATATGTCGAACCCTTTGACGGACCATTTGGAAGTAGGCAAGTGGCTTTTTGAGAAATAGTCAAGTGGAACAAACTGGAAAGATCAAAAAGTGATCGGGAAAATGCTCTATGGCTGGAGGATGAGATTGTTGGAACGGAACTCTTATCGACAATGTGTCGACAGAGTAATCTCCATAAGGGACCGATCGGGTATTGATAACATGATGATCATGTCCTACAGATCAGTCACAAAGTATTACGATGGGTCACAAAGTATTACAATCGATCACAAAGTATTACGATATGTCACGAAGTATGACGATGGTCATGAAGCATGGCATACACATGTCACCATGACATGTCGTTCAATACATATCCAACCGAATAGCAAATCAAATGTCGATGATGTGGCACGATTGTTAATCAACCACAATAAGAAGTCATCCACTATTAAACATGCACCGGAAAATCGAGAACACTGCCTGATGTGTGGAATGTGGCCAACATGGGAAAGGATCTCAATTAGAAATACACATCAACCTTGTATATTGATATTTAAAGCAATCTAAGAGATAGAGTCTTCTTGATTGTTGTATTTCGTTAGTCGTTTCGATGGTGAATTGACATAATTTGGTTCATGATTTTCTCTCAATCCTCTAATTTCGTACAACACTTCTAAGTTATTTTTTTATTCCACGTTTGATTTTGTTTAAATCATTGGAAATTAGAATGAGAGAAAAAATGGTTAATACTTGTATGTTTAAACAAATATAAGTATCCATTTTTAAAGTCGAGAAAACTGGAAAACCCTTGTGTTTGAAGAGCATAAATATTGGCAGGTTTGAAGGCGCGAAGCTTAGATAATAGATCTCTCCATATGGATCAGATTTTGAACAAGGTCGGTTCGTATTGGTTGGGACAAAAGGCCAACAAAGAAATCTACTCCATTGGCGACGATTTCAGCATGAGAATGAATTCTCGTCTCTGCCTGATTTCATCTAATCGTTTACCTTGTTTTTGCGGTTTCTGATTTGGGCAATTTTGTATTTGCTAATCCGAAACCGTTATATCAGTTTTTGTATGAAAAATAATTGGTGTTGTTTTGATTTGGTTTTTAATCATTAATTGCGGAGATCCGATCTTGTGTTTGTGGCAATTGGTGTTGGGGATTGAACACGTGTGCGAACAATCTCGATAGATTAAGTAGAACCCAAGAATTAAAGCAAAGAGAAAACAACGACACAATAAATTAACGTGGAAACCCAGAAAGGGAAAAAACCACGTGACCGGCGGAAACGGCCAAATTCACTATCACTTGAGAAGATTACAACACACACACACGAAGAGGAAATCCGGAATACAAGAGTATTGAAGTGTATAACAATGAACCCTAAGACCCCTTTATATAGATGAGGTGGTTGAGATATTAAGGTAACAAACAAATATTCCTAATATTTGATCATATTTCCATATATGATTATCCATAATCAAATCATATATATGCGTCCATATATACTGATTTGATATGATATTATTTCCTTCAATATATCTTTCCATAACTGCCGATATCTTTGACTAATGAGCCTCACTATATCTTAGTTCGGTACTCGACCGATTGCCTCCATCTCATATCTTCGGGTCACGTGTCATCGGTCCTCTACCGATTGCTTCGGTCCTCTTTGTTACATTCGGTATTGCGTACTTCGGTCCTCGACCGATCGGTACCAATACCGACCATCCCGTCTTCCATNTTGCAAATGCATTTATATATGCTAACGTGAATCAATGTGGCATCATTTGCAACATAATTTTTAAATATATAACTACTACCAATAAAGAAAGAACAAATGGAAAATTTTAGCGAGTTTAGCACTTACGAAAATTGGGTAAAACCTTGGAACGTACGTATCTGGAGCGTCATGTAGAAATCAATACATGTAGTACAATACATATATACTACATTCAGAATAATCGGTTTGGTGCGATACATGTACTTAATGTTAGTTGACGATATCATAACAACTATAAGACACTATTTACTAACATCATGCCAACGGATAGGAATATTGTGGAAAATGTCTTTGCTATCAACGTTGTTGCGCAATCCGTACACGTCATTAAGAAACATAAGGCAGAATCAGAGTTTGTCGTGTTGTCCCCAATTAATACGAATAAGCATACATGTACAATCTAGGCTCGATGGAGTTTTGTTGCATTGTCCCCAATGAATTAAACATGAGCATTGTGCGAGTGTTGACATCGCTTAAACCACAAAACACCAACAACGACAAACACTTATTTTTACGTAATCGATGAATTCATCGTCCTCCTATGACAGTGGGGCTATGTGGGTGAATTCCCTTAACGCACCACATCACATCATTGTCCCTTATATATTGACTTACCAATGACATTCTCGTTCCACGGTGCCTTTGGGTCTTAGGGGTAACAATCGTCAGAAACAGAGCAACGAGGGAGATTGACATTCACCAACAAATATATGTTGAACAGTTTATGGACAAATTCAACATGAAGCATGCAAAAGAGGTGGGTGTACACTTGAGAACTCAATTCCAATTGAGTAAGAATTCTTGTCCAACCAAGAATGATACTCTTGAAAAAATGGTGACCGTATCATATCCATCATTAGTCGATAGCCTAATGTATTTGATGGTTTGCACAAAACCTGATATTTCCTTCTTGATAGGTGTGCTAAGAAGATGTATGTCGAACTCTTTGATAGACCATTTGGAAGTAGGCAAGTGGTTTTTTGAGAAATAGGCAAGTGGAACAAACGGGAAAGATCAAAAAGTGATCGGGAAAATGCTCTATGGCTGGAGGAGGAGATTGTTGGAACGGAACTCTTATCGACAATGTGTCAACAGAGTAATCTCCATAAGGGACCGATCGGGTATTGATAACATGATGATCATGTCGTACAGAGCAGTCACAAAGTATTACAATCGATCACAAAGTATTACGATATGTCACGAAGTATGACGATGGTCATGAAGCATGCCATGCACATGTCACCATGACATGCCGTTCAATATATATCCAACCGAATAGCAAATCAAATGTCGATGATGTGGCACGATTGTTAGTCAACCACAATAAGAAGTCATTCACTATTAAACGTGCACCGGAAAATCGAGAACACTACCTAATGTGTGGAACGTGGCCAACATGGGAAAGGATCTCAATTAGAAATACACATCAACCTTGTATATTGATATTTAAAGCAATCTAAGAGATAGAGTCTTCTTGATTGTTGTATTTCGTTAGTGGTTTCGATGGTGAATTGACATAATTTGGTTCATGATTTTCTCTCAATCCTCTAATTTCGTACAATACTTCTAAGTTATTTTTTATTCCACCTTTAATTTTGTTTAAATCATTGGAAATTAGAATGAGAGAAAAAATGGTTAATACTTGTATGTTTAAACAAATATAAGTATCCATTTTTAAAGTCGAGAAAACTGGAAAACCCTTGTGTTTGAAGAGCAGAAATATTGGCAGGTTTGAAGGCGCGAAGCTTAGATAATAGATCTCTCCATATGGATCAGATTTTGAACAAGGTCGGTTCGTATTGGTTGGGACAAAAGGCCAACAAAGAAATCAACTCCGTTGGCGACGATTTCAGCGTGAGAATGAATTCTCGTCTCTGCCTGATTTCATCTAATCGTTTACCTCGTTTTTGCGGTTTCTGATTTGGGCAATTTTGTATTTGCTAATCCGAAACCGTTTTATCAATTTTTGTATGAAAAATAATTGGTGTTGTTATGATTTGGTTTTTAATCATTAATTGCGGAGATCCGATCTTGTGTTTGTGGTAATTGGGTTGTAAATTGTAATCTAAGCATCATGGTCATTAATTCACAAATTTATGCTGATTGTTGTTCTACTCATTCTTTCCATTTCCTTGTAGTCTCTGTCAACAAGCATTGAAGGAGGAACCAAGTGGTTGGTTAACAAGATAAAAGGTTAGATTTTCCCCTTATTTAACACTGACCTAAAATGCATTAGTTTCAACAAAATAGGAAGATTCTGTTTCTTGCACATAACCTACGAATAGATAGATATCCTTGGCTTATGTGATTCTACATTCATTTTTCATCCATGACTAGTTAGAATTGTGATGCTTATCCCTTCAGGAAAAATGCAGAAACCACTGCCTGAGCTTTTGCAGGAAAATGATCTACCAATCGGTATATTCCCACGAGACGCAACGAACTATGAATTCAATGGGGAAACAGGAAAGCTTACTGTTTTCATTCCTTCAATATGTGAAGTAGGATACAAGGATTCTTCTGTTTTGCGTTTCTCAGATACAGTGACTGGTTATCTAGAGAAAGGTAAGCTTGGTAAGATTGAAGGAATGAAAACAAAGTTTATAGTTTGGGTTAAAGTGACATGCATTTCATCTGAGAAATCCAAAATAAGTTTCACTGTTGGAGTTAAGAAATCCAGAAATAGAGATGCTTATGATGTTCTAAGGGATGGCATTTCTGTCGACAAGTTTTGAATGTTCATTTTTATGTTGTTTTTCTATGCCTGCGGTTATATGAATTTCTAATGTAACTGCTCACAATTACTCAAATTTTAAACGAGAAAATTACGACAATGACCCCAATGTTTAAAATAGTGTAAATATAATGCTGTCAAAGTTTGTAAATTACATACAAAGCTCCTGAAGTTTCAAAACCGTTTAAAAATGACACTCGAGTGAATAGTAGCAGTTTTCATCTTTTTTAGTATGAGTGGTTTTGCTAATTTATGTGTTATTTTTAAAATTTTTCAAAGTTTGTACATTTAATAATTACATTTTTTCAAAGTTAAGGTGTCAAATACAAACTATGTAGCATTTAAAATACTAACGAGAATTATGGTTAAAGATAAACGGTTTTGGAAATTAGGAAGTCAAATAATAAATTATGAAACTTTATGGGCATATTTTTTACTTTAAAAGTTAAGGATCAACAGCACAGATTATATAAACTTCAAGGATTTTATATACAATTTATCAAATTTAGGAACATCAATCTTTATACTATTTCAAAATTTAGGTGCGGACAAACACCACTAAATTTTTAATATATAACAAGTATCTATCTAACTAAAATTAATTGGATGAAACAATAAAAATGAAATTTGGAATACAAAAAATAGGTCAAAAACAATGAAAATTTGGAAAGAAAAAGGGAGATATATCAAAGGAAAAGGGAAAGCTTTTCAAACAGTAGAAGATTGAGCAGCAAGCCTTTTCCTTGATTCTTCGATTATGGATAGCTTAATCCCTTTACCTTTAGGTAGTGAAACCCATGGCTTGGTTCCCTTGCCAATAGTGAAAACGCTGCTCAAACGTGTGGCGAATGCATGTCCGGTAGCATCTTCGACATGGATTGTTTCGAAGGTTCCCTTGTGTTTCTCCCTATTTCTTATCACACCAACACGACCTCTGTTTCTTCCGCCTGTAACCATAACCACATTTCCAACATCAAACTTGATGAACTCGACAATTTTGTTCTCTTCCAAGTCGAGTTTTATGGTGTCATTGGCCTTGATCAGTGGGTCTGGGTAGCGGATAGTCCTCCCATCATAAGTGTTCAGATATGGTATACCTTTCTTCCCAAATTGAACAGATCTAACTTTGCAAAGCTTAAACTGAAACACACCAATAATAAACTAGTTTCAATATCCCAATACGTAACAATGTCAAGGGAAATAAACACATCAAGAAAACATTGATTCATACTCATTTCTTCCCATAAATTACTAGTGTTGAAAGTGCAAGTTCAATATGCTTTAAAACAGTGAAGATAAAAATACCTTTGCCTCCTCATCTCTAATTGAATGTAGCCGGAATCGGCCTTTGGTGTCATACAAAAGACGGAAATTTTCATTCGTCTTTGGGATAGAGACAACATCTAAGGTAACACGAGAAGTCCATCAATACTCCAGATTTTAAATCTAAATGATTCAATTTTGTCAAGAAAATGATGTAGAATGTACCCATGAAACCTGCAGGATATGTTTTGTCATTCCTGATCTTGCTATCAACTAGAACAAGGCGTTGCTATCAACAAACCTGATTGAAATGACCTCACGGTAAGTCAAAGCATATTTCAGCCTATTTCGCAAAATGAGAATCAAAGGTAAACACTCCCTTGATTTATGTGGCCCAGATGACGGTTTAGGTGCCTTCATCAAGCAAACAAATGATCAAAACACAAACCCCCCCCCCACAAACCAAATTGGACGTGAAAACACTAATGATTACAAAATTAAAGTGATAATTTACTCACAAATGCTCCACCAAGCTTGTCCAGCATCCAATGTTTCGGGGCATTGATCCTCTTCAAGTGTTTTTTCAAGCCTCTCGCCTGTAATATTATGACGAAGGAAAATCAGTGACCAAGAGGAGCAATAAACGAGGCGTATTCTCGAAATTAAAGGAAGATATATGTAACAAAGTAAGAAATGAACAATGGCGGTGGCAACCAATTAGGACGACAAACACAGGAAGAAGAATCTCTAATAGCTCAGATTAAACAACCGAATCGAAATATACACATAAACAAATAACAATTAGAAACTCTATGAAAAAATTCTCACCATCGTTCCGTTAGATCTGAAACTGTAGAGAATGTAGAGACTTAGAATGTAGAAATAACTGAATTATGATTCATCTATATAAGGATTAATGTATATACAATTTATTCAATACAATTTACAGATTCTATTTTCTTTTTTCCTTTACAACTGTCTTCTTCCCCGGTAACCATTAACATGGTATCGGAGCTAATCTAACCGCCATTCTCAAACCGCCTTCAACGTTACCGCACCTTCCAAACCTGCATCTGCTACTGAACATGACTGAAAACAACAACAAAACTATCACTGCTGCGTCTACCAATTATACGGTAGATTCACCTTACTTCCTTGCTCCATCAGATCATTCCGGCCTTCTGTTGGTGAATCAGCCCCTGAATAACAGCACCGATTATGCAAATTGGAACGAATCTATGCGCCTAGCACTCGCCGGCCGCTTTAAGCTGTGCTACGTCGATGGAACAACGGTAATTCATGATTCTAGCTCTGTGGATCACTTGCACTGGAAGAGAGTGGATTTCGTAGTCAGATCCTGGATACTGAATACATTAAGTAATGAAATTTGAAGTTCGTTCATATACACACCATCTGCGCGTCAATTATGGTTAGATCTAGAGGAGTGCTTCAGTGAAGCAAATGGCGTATTATTGTATCAATTAGAGCGGAATGTCTGAGTCTTAACCCAAGAAAATCTGACCGCTGCTGAATACTATACGAAACTAGTAAATCTGTGGGAAGGAATTAGTCACACAATGCCTCTGCCGACCTGCACATGTGGAGCGATACAGCTCTGCTCGTGTAAATTGATGTCCATGTTACAATAATATCATGCAAATTCTCGACTGCTGCAATTTCTAATGGGACTCCGAGATGAATTCTCAACTGCCAGGACTCAGATCCTTATGCTTGACCCGCTGCCTTCACTGAATAGAGCATATGCGATGATCATACAGGCTGAACGTGAACGCACCGCTGCGAATACTCTTTCAAGGGTGCAAATGGAGAATGAATCAGCATTATTGGTGCGTGGAAACTCTGATAAGAGGATATCTTATGCAAAACCAGCCTCCAGGTTTCAAACACATGATGGAAATTCTGTGGATAAAGACGACAGATTTTGCACTCATTGCAAAAGATCAGGACACACAAAGGATGGATGTTTCTTGCTTATTGGAGTACCAAAATGGTATAAATCTCTACGTACATCTCAAGGCAGAGGCATTCCACGTGAATATGCTCACTTAACCGCTGCTGCAGAAGAGAATCTCTCAACCATAACAGTCAACCCACAGCCATCAACCCATGATTCGATCCTAAACAAGCTACAAGGGATACAACATCTGCTGCAGCGTCAAAACACAGTTATGGGGCAACCTCATCAAGTCAATTTTGCTCAGATCGATTTCGCAGGTAACATCTCGCCACAATTATCTTCAAATGTGTTTGATTCTTGTTTCTGGATTGTAGATATGGGTGCTTCTAGCCACATTTGTAACTCTCGCTCGCTTTTCACTACCCTTGATCCTCTACCTCTACCCATCCCATTAAAATTACCGAATCAATCTGCTCCGTTCATCACAGCGGATCAATTCCCTTTGGGCCATCGGCTTCCTTAACTGACGTCCTTTACTTGCCTTCATTCCACTTCAATCTCATTTCCGTAAATAAACTGGCTACTCAATCTGATTTGCTGACCTCCTTCACTGCTTCTAACTGCATTTTGTAGGACCAGAAGAATGAGCAAATCGTAGCAGTTGAACATGTTGTCGGAAGCCTCTACATCTTAAATGATTCCTCCTTTGATAACACTCTGATTCAATACTTCAACCGCCAACGTGCCTCTGCTGGTAACTCTTTTTGTACTGCTTCAATGTTATCTACTATGATGCCTGTTGAATCAACTTTTACATCAATTTTAAATCCGATCTTATGGCATCATCGCCTAGGACACACATCGTTTAAGGTCCTCAACGCCCTCAAATTTTCTGATCCAAACACCTCCAATACACCTTGTGATACATGTCATTTGGCCAAACAACAGCGGCTCCCATTTCATAAATCCATCACCTGTTCCAATCAAACTTTTGATTTGGTTCATCTTAATATATGGGGGCCGTATCGTACTCCTACTCACAGTAATGCCAAATACGTCCTGACCTTGGTGGGTGGCTATAGCCGCTGCACTTGGACCTTTCTCATGACCTGTAAGTCTCAAACCACAGACCTGCTCGGAGCCTTTCTCAATCAAGTTTTCACTCAACACAAATCCTTTGTTAAGGTCATCCGCACCGATAGCGGTTCTGAATTCGTCAGCCATCAAACCACTAACCTCTTCTCTTCCCGGGGCATTGTTCATCAAACAACTTGTCCCTATACACCACAACAAAATGGCGTTGTCGAACGCAAACATAAACATCTATTAGAAACTGCCCGTGCACTATACTTTCACTCTTCCATTCCTATCGAATTCTGGGGTGAGTGCATTCTTACCGCTACGTATATAATAAACCGATTTCCATCTGCCACCATTCAATGGGATACTCCATTTTTTCGATTGTATGGAACTCAGCCGAATTACTCACACATCCGTGTCTTTGGTTCTCTCTGTTACGCCAAACACACCAACCCCAATCTAGATAAATTCTCCCCACGTGCCATCAAATGTGTTCTTCTTGGTTACTATAACAACAAGAAAGCATATAAACTCCTTAACCTCTCAAACAACACCATTTTTGCTTGTCGGGATGTTGTTTTCTATGAACACATTATGCCTTTTGCCACTGAACCACCTGCAACTTCAAACAACCTCAGTAAACATACTCCTCTTTTTCCAGAGCATCCTGATGTCATCCCAGTCCATCCATCCTTTGAGCTCCCTGAAACTCTTCCGGCAACCTCTGAAGCAATCTCTGAAACTGCTCCCTCACACCATTGTGATCATTCATCTCCTCCTGAACCCATACCATCTGAGGCCGCACCTCCTTTACGTCGAAGCACTCGACCATCTCGTCCCCCTTTGTGGCACTCTGATTTTGCAACTCTCGTAATCTCATCACCTCATCCTTCCTCTGACTTTATTTATCCACGCTGCTTCCCATTCTTTTCTTCCCCACATTTTTGCACCCAACACCTAGCTTTCCTAGCATCTGTAAATACAATCCAGGAATCGAGAACTTACCTGGAAGCCAGTACACAAAAAGCTTGGACAAATGCTATGAACGATGAACTTGACGCTCTCGAGAAAAATGATACCTGGAAATTGGTTTCGCTGCCCCCTGGACACAAACCCATTGGGTGTAAATGGGTGTTCAAGACGAAATTGAACTCTGATGGAACGATCGCCCGCTATAAAGCCTGCTTGGTCGCGAAAGGCTTTCTTCAAATTGAAGGCGTTGATTTTACCGAAAGCTTTTCTCCTGTTGCCAAGGTTACAACATTCGATTGGTGCTTGCACTTGCATCCAGCCGGAAGTGGCTTATTCATCAGCTGGACATCAACAATGCCTTTCTTCACGGCTATTTGGATGAAACAGTTTATATGCACCCTCCAGAAGGATATACAAAGGCTGGTCCGAACGAAGTTTGCTTGTTGCAACGATCATTCTACGGTCTTAAACAGGCCTCCCGACAGTGGAACTCCGAACTCACCCAGAAATTGATCTATTTTGGGTTTCAACAGTCTGGACATGATAACTGTTTATTCACGTATCAGGATGAGCTTTCTGGATTCCTGGCGCTCGTTGTTTATGTGGACGATTTTCTCCTTTGCAGCTCCAGCTTGTCTCTGATCACTAAGGTAAAAACTTACCTTCACAAATTGTTTACTATAAAAGATCTTGGACAAGCCAAGTTCTTTCTCGGACTGGAACTGGCACTCCTCAGAAGGTCTCTTCTTCAATCAACGAAAATATGCACTTGACATCATTACGGATTTAGGACTCACCACAGCCAAACCAACACTTGTTCCTTTACCTTCAAATTTCCCCTCCGCCAACGACAGTTCCTCACCCTTACTTGATGATCCAGGTCCCTATCGCCGTCTAATAGGACGACTTCTTTACCTCAACTTCACACGCCCAGACCTTACCTATGCCACTCATGTCCTCAGCCAATTCATGCAAGAGCCGCGGAAATGTCATCTTGATGCTGGTCTTCATATTGTGCGCTACCTCAAAGGTTGTCCATCCAGGGGTC
This sequence comes from Utricularia reniformis, assembly GCA_009725065.1. Classification (NCBI taxonomy): domain Eukaryota; kingdom Viridiplantae; phylum Streptophyta; class Magnoliopsida; order Lamiales; family Lentibulariaceae; genus Utricularia; species Utricularia reniformis. The sequence goes on along the minus strand of RWGZ01001214.1, from coordinate 686,249 downwards.
TTTATTATAACTCGGACAACACCCTTGATCTTCTTGCTTATTGTGACGCAGACTGGGTTGCATGTCAGCTTACTCGAAGATCAGTAACTGGTTATTGCACATTCCTCGGAAATTCGTTGGTTTCATGGAAAACCAAAAAACAGACCGTTGTATCACGATCGTCCACAGAGGCTGAATATCGAAGCATGGCCTCCACCGTCTCCGAATTAAAATGGTTATCCTACCTATTGCATGATCTTCAGGTCCCTGTCACACGTCCGATTCCGTTATTATGTGATAACAAATCAGCGTTGCTCATCGCCTCCAATCCAGTTCTTCATGAGAGAACTAAACATTTGGAGATCGATTGTTATCTCGTCCGAGATAATTACAGAGATGGTTTTATAGACTTACGCCATGTTTATTCGTCTCAGCAGCTTGCTGATGTTTTTACTAAACGCATTGGTGAACGACAATTCAATACACTACTCGCCAAGCTATGTTTCATCAATCTTGATGAAGCCACATCTTGTGGGGGGATGTAAAGAATGTAGAGACTTAGAATGTAGAAATAACTGAATTATGATTCATCTATATAAGGATCAATGTACATACAATTTATTCAATACAATTTACAGATTCTATTTTCTTCTTTCCTTTACAACTGCCTTCTTCCCCTGTAACTGTTAACATAAACCTCGCCACCGCCGCTAACAACTCCAAAAAATTCATATCAACGAAGAAGAGCAACAAATTAAATCTCAAAATGTAATTCGAATCATATGCCCTACGGCGATTATCCGGACTTCATTACAAACTAATGGACTACGGCCCACTACATTTTGGGGTGGGAAAGCTAAGGTCAGTGGGCTTCAAATGGGCACTATGTAAAATAATTAAATACAAATTAGGATAAGGTCGTCTTTAAAGTAACATATAAACGACAAGATAAATGAGGTTATATATGTCAATAGATAAATCAATAGTCATTATCGGGAATTAGCATATCTCTTTTTGGTGCGCATAGTCAAAACATGTTGAATTTTGTAGTGTCGTGGTGTCTGTTGGATGACAAAGTAATTCAAGTGGGCGTGTAATAGTGTAACAGAACATTATTAGCCAACCTCTAACTTTTAAATACAAAATTAATTGTGTTATAGTTAATTATAATTTGACTTCTTATATAATATGGTTCACTCATTTAATGGATCGTAAGATATCAAAGCTCAATGTTTCGTTCTGGATCAATCCAACACGGTTTAATCAAAAAAATTATGGTAAAAACACAACAAACTTATATGATAAATATAACATATATATAACTCGACACAATCAAAAATAAATATACAAAAAATGATTAATCAGAAAAACACTAGTTTGACTTAAGCCGAAGTATTCAAGTTACATGTTAGTTGATTTATAAGAATTATTCAAATTTATAAAAACACATATTGATTTCGGATAATATAATGAATATATAGATATTCTCTTCCACAATTCGAATCAAATAAAATACATGTTTAGGTATATATATAATTATGTTGTTAGAGGGATATAAGAGAGAATTAATTTAGTAGTGAATGTGATTTGGAAGAATGAAATATAAGGTAGAGAATGATGATTGACTTGTTCAATTTTATTTAACGCACGTTGTTTGCAAGTCTGCTGTCTTTTATTAGTGGAGTGGGATACATGTGGAATCACACGCCCATTACTTTTTCACGTCATTTATCTCTTTATCTTTACACGCAGTCAGTAGTAGTGTAGTTAGTAAGTACACACGTTTTTTATTTTTTATTTAAAGTTAGAAAACTTAAAATAAGGTTAATAAATCGCATTTTTTATGAATATCTTGGGGCAATATCCTTTTCGGCAGGTAGTTGTTGGGGATATGGCGATATTAAATACTCATGAGAGTGACACGTGGAACTCACTCACATATTCATAACAATTTATTATTTATATTTCGTTTTGTGTATTTATACCTTTATATGCATAGCGTGGGGGATTTTTCATAGTTTATTTGGTATATGAAAAGAATGGTGCAATTGGAGTCAAGGGAAGTTCCATTTTTATTATTGCTTCAATATTAAGTCTAATTTGTAAGATAATGATGACTATTTTCGGGTGTTATTTGTTGAAATACTATCAAATAGAAATGTTCTATTTTTTAACATGAATTATCATAAATAATTGGTTTAGTTTTATTTTTAAAATTTAATTCAATTCTCTTATGTATTGGATTATCGTTACACATAAATTCTAATGAAGAATTGAATTCTGAATTTCTATTGATTTGTAAACAATTGTTCATAAAGCACACATTTTCCAACTCAAACTCCACATTGTAGTCTCAAACCGTTAACTAATCTTGTCTAGTAATAAAATTTAATAATTCAGTTAAAGAAATAACATTATATCATAATTAACTTTATCAAGTATAGAAAATTTACTACCTAGATCAGATGGAGTTACTAAATAATGTAAAGGAATGTCATGATTTCATAAAATAATAAAGCACAACGAATAATATTAAAGTTGTCTTATTTTTATTAAAATACTATCTAGTAGTTTTTATTATGTAATTAAAAGTTGTTACAATAATTTCGCATTTTTCAACACAATATTTGTTTTAAAATTGAATGTTTCTACAAATTATAAAATAACAATGAAAGTGTCGGCAAATAACCTACAGTTACCGTACACGTGGTGAGCCCTCAAACGTGGATTTTATTAGATCCTATTACTAGATTAAGAAATGTAAAAAAATTACATATATTCAATTTAAACTAACTAAACTAACTTAAAATAGAAATACGACAGAGTACTTTTTGAAAGCTTCCATATTATAATACAAAAGACATCAAGATTAATATTAATTTCCTTTAATAATTTTATTTTTCTGGCATGGTAGGATTATGTTAATTTAAACACAGAATATTAATATACATTTAATTATTAAATTAGATATTTTGTCTTGAATTATTAATTATTTTCACACCGAAGACAAAGTTGTCCCACATGGACAAAGTTGTAATTGTATTGATCTGGCTGATGACTTCCGGGCCATTGGATAGGGTCCACTTTTGTTCCACCACGTGTTTTTACGCTATTCAGCCCATCGCCTAATTTATATTATTATTTTGTATGGAAATATATTATTTTGTAAAATTTCACCGAATGATTAAATTAATGTATTAAATAATATTATCTCATATGATGCAACATATTTTATAATATTATTATTCTTATTTAATATATTATATAGACATGTGAAGAATGAAGAAGCGAAACGCAATTATTAAGCAGCTACGTGTATCCCATTTTGATGCAAATACTCTAAAACGAATAAAATAATCAGAATTTAATGATGAATGCCAAATTTGTCATCCAATCTTTTTTGTATTCTTTATCTTTTCAATTAAATATTGTTCAGGCAGATTTCCTTTGTTAATAATATCATAATTTCCATGATAAGCCTTATTCTCAGGCGAACACATGCTTAAAATTTGCACACTTGATGTTTTACTAGTAAAACTCGTAATCTAACTTTTACTTTTTCATTTTTGGAGTTATAAACTTTTGAGTACATTTCGCATTTTATTATTACTAAAATAAAATTAGTACTTATTATATTTTCTTTGGTATGAATTGACTATAAAAATATTTTGGTTCAACCTCCATTTGTTTTGTGAGATTCGGGAGTGGTGAGCTAACTTATATATATCATAACAACGAGTATACGAGATTAAATATGTCGATTCCTTAGAAAAGTTGTAAAGATTTTAGTGGAATCGGAAAATTAAGTCGGATCATTCTAAAATATAAATAGAATGAGTGATTTAATTAGATGCTTATGTGTAGAGAAATAAATTAGGTGTTTCATATTTTGATTATTATAATAAAGAAAATATATGGAAAACAAATCGTTACATTTAGTTCATATTTATATTCATTAATACCATATGTCTAGTTCCTGAAATTAATCAAATTATTATCTGGTAAATATCATATATATATGAAGCAATCAAATCATAGGATTCATTCTTTTACTTTGATTATGCGTTGTCCGTACTTTTATTTGCGTAGAAGAAGTACTTAATTATTTTAATTTGTTATTGTGTAACTGTAATAGAATGAAAATGAGGTGGCCGTATGGCCCGACCTTGTTATAAATAATTGAGAGCCCACCACGTGGGGTTGCTCATTGAATGCCACCATGTGACCACTTCACCAGCTGCGGTTTCAATGGCTAACCCCGTCCTTTAATATTTTGCCTCTCCAAAACTGGTACTTCTTGTTTCATCTTTACCAGCCTCTCTTATTCTTTTAACCCGCACTATTTCAACTGCTGTAATTCTGAAAAATATGGATTTTTGTTTAGGGAAAACCTATAAATATCACCGATTTTAATCCATGTAGTATTTTGCTATCATTGCTTACAACATATTTTGATTGCAATGTTGGTAATAGACAGCATAATATGACAATAAACTCCATAATTCATAATATACTTGAGTACATTTGGAACATATAAAATACATATTTTGTAAGGGTACCCACAAGAGTGGGTGGACAGTCCAAGGTGGATGTTGCCACCTTGAACTGTCGTGTGATGACGAGAGAGTTCCTCTCACATTCTCATTTTCTATTTTTTTTAAAAAAAATTATTTTTTAAAAAAATTCAAATTATATTAAATTTTAATGGCTAAATAAAGAGAGAAAAAATTGTTTAACGCTTATGAATAAAATTTTCTCAATTTATAATGACTTTTTAATAATTTATTAAAATAACAAAAATATAGATGTTCGAATAAAGATGTACTGATAAAAGGAAAATCGATTAATTAAATAATAAATTAATGTTGAGGAAAGAAATGATGATGTAGGGTTTGAGGAAAGAGAATGATAATGTGGAAAAAGAGAAAGATAGTGTGGAGAGAGAGAAACGATTGTACGGGCAAACAAGGTTGTGGATGCGTTAAGCTAATGATATATTTGCATTTAGGTATGTTATTCTAACAAAATTCTCTATGTTTTATGTTCGTTGATATTTTTATTCTAACATATTTGTGTTCGTTCAATTAACATGTTCGAACGGTCTGTTCAATTTTTTTCGAATTTAATATTGAAATTCAATATACTACAATTGATTTTTAGATTAAAAATTGAATAAAATTAAAATATAATTTCATATTTAGAAGAAATAGAGAAAAATATTATAATACTTACCATTCAATAATATACAAAAAAAATATACATACATAATGTAAAATATGATAGCTTGAAGTTTTTAAAAAATTCTAATATCAATAATATATTTATATTAAATATAAATATATTAATATATATTTTTGCGAACGTTTATTTGGCTTACAAAATATTAAATTTCGTTCAAATTATAAGCAAACATGAACAAAGTTTATATTTATATTCAAATAACTGAATATGATCATATGCAAAATATTAATTTTCGAGTACTAATAGTTAGAATCACATAACAACCCTAACTGCAATTGAATCTTGTATGTTTTGTTAATATATAGTAGAAGGTGAAGGATGCGAGAAAATAAATATATGATATATATTTAGATTTAATGTTCTGTATAATAAGGTCTAGCGGTTTTTGGCAGTCGTACATGAATCGACTTTCGACCCATAAAGCAGCTATGCAGTGGATGAATCTCGGACCATAGTTGAATGAGATTTGTACGATAGTGACAAGTAACCAAACGATAAAGGTATATGGTAAGTGTAATATTAATTCAAACCTTGCAAAGACGTATACCATCATTATAGATGATAATTTAGATTGATGATACACAATTTTATGTACGGTGCGATCATAAGATTTTGATTGTTATGTGCAAGGACATTGGTAGTCATGTTGTCCCTTTGGGCGTAGTGCGAGTCGACAAGGAAATCATACACTTGTTAAAATTTGAATACACACATAAAAAACAATGAAGTGCGGAAGTTAGAATACATAGCATGGACAACTCTTTTGTTTTCAAAATAGAGGAACTCTATTGAGGAAATTGAGGAGAAAAGCAATCGAGTTTTTAATTGGATTACTCATCATGAGATATAGATCAATCAACATAAATAGGCATTAGCTTTTGATTGTAAAAAGATACTGGACATTGACAATCAACCCAGAAGAGTGTCAAAACACTTATAAAAGAGGTACGCACATATCACATATCAAGTTTAGTGGACTCTAAATTTTACCGAACCTAGACGATGTTCATAAATCGATATCAAGAGTTTACCTACATGATTTAAAATATGCAAATTAGACTAAATACTATTATTTTGGGGATTACTTAAATCTATTTTTTTTGTAGGCATTCACCTAAGTAACACAAAAGTTGTACGAGAAGAAAATGATGAAAGTTGAATTGTATGAGATGCATTATTGTGATCCCAATAGGCGTTGGGAGAATACGAAAAACATTAACTTGTTATATAAAATAAATAACAATAGTACAATTAAAAAAATCGAAGTGATTATAAAACATATGTCATTGTCTTCACGCATTTCATGTTCTTGAGACGCAATGTGACACTAGGTGACAAATGCCTCCATAGTAGTAATTCAATATTATTTTCTCTCGGGGATCGCGCAGATACTCATCATCACCAAGACGAGTAACTCTCTCATCTTCTTCACTCTTTGATGAAACATATGGATAGATGGTCATTGGTCTAATCGAAGGAATACATGTGTAGTGTGGTATGTGATAAAAAGAGAAATGAAAAATACATGTGTCTAACAATATGGTCACCCCGGAGAATCCTCTAAAGAATGTGACTTTCCTTAAGACTATGCATAATATGATCCATTGTTTGTTGTGTGATATGCCACTAGGATTCTAAAATTTAGAAAAATAATAATTAAATAAATAAAATATGGAGAAATTAAATAATAAAAATAAACAAAATATGCCAACACAAGTAAAATGACATCTAATTGTATTGCAAATATGTTAACATAATAAAAATATTAATAAATAAAAGTAACACAAACATTACTCTACAAATACAAAGTGAACATACAATATAATGGCAAAGCGTGATGCCTTATTTACCAAATAAAATACAAATACTATTTATTACTAAATAAAAAATTACGATACAATTAAAATAAAATTATCATAATAACAATAAAACATTCAAAAAAATTACGATAGTATACGTAAATTAATATATACCAATAAATACGATACAAAGAAGATTGATAATACCGATAGCTGGCATCGTTTTCCAGCTAGGGGTGCTAAAATATTGTCTCACATCGGTTGTAGAACTAGAATAATTATAGTTTAAAAATGGTGTGATATTATGAGTAATTGACTTGACCTAACATTTTTCAATGCGATTTACTTCTCTTATACTCTAGGTTACAACGATACTCTTCATACCCAATTTAATCCTGAATTTCTACATGGTATCGGAGATCCATGGTGGATTTCGGGCTGGTACGTACCGGTTAAGATTTAAAAAACAAACTCTGGTAAAAAAGTGCATCAGCTTAGGTGACAAAAATACATCAACCTATGATTCGAGCACTATCGAACATATTGAAGCAAGTTTGAATCGGACTTAAACCCGTTCAACTTGAGGGGGAGTGTTGAAATATTGTTCCACATTGATTGTGGAACTATAATAATTCTAATTTACAAGGAGTGTTATATCATGAGCAATTGGTTTAACCTAATCTTTTCAACGTGATTCACTTTTTATGTATTGGACTACACCGACACTATTCCGAGTTCTGGCCCATTGAATCCTAAATTTCTATAAGGGGCAGCGGCAACATTTTCCGGCAGCAATATCAAATATATAAATTGAACATGTCGCACTATAGCCTAACTCTAGATTTCGCGATAAACTATCTTGGCTAGCGATATGCTATTTCAATTGCTAATAAATTGTTTTTTTCTAAATCACTTAATCTAAAACATATAAAAGAACTTAAATCAAAATACTTACTAGCAAACTTACACTAGAGATAAGCTATTGTGAATGGTGGTGAAATTACTAACCTCATTAAAATCCATAATATTTTTTGGGGTTTTTCTTTTGATTACGGGGACACGGATTTTGTTTTTTATTTTTTAATAATTAATTTATATACCATCAAAAATGCTAAATAAGGTTACTAATAAATGACAATTGTACGTGTTATGAAGACCTATGATGTTTAGGAGCTCCGAAGTGGATTCTTAAAAGCATGGAAGCGGAAGCGGCAAATGGACAAATTAAAAAGAATCAGTTTTTTGAAGCGGCTCCGAAGCGTTTATAATAAAAATAAATAATATAAATAATAATGTATAAATATTGGAATTATCAAGTCAATAAACACATAAATAAATTCAAATTACATAATTTTATCCAAATATTTCTACTTTATATATTTTTACAATCTACTAATAAAAATACAAACAAAAATACTTATTAGTTCAATTTCTCATGCTTTCACAAATTATCTCTTGTACTTTCAAGATGAATATTTTTAATAAAAAAATTATATACTAAGAATTTCAGACATTTTGAATTAGATAAAAATAAATGTGTTTAATGTTAATATATTTGTAATAAAATATATTTTATTATCCATGTTGGTAATATGTTAAACATTAACACATCAATTGTGTTTATATAATAAATTTAATCACGACACTTGTATTACAGCTAGTGTAATGATGGAGATAACGTTAATATTCACGTTATACCATAAATAAAAAATGTCTCTAATATTAATTGGCTTGAACTATTGTTAAAAATTCACTTAGAATAGTTAAATATCGATGTTTGAGTTAATGATATATGACAAAAATTAAGTTGTGTTTAAATAAATATGACCAAAATGATATCTAAAACAATAGTGATATTTATTAAAGTTTTATCTAATATGCGAAATATTTGGTATAAATTTTCTAAATATTATGAATATACTATTTACAAATATTTTTAAAAATTCTAGCAGCTTCGCTCTCGCTTCGGAATGCTTCGGAAGCGGGAGCTCCACCTTCAAGAAGCTTCGAAGCTTCACAGATGAAGACTGCTTGAGTTTACACGTGTCGGAAATAATTGCCACGTGGTTAATTATTTTTTCTAAAATGGTAGTTAATATTACTGATATATTAGGATGCAAATGAATTGAGGTGTTGTTTTCAAATATGAGTTGGCATTTAAATAGATTAAATATGGTTAAAGTTTAATTTGAATGCAAAAACTAAATAATTGATACTTTGAAGTCTGGATTCATCTTGAGTTCATTTTATAGATTCAAATTTCTGTATTTATATATATTATTGATTCACAAAACTCGAATAAAAAAGATTAGATTTGGTTCTTTAGGAATTCGAGATGGAATCAAGATATGTTCAATTCTAGAAAATTTAGCTCAAATTCGAGTATTTATCGAATCGGCTAGTCAACAGAACTCAATTAGTTTGTACCTCCACTATACCTAAATTTCATTTTCATACAAGTTAGGTGAAGTTTTAGTTTAGAACTGCAGTTATTGCATATCATTCTAAACGTACTTTGTTTTGGTTCTTAAATATATATAACAGTGATATTTTTATGTCATTTTCTTAATAAGAATAAAATCAAATCAAATATGAATTACGATTATATGTTTTTTTCATTTTCATCTTTTTTTATCAATGTTGTCTAAGACTCAAAACTATACCCGGTTGAATTTATGACTCAAAGTTGAAATATGGATTAAATTCGAATCAAATTTTTAAACAATGTAAATTATATATTTTAAAATTTAAATTACAAAATAAATTAAAATTTTAACTGATTCAATCAATATTTTAGGGCTTAAAGTTTAAACCGAGGTTTTCAATTCTATTTAGGGTACCCACAACGGTGCCCGGACAATTCCAATGTGGCAGCACTGTCCAGGGTGTGATGAGGAGAGAGCGTATCCCTCTCTCTCCTCTCCCATTCTCATTTTTTTTTTCTTTTTTTTAAATCAAATTGTATTAAATTTTATGACTAAATAATGATAAATGTATTACGTATCATAATTTGATTTTGTATGTTTCATTTCTTGTTTAATTTGATATTTTAACGGTTAGGAATAAAAAATTCTCAAATATTAATGACTTGTTAATAATTTATTAAAATAACAAAAATATAGATGTTCGAATAAAGATATAGTGATAAAATATGAAATTGATTATTTAAATAATAAATTAATGTTAATGAAAGAGACTGACGATGTGGAGAAAGAGAAAAATTTGAGGAAAGAGAATGCTAATGTAGAGAAAGAGAAAGATGACGTTAAGAGAGATAAACGACTGTACGAGGAGACAAGGTTGTGGATGCCCTTAGGCCATCCTCAACCCTGGGCTTCCAATCTGATTGGACGCCCAGCTGGATGCCAATCATTTGGTCAATGTGGACATTCTCTTTCCTCTAAATATTAAAATAAATTTTTTAAAATAATTATTATAATTTTAAAAATTAAATTAAATTTGATTTATTTGTAAATATTTTCAATATTTATAATTTTTAAATATTAAATATATATCTTTTTATTATATAAAAATTATAAATATGATTTATAGATAATGTCGATAATAAACATTATCGATTGGTATGTAGATATTATTGTTATATCGATAATATTCGGATATATATATTGATATATTAATTATTTTATTAATATCGGTTAAAATCCATATGATACAAAAATTTTAATTTAAAATATTGATAGAATTTATGATGTTTTAAAAATATTATAAATATAAAAAAAATGTTTAAAATTACAAGCAGAATTTATGAGAGTTAATGTCCGGACATTGTTGCGAGAGGAAAGTTATTTATAAAAATAAAGAATGATGATGTATACAGAGAGAAAACTGATGTGTAAAAGATAAGAAGTTTTTGGACGAACATGAATGTGGATGACCTTATTACAGATCGGTTGAAGAGGTGAAATGCCCTATCTAGTCCATTATTTATTAAAATATTAAATATTAGAAATATAATAAATTTAATCTCTAATTTTAATATGATTTTAAAAATTATTAAATATTTAAAAGGAAACATGATAATTTTAGTTTTGTGAGAGATTGGATGATATGCTGCGGGGATAGAATTCTAAAATCATATTAAAAAGAAAAGGGAATTCGATCACATGACGAATTAAATTTTATAAAATAAATATAATTTAATATATGAACTCCAGTCATCCACGGCGCCGGAATTATCCATGAAAATCGTCATTAAAAACTGTGTCTTGCTGCATCAGTTGCAGTTATCCTTGTAAGTGAAACATGGAGAATTCTTGGGTTTTTTTTGCATAAAACACTGAACTTGTTCTTCTTTTTCCTATCCTTCACCATTAGATTACATACAACTTTGTCAGTTTCTCTATAAAGTTCCATGATTTTATTGTTCTTGAATCACTTTCTTCGTAATCAGGTGGCTTTGACACTACTGTTACATTGAAGATTGGTGTGGAAAGAAATCATGAATATCTTGATGAGTTGGCCGGAACCGGTGGTTAGGGTAAGGGAGTTGTCGGAAAGTGGGATTCGTGTTATACCTGATCGTTATGTGAAGAAGCTTGAGGATCGACCAGGAAATTTTGAAGAAGAAGATGAACAAGTCAATATTCCTGTGGTTGATATGGCGGGGATGTACTCTGATAATGAAGATATACGACGGAATACAGCTGAAACTATCGCCGCCGCTTGCCGGGACTGGGGTTTCTTTCAGGTGGTTAACCATGGCGTTTCTCATGAGACTATGCGGCGGTGCAGACAAGCGTGGAGGGAATTCTTTGAACTTCCGGTGGAGGAGAAGCTGAAGTATGCAAATACGCCGTGTACTTACGAAGGCTACGGCAGTCGTCTTGGCGTTGAAAAAGGGGTTTCTCTTGATTGGAGTGATTACTTTTTTCTTCACTATCTTCCTCTTCGTCTCCGGGATCCTGAAAAGTGGCCAATTCTCCCTGTTTCATGCAGGTTTTTTCTTATAATCTTTCTTTGCTTGACGCTTTTAAGGTTTGTTTTTTCTTGTCCTTCATCTCACCTTAAACTCACACGATGATACAGAGAACTGGTGGATGAATACGGGAAGCAAGTATTTGAGCTCTGTGGTAAACTGTTGAAGATATTATCGACGAATCTCGGGTTGCCTGAAAGCTTTCTCGGCGGAGCATTTGGTGGAGATGAAGGTATAGGTGCATGCATGAGGGTAAATTATTACCCACAATGCCCTCAACCAGACTTAACTCTCGGTCTCTCTTCCCACTCCGATCCCGGAGGAATGACTCTTCTTTACTCCGACGAGAATGTGCCGGGACTTCAAGTCCGCCACGCCGGAAAATGGATGACAGTGAAGCCTGCCACCGATGCCTTTATCGTTAACCTTGGTGATCAAATCCAGGTTCATTATTAACAATTCTTTTTATTCCCATTTTCCAGTTTACAGTCTAAAAAGACATTTTGGTAATTCAGTTTCTGAGCAACGGGATTTACAAAAGCATCGAGCACAGAGTGATGGTGAACTCTGAGAAACCGCGAGTTTCCATGGCGTTGTTCTGTAATCCACGGGGAGATGCGGTGATTGAGCCGGCGGCGCAGCTTGTCACGGTGGAGAAGCCGGCTATGTACGTGGCGTCGACTTTCAATGAGTATCGGCGATATATTAGGATGAAAGGGCCAAGTGGTAAAATTCAAGTGGAAGCCCTTCTTAGCCCACGTAAAAATTAATATATATATATATCTAAATTTCTAATAATTGTATTGCTCTTTTAATTAATGAAAATCTCCCTATAATTTTATTTAATAGGCATCATAATAATACAAAACGAACATATCATCAATCAATCAATTAAAATAATAGAAGTGGAATCTAATAATCCGTGACATCCCTAGCCTTTGTCGCTCTCTATGTGGTCCAAATTAACTTATTTTTTATATTTAATTTATAATGTTATAATTTAAGAGAGAGGAGGAAGGTGAGAGACGTGTTTCTAACGCAAAAACGTGGTCTATTTGGCCAAATTAAAGAAATTATCTGATTCGGATAATCAGGGTCGGGTCAAACCACCCGTTTATTATAAAATAAAGGAATATTCAGTGTATAAGGGATATATCTTATGGAATAGCAGACATATAGAAGGTTGTATGTCGTTGTCTAGACACTGACCGGACAAATTTGTTTGATTGAGGTTCATGTGATTGGAATAATGCAATTTACCCTATACTCTGCCACTCTACCTTTATGTAGAATAATCTTTTATAAAAAAATTATAGTTATTTGTAAATAGCATGTGTGATTGATTTTCCCATGTGATAGAATCTTCAATTGCATTACTTTTTTAAATTATCTATGGATATGGGCATGAGCTGGTATGTTAGGGATAGATAACCTGTGGCTGGGAAATGTGGTCATGGTTTGAGTCGTAAAAATCAACCCACAAACAATAGATCGGACTAATATATATTAGCGTTAAGATTGCATTATTTTGTGTGATAATCAACTCGTTGATGAACTTCTCATACTTCTATCTCTAGGATTTGAATCCGTTGATATAATAGAAAGTACATGATTATGGGGTGTAAAACTTATAACTCATGATTTGTACTTAAATCATGCCCACCACATATTTTCTTTAATGGATTTCACTTTTTAAAGGTATAAGAGTGTAGAGTTTGGATAATCTTTATCTAGGTGGCTTTGGACAATAATGATATGAAAAACCCGTTTATTATTTTAAGGTTCTCCGAAAATGTGGCACGCACACACATAACACAAATTCATTGTGTAACGTTGTACATGGTCATGTGCCATGTCCGTGAACAATTACAAAATAATAAACAAATTTTCATAGCATTATTAGGCTAAAAATTTGTTTAGGTAGATTAACTTGTATCATTAAATCAAATTTAGTAATAATTTAATTTTCCCTAAATGGGCCGGGAGTTTGAACAGATTTAGCTTACTGGACTTTACCATAGAATGTAATTTGTATATTTCTATGGCAATATGAATAAAAAATGGAAATTTATAAATTATAGATAAGATTAAGAGTAGCGCATCAAAGGTGGAGAAAGAGCACACCATGGCAATCCTACTTAAGCCACAACCATCAATCCAAAACTATCGCAGCCGCCTTCCGCCGCCGTTATTCTCCGTTCAACGCAGGCGGCAGTCAGATTCCCTGAGAGTTGCTGCGGTATTGGGCAGCATTGCCCGAGAGCTGATACAATCTGGTGCAGTGACACCCATCCTATCGAAAGATGCAGCTTCAGCAATGGAATCTCAAGGGTACAGATTACTAGATGTAAGACCAGAATGGGAAAGGGATAAAGCACGCGTTTCTGGGTCACTTCACGTTCCATTGTTCATGGAAGACAAAGATAACAGCCCTATAACATTAATCAAGAAATGGGTGCATTTTGGATACATTGGGCTATGGACTGGCCAATGTTTTACTCTGATTAATCCTCTGTTTCTCAATCAGGTTGAAACATTGGTTCCTTGTAAAGATTCTAAGCTCATTGTTGTTTGTGGAGAAGGTTTAAGGTAAAGAGTAATAATACATTGTAAATGTCTTCATTTCTGAAGCATGTGTGTTGTGTACAATGAAGGTCGATGAAGGCAGCTACTAAGTTACACGAAGGAGGGTACAAGAACTTAGGGTGGTTGGCGGGAGGTTTCAATCGTTCAAAAGATGAAGATTTTGCAGAAGTTGAAGGTGTGACCAAGTTGCAGTATGCTTCCGTTGGAGGTGCATCTTATTACTTCCTCAAATTGCTCCTCATGATACAAGCTATTGCAAATTGAACTTTAATGGATAATTTAGTTATGAAATCTTTTAAGGTGTCAATCATTATTATACAATAGGATAGTCTCTTACAATTTTCTATATAAACTAAGACAATTCAACAAGACATAAATAAAAGGTCTTAAATGTGTTGACTATCGAGATAGAAAGCAATTTTGCTAGGGTGATCAATGTGTAACTTTTATGAAAACTAACTTTCATTTTTAGCCTTTTTATGTTTTCCCTGATTTACTAATTATATTTTTTATTTAAAATATTACAAATTAAATATATCAATTTAGTGTTAGGGTCAATTTCGATTTTATTGATGAAATTGCACCCAATGTTTTTACCGAATTTATGTGACACTATATATCTCTTATTATAATTAATCAACTTAGAATAAAGTTACTATTTCAAATTTTAAGTTTTACGGGGTAAAAAAATTAATCCTTTAAGATTGATTTTATTTGATTATTGAGAATGACTAGTAATTGATAATCGTAAGAAAACACAAGATTTTAACGTGGAGACTCATGTTTCGCAAGAAAAACACATGAGACACCAAACACATGAAGAAAATTGACAAATATCAAATGACAGACAAATGATTCTTTAATCTCGGTTGCTAATGGAACTTCAGCTAGCTTGTCCCAGTTCTCTACTTCTACCCCTTTTATTGGGGAAGACATTATTATATTTATATACTCTTTATCATATCTATGCTAATAAAACAGACTTTTAACGTGTAAAAGTCTTGCCGACCCAATCTACACTAGGTGCATCAATTGTTGACCATAATCCACCTGCCACCGTCCACTTAAAAATTATGCTAAGTATGGAACATCCTTATGATCGACGAACTAGAAAGTGTCCATCGTCAATTTTCATTTTTTACTCAATCCATCTTCACTCACTCACCCTTAATCAAACAATATTGATGACATGTGGATTGTCGAACGGTAGTATTCTCCATCAGGTATCCGACCCACTGACGTCGACCATCCGACCCACTACCGTCAATCAATGCATATATATTAGATCCTCAACTCTCTTCGATCGTCATTGTCTAAGAAAGTTTACTCCGTCATGATCTAAAGTCGATCGACACACGTCTTTGCACATTCCACGTCAGTCGACTTGCGTCTCTTCAAATTCCACTACGGTCTGCACGCGACTTTTTAAATTCATACGTGGCTCAAGGTAATCATAACTTCGACCTCGAAAACTAGAATTTTAAAAGTCGCAAGCTCAACCTTCCACGTGTCACAATCATGTGCAACTTGTTAGAATAAAATCCCCCATCATCGCATTTTTGGGCTGTGGCCACATTTATTACTAAAACTTTCTTATCTTAGGCGATTTCCAACATCTACAATCAACTACACTCTCGCAAATTTTTTGCACTAAAATGGTAAAATTTCTTTCTCTAATCCTCATTTTAATGCAGAGTTTAGTGTAGAATGTCTTTGACTTTTGGGAAAGTTCACGTTTTTAGGAAATCATAACGCATGATTTATCGCTTTTAACCCTAGAATAATCATTTACGGTATGTTTGTCGTTTAATCCTAAGTTTTTCCGTTCATTTTTCATGAAATGGCACCAATTCTGAACATCAATGATATGAGAATGAAATATTCTATTCTTAAAGAGTATCCCATGGAATATATGCTATTAAGACTCGGGGGATGGATACGAGGATCCCGTGAAGCATAAGTGGTGAAGCGATAATGCTAAAATAATATAATAATATAAAATACATAATTATGAATAAAAAAGATGAGAAATGATAAATTATAAAACAATTGCAATAAAATATTAAAAATGTTTCAAATCAAAATAATTAATTTTCAAGATCAACATCAACTGTATTATTTTATACTCCTCTCCATTCTGTTTCACTTTTCATAATTTGTTTTTCTAATTTTCGCTCGTCAAAAGAAATGTTTGCTAATTGTATTAATGTCATCTTACTCATGTCATCACTGTCATCTCCAGGTTTGTCCCACAATTTACAATCATCCTCCATATACTCTTTAGAATTTTCTGAAATTAGTCGAAGATTCGTACGAACAAACATAAGTTAAATGAGTGTATAAATGAGTAGCTATTCCAATTTTTTTCAAAGAAGAAGAGACCTATCAAAATGAATGCAAAGTCAAATGCTGAACTCATGAATATAAAAATTAATAGAAAAATAATGAAAAATCTATCGAAGTAAACGGAGGTTGGTGCCCATGCATCATCTACCAAATTAGAGGTTCCATTGTAACATGTTTTTGTTTGGAATCATCATCATTGTTTGACATGCTAAGAAGGTTGCAAATTCAGTATTCACTATTGATCTAATATGGTAATTGGTGAAAATACATTTCAAACACTCTTTTCTAAAACGATATATTTCTGAATCACATTGAGGAGACAATAGTCATGGATTTTGGTGTTTTCACTCCGAGTTTGCACATATGAAATACAAGATGACCTACCCAAAAATAATAGAAAAACATAACAAAGTATGATTTTCTTCCTTTGGATTCAAAGAGTAAGCTAGCATGTAGAGGTGTTATGCATTTAACGCTTCGTTTTTTCAATATTTCACTGACAACTTCCCACATAATGGATTTTCATCATGCTTTTCTTCTAATTTGCATATATCAAAGCTTTCATCTTTTATTTGGTCATAAGCTTCATGGATAAATCATGTGAAAACTAGGATTATCAATATCAAACATACGAATCATAATATACATAGGCTCAATCAATACTATAATATATTCAATCTTTTCCCAAAATAAGCATATGATTATTGTTCTCTAATCATTCTCGTCTTAACCAAATCATCATTCTGATATGTATTCCATCTATCACCAACAACTATAGCTTTAAAAAGTGATGCAATTTTCTAGAAACGTTTTACCGTAACAACATATGAAGTAAAAGAAGTATAAATAATATGAAGCATTTGCAACTTTAAGAACTTTCTTAAAGTTGTAAACCTCATAGAGTGCTTTGTAATGAAATTTAGAATTATGAAATAGATTCCATAATCTTCTTGATCCAACTGCATTCAACATACACAATTGAATTCTTTTCCGTAGTTTTAGAGTCACAAACATTCTTTATGACAAGATTCTCAATATTCATAACACAAATAGTCCAAAAAATCTGTTTTTTCAAAAAGAAAAAAAATCATTGGATGATAAATGATAATAACTAATTCACAAGTAATGTAAAATGTACACTAGTGAATTTGTGTATTTGTACTTGAGGATACTCTGATGACATTATAACACCTCGTTATCTTTTATAGTCTCAGCAATATTTTCAATCCCAACCATCAAAATGACTTTATTCATTAGTTTTAGAATAAATAAAGAGCTCTTCACCTCATATTCACAATTTATTGATTATAAGAAATTTGGTTCATCATCATTCACGACAATATATTTTATAAGTAGCATTCTATCAATAAGTCTTTCTTTTTTCTAATGTCAACTCAAGTCTTTGTCTTTAATTAATCAAAAGTGTTGTTGGAAGTGTCTTATATGAAGGAGATAATAACCTATAAACCTCAATGCCAATGCGTTAGTTAATCTAAGAGGAAAAAGTCATTAGATTAATGGAATTATGCACTCTTAATAAACTAAATTATTTGAAATTCGTAAAATTTGAAATACTAACTTTATTCTAAGCTAATTAATTATAATTAGAGATATCTACTGTGTCACATAAACTCTATAAAACTATTGGGTGTAATCTATGCGGAATTGACTCTCCAATTTTCCATACCCACCCGTATTGAACTACGTTGGATTTTCCGATTCGCTCCGCCACTTGAAACTTGACCCAAAAAATATATGATATTGTCTTAAAATATTTTCTCTGATCAGTAAATTATTTAATTGTATTGTTTTAATTTTGTTGTTGTTATTGTTAAGATAGAAGAAATTACGAGATTATGTCCACAATGTGTGGGCTTACGTCATCGAGAGAGCGATGACGTAAATGTCAACAGTACAAATAAAGTCAACAGTACAAAATGTTATTTGATATTTCACTATAATAAATGTCAACAATACAAAATAAAGTCTTTTTTATCAAAATAAATGATCTAGTACTAATTAGAATTGAGAAATAAGTATAATCTTGAAAACCGGGACGAAAATGATGAAACTATATTCACAACAATTATTCACCGCATATTTGGTCTCCAAATGCAAATTCACCACTGAAATTCAAATCGTATAATACATTTCTCTGTTATCAAAATAAATGATTAATCGAAATCTCGAACAACTGAATAAATATGAAATCTTCAAAGGACGAGATGAAATCTCCAAAACGAGGGGTTTACCGTGAAACACTATTCATGTCGGAAAGTACTATTTACCAAGGGTGATCTATTCATTACCGGAAAACACTATTCACCACAGATTTCACTATTTATCGCCGAAAACACTCTTCAATGCGGATTTCACTATTCATTGCCGAAAAATACTATTCACCACAGATTTCACTATTCATCTTGCTTTTTCAGACTTAGAACTTTTTTCCGAGACAAGTTAAGATTCTGAACACCATTTTCAATACCTAATGATATGTATTTATAGAAAATCAAGTCCAACAACTCATCTATGGATCATAAGCCTAATCTCATCCAATCCGTCCCAATTTGGCTCAACTTATCCAAAACTGTTCAATTTCACCTGGGTATTTATCGTAAAATCCCGGATTGTTTGGAATGCTCTCGATCGACTCGTGACCGGATTGATCTATTTATGGATTATTCGTGCAATCCATAAATAATCAGAGCACCAATTGCTTGCACGAATAATCCATAAATAGATCGACTACATAATAAAGTTGTGAAAGCACAAAAGTTACATATCCGACGAAGAACAAATCGAATTAAGGAAAAAATTAAAACGATATCTTTTGGATCAAGTGTCAAGTGGCGGAGCGAGTCGGAGAATCCAACATAGTTTAACATAGGTGTATGTAGAAAATTGGAGAGTCAATGTGCATAAATTACACCTAATAGTTTTACATAATTTTTGTGACACAGTAGATGTCTCTAATTATAATTAATTAGCTTAGAATAAAGTTACTATTTCAAATTTTACGAATTTTGAATAATTTAGTTTGAGAAAATTGTGCCTATGATCCTCAAACTTTAACTCATATGACATATTTAGTCCCCAATTTTTTTAATGGCATATCCAGTCTCCATTGTTTATATATTTTTTCACTGTTTGTTCCCATAGTTTACGAGATAAGTTAAAATCGATCCCCAAATTTCGTTTTTGGTCCCCGCAATTTTAGTATAGCAAAAGAGACATTCATTCTTTCCACATATTCACAAAATACGTCCCCAATCTTGGTTACATTTGAAGTTTTTAGTCCCTGAAATTCTGTTTCCGTTAACTCACCCCGTTAGGGTTTAGAGCCTTAATACATTTTCTCAATTGGGTAGAGAGAACGAACTCTGTTCCTACATTCTCTTGAGTTTCTCTTATTTTCATCCATGACTCCTTGGCGGAAGAAAATCCTCCAAAAGTAGCCGGAAAATTCTCTTATTGCTTCTTATTTTCGCAAATAGTCTTCTCCCGAGTTCTAGCAGTTGTCTCTGTGAGTATTTTATGATTGTGTATGTTGTTCTTGGTTTCCTAATTTGCTGAATGTTCATTCTGTTGGTCTTCCCAAGTTGTTTGGCTTGGGTTGAGATTGTTATGAATCTTTGAATCCCAATTTTCTTTGGTATTTTTGAAGTTTCTTGCACCCTTGCCTTTTGTATTCTCTGTTTAATACATGGTTGGAAGTATCATTTTAATGTTGTGTGTGGCTTTGTTAGTACTATTTGTGTTTATGAATCATCACTTAATGTATTTCGATTCACAGCGAGCATATCGCACGATGATTTAAACTTTTGGGATTGTGTGAAATATTTGTAATTCTGCGTTTAAAGGCCATCGTATTCTATATGTTCAGGTTTTTTAACAACAGCAACATGATAAGTCTATTATGCAACAGACACAAAAAACATACAGTGTAAAGAATGTCTTAAATTTTCAGTTGTTTAATTGTAATGTAATTCTTGTATCATTTTTGTAGTTGAATTGTAATGTAGTTGTTTAATTTTTTTGTGTATGAGATGCAATTAAATTTTCAACGTTGTTTGTGTTAGTGTACATTTATGATTTTACATTACTTTTTGGTTGTCGATTTTATACATCATTGTTATTACATGTATCAAGTTGTATATTGAAATTTGCAAAGATGGACAACAATTCAGATGAGAAGACAAAATCAGTTGCACATAGTAATAATTTTAATATTATCATAGTCATTAGAATTGTATTTTCTCCTAATGGATTAGTACATATATAGATGTAGACGCATTTGTTTTTAAATTCGTATTTGACATCATGTTAACTTTGTGCACAGGTGCCGAAGCAAAGGGGTTACTCCAATGTTGGATATATGTGTTGTACTACATTTATTGTTTTTACAAGAAGCACAAGATACGTATGTCCCACGAGAGTACCGGATGCTTGTAAGTATCGTAGATTATTCTCTCGTAATTGTTAATATGTCGATTTGACTCATATGATTTGAAATTCATTCATAGATGACGCCCCGTTGGTTTACAATTGCGGATATCACCGCATTCGCAAAAAATCATATCACTCTACCTACACACCTGCTCCCGCAGGGTCCTCCAGAAGGTAGCTTCGCATTTCCCCAAACTTTAGTCATGTTATTTTGTTCGATTTGAAACAATGTTTTATCGTACTATATGTTGTTATTAACATTTTGCAAACAATAGTATTTTCCAAAAACAAAGTCATGTTCTGTTGTACGATATGGAATATTGTTGTTATTGTACTATATATTGATATTAACATTTTACAAACATTAGCATTTATCGAAAACAAAATCATGTTAGATAGATCACGTAGTATTCCATATTATCGAGCATAATTATGTAACGAATTTCATTTTATTTGTCCGCTCCCGTTTAGTTTCATTTTGTGTTTGTGTGTCAATCATTCCGGTTCTAATTATTCTTCTTACAATTCAAACTTAAGTAATCTTGGTATTTCGTATAATGTTTTATTTATACACGCATGGCAAACAAGTATATGCCAAACCTTGCAAATGAAGGGGATTGGTTTTGTCGTGTTATAACTATGGGGATGAAAATTGCAACAATTCACCAAGTTTGAGGATTGAATTTGTCATTATCCTTAAACTATGGGAACCTTTTTTGCGCATCGCTCATTTAGTTTATTAAGAGTGCATAATTTCTAAAAAATTTTAAAAGTATAGCATCACACAATAATTGTATCTTTAATATCAATGAATTTATTTCTTAACAATTTATAGCAGTGGTATTTAAGTTCTTTTCATTAATAAGAGTTATATAAGTTTGATTTAATATTTTTAATTACATTTTTATATAATTAACTATATTAAATTGTTAAATAATTAAATATGAATAATTACTTTAAACATTTTATTATGTTTAATTAGATGTTTATTTAATTTGACTACTTTAATATGTTTTAAATTGTTTAATAATTAAATATGTATAATTACTTTTAACTTGGGTGCTAACTAAAAAATCGAATTTAAGTTTTTTTAAAATTTTGAGTTTGAAATTTTGAATAGAAAAATATAAAGTTAGGTTGGAGATGTAATTTTGAATAAATTATGATTCGATTGAGGTTCATGGCCGACTTGAGTTCACATTTAAAGATCGACTTAATTAAATTTTATAATATATATTATATTATTAATAGATATATATGTTACTAATATAGTTTGTGAAACGACTCGATTCGTTTCGGTTTGTTAGATATTTGAGATTCGATGTTCGGATCGTTAGAAATTTGAACTTTAAATTAAACTTTGACAGACTTGGCTCAAAAGGTTCACGATGGCTTGCTTTGTTTACTTCGTCTTTTACAGTAATTATTTTTAAGTTATTTTGTTTTGAAATATAATTTTGAAAATCAAAGTAATTTTTAAATATATAGTAAATATATTTATTTTATATTAAATAAGTTTTAAATTATTTATAAGTAATAAATAATTAATATAATTAGAAATGCTTTTGAAATATAAAGTAATTATTAAATAAAATGATTTATATATAATGATATGTCAACATCACTAATATATGTAAGTGCATATATATTTCTAAATTCTTGTTCACTTATACATTAGTTTCACCATTTCTATATAATATTTCTCTTTATTCATAGTATCTTTTTTTGTAATGTCATCTTTTTCTTTATTCAACTTAATTTAATATTCAAAGAAATCAATTTTCATTTATCATTATACATTGTTGTCCGGACACTTATATTTTAATATTATATTAATTTACTATCAAATAAACATTTATAAATATGATAAAGTTTATCCACAAATATTTAAATAACAAAATTAGTACGAGAATTCAAGAATTAACATATTTAACAATACATTTATATATTTTAAAAAAATTCTAAATGAAAAAAAATATAATAGTAATAATAAATTAATATAAATAAAACAAAGAAATAATATATAAATAATCAAAAAATTTGTAAGGACGAGGAGAGAGAGGATCATGGTGGTTAAAAGAAACTATCCCTTATATCGTTGTCCAGACAATTTTACCAAGATATTTGAGCGTCCAATCTGAGAGTATAAGATGTAGATGACCTAAAAGAAATTTTGTAGTATCAAAGTATGTTTAAACTAAAACATTTGCTACTAATCTAAATGATGAAATATGATGGTGCTACAAAACTTGTTTACCCCATAATTTCTTAGAATATTAACTTACATTTGATTTATGTCATTTTAAGATAAATGCGCAAATTTCAAAATCTTGAATGATTAAATATAAAATGTATTAAAATTACCTATGATATAAATTGTGTGAGCATTTAGAGATAATTTCATGTGTAAAGAATAGAAACCAAATTATGTTGAAGAATTTAAATTGTAATTTTTTTAGATGAAAAATATATATTAAGAACTTAACAACTTGATTAAAATTGAAATTTACGATCAATGATATACATTCTAATTATTTAGGAATATCCTAATTTTTAACTAAGCGTATAATGGTCATTGCAAGTTGGCACAACGGGCTCATTTTTGTCTTCCTTTCACCCGCGCTCATTGAACGCGTGAAGGTAAGAGAGGGTTCTTCGATTTACCGGATCTACTTCTTCAAGTCTCAGATTTGGCTTCTTGAATGTAACTAAACCCTATGATTTGAGAGAGCATTTGATCAGACACTGGGTGGGAGCATCCTGTCACGACCTGGACACACGATCGCTCGGTCCGAGCCTAACAGTCGGCCACGCGCATTCACGCCCGAAGTCTCGTGGAACAAGTTTATTTAAAATCAATAGTACCGATGCTTTATTTATAGCCAAAAGAGGGAAACCGAATCTCCATTTCCAACCCATCGATTGGAAATGATTCAACATAACAAGGTAAAGACTAAAACAACTTAAAGGTTCGATACAACTGTACCAGCCCGTCCTTCCATGGGTAACTCGCTTACTCCGCACGACCGCCATCAATCTCGGGATCAGATAAGCCTACATAAACATAAACACACTCATGAGTTGATAACTCAATAAGAGACCAACGATTAACATAACCCCCATGCCCGTGCCCGCACCGAGCGCAGCGCCATGCCCGTGACCTGATGATGCCCCTACCATAGTCATGCCATATATCATATCGTACCATGCTCGAGACTTGTCTCGAGTCAACCGATGGTGGATACTCCGCATCCCATACCGCGGTGTCTTCGGGTTCAGCCTTAATCGACCGTACCCTACATCCATGCGTTCCCCCTTGGGATGACGAGTTTGGCTCCTACCGTGACCTAGTCACGTTGCCATCGGAGATACCCTGGCCGAGGGGTCCGATCCCGCTAGTCCTTACACAAACTCGTCATAGTGCCTTGCCCCAGGCAAGGTCTTTTCCATACCTTAAGTGCCTCGCCCCGGGCGAGGTCTTCTGCACGTCAAACATCGCATCTTAGTGGCCTTGTCCCCGACAAGATCTTTCCTATTTGCGTGTCTTGGGAGTGACTAGGGTTGGTGCCATTAAGCACCAAAATCCGATCATTTCCACTCATCCACACTTCTAAGTTGCCTCGCCCCATACGAGGTCTTCCCATTTCGAGGATTCGAGCGTCAATTTTACTTGTCACGGTCGAACCTCGTCATGTCATTATCCCTTCATGGTTCACAGTGATTCACATGGCATGGTGAGTACCGCTTCGCCATCTTAGGGTGAACGCCATTCGTCGATTCGTCACCGTCCGCTTTTTTACCGTTCCGCTTAGCCGAGGCTATCACGTACTAGGTTAGTCACGGCACGACGATCGACGGAAGTGTTCTTCATATCATGCCCCTCCCTTCCCGAACATAAGCATGAATGTAAAGTCTCTTACCCTTCGTCGTACTCGCTCCCGCTAATCTACCACCAACTCCATGGCAAGTTTAGTTTTGTGTCTAAGTCTTGCCAAGACTTAAGGTATTTATAGAGTTCTTGACATGAATCATGCATTGGTGTCAATCACTCCCCAATTCCAAGGTAATCTAATCAATTTTCCCTAATTCCAAGCAAATCACATTAATTTACATCCTAATTCCAAACCAATTCACTCATTCCCGTAGGGTTTCCTATTTCCTCTCATAACTTGTGTATCTACCCTTTTTAGGTGGTCAAAACTACTAAAATCCCCCTTTATCCAAAGATATGGATTTGGGTCATGCCTTTATGAGCCTTAAGTGCATCATTTCTTATTGGATTGGATCTAATCCCAAGTGTTATGTTGGACATGAGCCCAACCTTACATTATACATTTATTTCTCTTAAGGTATCTTGGCCATTATTTCTCTTAAGGTATGTTGGTCGTCCCAATCTCAACCATGATCGGTTGTTTTACTCTTTTCGTACCAAACCTTCAAGCCGCCAAGGTACGGAGGTATTACAACATCCCCTCATATTCAACCATGGGGGATTTCAGTTTAGTGTTACTCATCGTTGCGATAATGTTTTATGTTCTAGTTTTCATTTTCAACGTTTATTTGCTCGTCAATTATCAGTACCCAGATGGCTTGAATCAGGCTTATTTTCCCAAATTCGTTGTGGTTTTGGGACTTTCGATTGCTGCCATCTTGATTCTCATGCTTCATGTGGCTAACAGGCAGGCCTGTCGCAATTCGCATTATAATGGTACGTGTAGGCTTACGCTACCGATGGGTAAATCCACGTTCTACCCCATTTTTTCGCAAGTTTTATAATCTAAGTTACTTCGCAAGTAAGAATCGCGAAAACAGAATACGCGACTACAGATTGTGAAAACTGACACTTAGAGTGCTTTTGTCAGATTTCGCAACTACTAGTTGAGAAATCTGACTCATTAAATGTGACTGTCAGATTTCGCAACTACTATTTGAGAAATCTGCCACATTCAATGTTACTTTAGTCTTTATAATCCACCAACTTCTCTCATTATTTTGCATCTTCTCGGTTACATAGTTTCTTTCAATTTAGGGTTTCTTCTTGGTTCTTATTCGTTTTTCTTCATAATATTTTGGTATCGACTTGAGTGCAACAATTGTTCTCTTTTCTCCTAAGTTTTGTCCTGAAATTGCTCACTTTGCTGATAACTTGCGGAAAATCCATTTTTCGGGTGCAACCAGATTTATCAAATTTTGAGGTCCAAACCGAAAAAAAATTGAAGAGGTAATTTGTTTTGAAATTTGGATAACTCATTTTATTTAAAGCGTAGTTTTCGGGTATAGATTAATTTAATTTTGTTATAATTTTTGTAAGTATTAAGTTTGTATGAAATATGCATAGTTTTGTTGGGGAATGTTTAGAGTTTGGTTTTCAAATATATCACAAATTGATATTTTAAAATTTGTAAGTTGTAATTAAGGTTAATTTTGTAAATTGAGAACTGATTATGATTTAAATTTTGAAATTTAAAATGTATTAATGTATTAGCTTAAAATTTTAATTTAGTAGTAAATTGCTATTAATTTGAAAATTAATTCATACATATTTAAAATTCAAAATATATAAAATTTCATATATATTTATTGGGTGATGTTTGCCCACAGCCCCCAACTTACGGGTTATGTAATGGGCATGCCCTCCAAGTTATGAAATTACAAATATGATACATTTTTTGATAAAAAATATGTATTTATAGCTCTTCAACTTCAATTAAATACAAATAAGACATTTCAAGTTTCCAATACCGTTTATGATTGACACTTTAATGAACTCGTAAATTTTTAATATTTCATGCACAATTGTCGAACTTTAAGTGTAATTTTTGTATAATTTTTCAAACGACTCATATTTGTGTATTTTGTTATGAGTTTTCAATTGATTTTCAACTTACGATAAACCGGGTATTAAATGTCAGGGGTAAAAAACAAACGGTATTGATAACTTTAAGTGTCATTCTTGCAATTTCGTAAGTTGGAAGGTATGCCCTTTACACAACTCGTAAATTGGGGGGCTAATTATGCAATTTTCTCTAAATTTATTTGAAAATTAGGAATTTTTAATAACATTTGTACGAAAATTAAAAATGTCTAATATTAAAATTGATTAATATATATAATATTAAATATTTAGGTGGACTTGCCCAAATTTCAACATCAATTATCCCAAATTTAACTATACCAAATTATGAAGAATCAAGATCAAATATGGAATGAAATTTGCAAAACAAAAACGAAACACCAAACACGATGCGAAACCAACGAAATAATCAAAGAGAACCTTAAGCTGTAGATATCTAGATCCTAGGAGATTGAAATTTTTAAAGACATATTTTAGTGCAAATTATAGTTGCGAAATGTGATACTAAAATTGTGACAGATTTCTCAAATAATAGCAGTTGGGAAATCTGACACGTGTTAGTGTTAGTGTTAGTGTTAGTGTTACAGTGAAGTAAAGTATGTTACAAAATCCTAAAAAAAAATGGGGCGAGTTGGTACAGTAACAGTGTCAGTTACTGTACAACTCGATTTTGTCACCTATGGAAGCTCGGTTTCTATAATTATAGAAACCGAGATGCGTATTTTTTTTTTAAAAAAATAAATATAGTCCGGTTTCTGCTCGTTTTTTTTTAAAAAAGTAAATTTAGCCCGGTTTCTGCTGTTGCAGAAACCGGACTAAATTTAATTTTTTTTTTAAAAAAATATAAGGGTGACGGAAGCAAATTCATATTTATAATTTTATAAATTGTTGAGTTTTTATTGTATCTTAGTGAGTTTCTGATTTTTTATTCGAATGGATCCAGTCCGATTTCCGTTTAACAAAAATCGAGCTACGCTTTAAAAAAAAAAGAGTGGCCCGGTTTCTCGTGTTACAGAAACCGGGCTACTCACACGTCAATCACTGCTATTTTGTTGAAACGACCGGTATCACTGTTATTAATTATAAAAAAAAAAATTTAGTGATTTATCGTTGATTTACACGTCTGACACTGATAGGTCCATCAAAAAACTAACACTGACACTGACACGCCCGGTTTCCGTTTAACAAAAATTGGGCTACGCTTTAAAAAAAAAGAGTGGCCCGGTTTCTCGTGTTACAGAAACCGGGCTACTCACACGTCTATCACTCTATTTTGTTGAAACGACCGGTATCATTGTTATTAATTATAAAAAAAAATTCAGTGATTTATCGTCGATTTACACGTCTGACACTGATATGTCCATAAAAAAACTGACACTGACACTGACACTGACACGCCCGGTTTCTGTTTTACACGTCTGACACCGACACGTATTTAAATATTTATTTCATTTAAATATTTTCGGATTATTAATGTTAATCATGTTTTAAATAGTATGAGCCTTCGGTGAAATAATGCAAAATCGGCTGGAAGAAACGAAATGGATGCTGGAAAACTTTATGCAAGTGGAAAGCAGTTTTTTTTAAAAAAAAAACATAGCTCGGTTTCTGAAATAGTAGAAATCGAGCTAATTTTTTTTTTTAAAAAAAAAATCCGTAGCCCGATTTCTGGTGTAATTGAAACCGGGCTTCCAAATGACCAAATTTAGTGTTATTAATTAAATTTAAAAAAATCAGTGTTTTTTATTTATTTAAGATTATGTCAATGATACATATGGTAAAAAACTCAAAAAAAAATGGGGTAAAACGGGATTTACCTCGCTGCCGATGAAGAATTTGTGGCTTGCTGTTTATTTATCGACGCGCTTCTGGTTTTCTTCGTCATTCCTTTTGCCATGTTTTATTACGAAGACGACCTGGACAAGTGTGCTCCTTTTTTCGTTTTATTTATATATTCTTGGATTTCTTGTCACTTGATATCGCGCTAGCTTTCTGTCATTTTCGTTTTTATGGGTGTGGTCAGTGTGGGTGATTGCTATTGCTATTGTTTGTGCTTTATTGTGTGGATTAACCTAGCTAGTTTTGGTTCTTGTGCTATCCATTTGCTTCAACGTTTTTTTATTTTTTTGTTGAAGGGCTAGAGGAATGGTGGATTTCACTGTTATGCACCTCTCATCGACAGTTGCTTCCTTCCCATCATCCTGGGATTTCTCCGGTAGCCAGCCGTGTATTGGAAATGGAGTGATGCAGGTCAGTAAATATTGAGGTTTCTGGAATGCCATTTTTAATTTCAGTATGCAATTTCTCATTTTATGTTCATTTTTTATTTTTTCAGTGCTCCGCATATTCAGCAAACTCTTCGGCAGAGACAACATGGACCATGCGTACAACTTTCCCTGAATACGTCGTTGCATTAGCTACTATTGTTGGATCTGTGCTGTTTACGGTAAACTGGACAATCCATTAGGAGATACAGTGTTTCGATGCATGAAACTAAAAAGCATTGGAATTTTAGAGATTTGTGTCATTTGGATTATATGATTGCATTTGTATGAATATGGCAGCCTGTAAGCTGATGTTTTTTTCCTGGGAAATTTTCAGATATTTGGTGGTATTGGCATTGCCTGCCTTCCTCTTGGGCTTATATTTTCGTTTTTTCGTCGTCCAAAGGCTGTTATCACTCGTTCTCAGTATATCAAAGTATTAACTCTTTTTTCTGTGTGTTTACTCCTTGCTGGGATCACCGTTAGTCGAGGCTTTTGCTCTCTTGATTATGTATGGGGCTTATATAATTATCGTCCCTGCAGGATGTTGGACTCAAATAAAAAGTCCGTTTTTATTCCAACCCAATACAGAATTGTAAAATCCCTGGACCAAGGGAAGAAATAATTCAACGGCCCAAGTTTCTGCTCAACCCAGTTTTTCGAAGGCAGTTGCAAGAAATGGTCATAATGCATTAACACACGATCACACGATGGAGATTGAGGTGAGAGTGCCTGAAGAAAATAAAAGCAGTATAAAACCTGTGAAGAAGAGATACGAATGAAAAAAAAAGTTGATACAAAAAGAGGACGATCGAAGAAAAGACGGAAATTACCGGATTAAAGGCAGCAGTGACTGTGTTGGTAAAAGTCGAATTCTTGTTCATCATTTGTATCTGATACATTCAAAGAGTGCATAGTGAATTAGACCCGGAGAGTGGTCTCGTGGTTTTTTCCAGGAATCACCTGGTTTTCCACGTAAAGTTTTTGCGTTCCTCAAACTTATATCACAACGTAAATCATGCAGGGAATGAATTCTAAACAAATTGATAACATAAAACTTATCTGATTTGTTGACTAAAAGATTATCCTTTCAAAGTGGTGGCCCATGCAGGTCCTGAAGCTGCGGGAATAAGAAACCGAAA
Organism: Utricularia reniformis; assembly: GCA_009725065.1. NCBI lineage: Eukaryota > Viridiplantae > Streptophyta > Magnoliopsida > Lamiales > Lentibulariaceae > Utricularia > Utricularia reniformis. The sequence continues at coordinate 655,653 of RWGZ01001214.1, read as the reverse complement.
GTATTCATAGAAGTTGTGATTAAAAGTAGAAAAAGGAATAAATTGAGAAACCTGACATATATGGCCTCAGAATCATACTCGATGATCAGACTTACTTCAAGTAATTATGCAGAATGGAAGAATCGAATGGAGGACCTCTTAAACTGCAGAATACTCTTTGATCCAGTCGAATTTGGAGATCAAAAGCCTACTGAACATACCCCTGAAGTTTGGAAAAAGATGCACAAACAAACTCTTGGGTTTATTAGGCAATGGATTGACTCATCTAAATATCATCACGTTAGTTCAGAAACGGATGCAAAAATATTATGGACGAAGTTGGAACGAACATTTGAATCAAAATCAACCCAGAGTCAAGGTTCACTTCTTCATCGTGTGTTGGGAATGAGGTATAAAGATGGTATGTCAATGTCCGACTACATTGGACAATGGTTAGAAGTAACAAGTCTCATGGCCAAAGCAAATCTGAAATTAGAAGAAAAACTGGTATGTCTATTGTTATTGTACTCCTTACCTCACTCTTGGCAGCCTCTTGTGATGCTATTACATGAAACTGCACCTAAAGAATGTCACAAGCTAGAAGATATCAAAGAACAACTAATAAATGAAGAGTTGAGACGAAGAGATTACAAAAATGATTATTGCAAAGAAACAGTAGCATATACCACAGAAAACAGAGGAATATCAAATCAAAAATCTCAAAATCAGAAGAGATGAAAATCTCGGGAAAAATCAGCAGATAAGAAATCTCAAGACAAAAAATTATGAAGGAAATCATGAGAGAAAGGAAACAAGAACGTGTTTCCATTGCAAAAAGGTTGGTCATCTTAAAAAGGACTGTTATTTCTGGCTCAGAACAAAAACCGATACAACCCCTTCCTTTGGGCATAATGCTGCCACATCAGAGGAAAAAGAAATATTGGTTCTAGCTGCTGAAGAAGATAAAGAAATTAAAAGTGAATAGATTGTTGATTCTGGAGTTTCATGACATGCAAGCCCATATAAAGAAATTTTCTCAACATACATTGAAGGGATGTTTGGAAAAGTAAAGATGGGAACATAAACTACAGCTGATATTGAAGGAATTGGAGAAGTACATATTGAAACTGATCAAGTGTTGGTAATTTAGTTCCTCCCTTTGAATCTGTCGATTAAAATTGCTTTGTTGTTTTGCAGAATAACGAAACGTATCGACACCACAGATTTTACGTGGAAACCGGAAAGACCGGATGAAAACCACGGAACCAAGATCCAGGTCCAATTCACTATATCCAGGTTACACTTTTACAAACATACAATTTACGATTCACAAAACAGGAAGATAAACTCGGCTAGAAGCCACACAGTCACTGCTGTAATTCTCATCCCAGGTGATGTTTTCTTTCCTTTTTCTTCACTGTTTCTTTTGTCTTGAATCATGATCGTTTTTCGTATTCTTTTCAGATTAAATATCTAAGTGTTGGTAACCTCCTTGCAACTGCTTGCTGTTATCCCTTATCTTTCCGATTAACTTTCAATAACTGCCTATACTGAAATTGGGCTTCAGTATGACATTGGGCCGACTTGATTTCTTATCCCACGGCCCAGGGAATTGGCCTGCGTATTGTGGGCTGAACATTTCATAACTTATTAGTTATGAATCCAACATCAAGGAGTTAAACTAGTTCTTAAGGGAGTAAAGTACATACCCAAACTAAGGATGAATCTATTGTCACTATATGCTCTAGATAAAGAAGGTTACAGCAGCACAATTGGGAATGGATTTTGGAGACTTACAAGAGGATCTCTAGTGGTGGCAAAAGGCGTTGCACCACAAAATCTGTACAAAACATCACTCAAAGTTATTACAGCAACAATTCAAACAGCACAAAACGAGACAGATTTTGAAATTTGGCACAAGAGATTAGGACACTTATCTGAAAAAGGAATGAAACTGCTGAAGCAGAAGCAACTGATTGCAACAAGTGGAAATGAACTCCAAGAATTATGTGAAACATGCGAAAAAGGAAAGAAATAGAAAGTCTCATTCAAAACAACATTGGAAACGAAACAGAAACCTCTAGAATTGGTATTCTTAGATGTTTGCAGCATAGACACTCAGTCGCTTGGGGGAAAGAAGTATTTTGTGACATTTATTGACGATGCTACAAGGAAAAGTTGGGTATATCCTATGAAATCTAAAGATGAAGTTTTTGATTATCTAAAAGTATGGCATCCAACAGTAGAAAGAGAAATTGATATGAAACTGAAATGTTTCAGATCAGATAATGGGGGTGAGTTTACCTCAAATGAAATGGAAGCATATTTTAGAAATCAAGAAATTAGACATGAAACTACGGTCCCAGGCACACCACAACATAATGGAACCACAGAAAGAATGAATAGAACACTTCTTGACAAGGTGAGATGCATGTTAAAAACCGCAGAGCTCCCTAAGGGATATTGGGCAGAAGCAATTTAAACATCATGTTATCTAATAAATAGAAGTTCTACTTCAGCACTGAACTATCAAATTCCGGAATGGAAATGGACAAACAAAATTCCTAAATATCAACACTTGAGAGTGTTTGGGTGCAAAGTGTTGATACATGTTCCAAAAGAAAACAGGCAGAAACTTGATGACCATGCAGAGGAAGGAATTTTTCTAGGGTATGGAGACAACAAGCTACAAGATATGAAATGCAGTCAAAAACAGAATCATACTATCAAGAGATGTAACTTTTCTGGAAACAAAGTTCATGAAAGACATTACAAAGTCAAATGACAGTAATGAAAGCAGCAGAATGACATATGAAGGGAATGTAGAATTACCAATACCTTTACCAAGAAATGGAGGTACAAGTGAAGATGAACATTTAAGTGATGAAGCACAATCCGAACCTGAACTCCAGCAACCATTCAGGGGTGATAGTGAACCTGTGGAAACAGAGGAAACAAATATCAAAAGAACAAATCGAATTAGAATGCATTCATCAAGATATCCTACATCTGAATATACCATGATTACTCAAAGTGGTGAACCAGAAAATTTCCAAGAAGCCATTAACAACAAATGTAGTAAAAGTTGGTGGAAAGCAATGGCTGAAGAAATGGAATCACTCAGAAAAAATGATACATTTGATTTGGTAAATCCCCCCCAAGACAGGAAAATTTTAAAGGACAAATGGATTTACAAATTGAAACAAGAGGCTGATGGAAGTGTAAGATATAAAGCTAGAATTGTTCCAAAGGGATTCACTCAGAAAAGAGGAATAGACTTTGATGAAATATTTTCTCCAGTTGTAAAACGGACATCAATCAGATTCATCTTAGCAGTGGCTGCATTTTTGGACTTAGAGCTCGAACAAATGGATGTCAAAACCGCATTTCTAAATGGAAATTTGGAAGAAGAAATATATATAAAACAACCGGAGGGTTTCACAAAGAAAGGAACTGAAAATCAAGTTTATAAACTCAAGAAGAGTTTATATAGATTAAAACAAGCACATAGGATGATGAACAAAAGATTTGATGAGTTTATGTTGAAAACATGTTTCAGGAAAGCTGAAAGTGACTCTTGTATGTATTACATGAAAGAAGATACTGAAAAATTCATCATATTATTACTATACGTAGATGATATGATAATATACAGTCAAAGCAAATAGGAAATCAGTGAGTTGAAGAAAGCACTAGCTGCTGAATTTGATATGAAAGACTTAGGACGAGTGAAGAGAATTCTAGGAATCGATATTTTCAGAAACAGAGGTAAGAAATTAATTACTCTATCTCAACGAAATTATGCTGATCAAATCATCAAGAGGTTCAACCTAGAAGGATCAAAATCGTTGATTACTCCTATGTCTACAACTACTCTACTCAGCAAGGAACAAGAGCCAAATTCAGAAAAGGAAATTGATGAAATGAAAGGTATACCTTATTCCTCAGCAGTAGGAAGTCTTATGTACCTTGTAGTGTGCACAAGGCCGGATCTGGCACACTCAGTTTCATCAGCAAGTGGTTTTCTTACAAATCCAGGGAAGGATCACTGGGAGGCTGTAAGAAAAATACTGAGATATGTAAGCGGGACAACGAATATAAAATTATGCTATGGAGGAGAGCATGAACTGAAACTGAAAATGTTTGCCGACTAAGACATTGTTGGAGATTATGATACTAGAAGATCTACTTCTGGCTACATATCCATACTAAACTCAGGGGGCATATCATGGATGTTAAAGTTACAAAACAGCATTGCATTATCAACAACTGAAGCAGAATACATAGCTTTAACCGAAGCTAGAAAAGAACTTATCTGGTTAAAGAAACTGTCCAAAGAGCTCAATCTCAGAATAAACGTTGAAGAAATCTACTGCGACTCACAGAGTGCCATAGCCTTGAGTAAAAACGCAACTTATCATGCTCGGACAAAACACATAGATATCAGAATGCATTGGATACGAGAGGAAATAAACACAGGAGAAATGAAGGTAAAGACGATACCTACCGAAGAAAACCCGGCCGATTTCCTCACAAAGATCGTTCCAACGAACAAATTTCAGTTCTGCGCAAAGCTTGCGGGGCTGAAGGAGGAACCCTAACTTTAGAAGTTAGCGACGATTCTGTAGTGCGCTGGAGGGGGCATTTTGTTGGACTCAAATAAGAAGTCTGTTTTTATTCCAGCCCAATACAGAATTGTAAAATCATTGGGCCAAGGGAAGAAATAATTCAACCGCCCAAGTTTCTGCTAAACCCAGTTTTTCGAAGGTAGTTGCAAGAAATGGTCATAATGCATTAACACATGATCACACGATGGAGATTGAGGTGAGAGTGCCTGAAGAAAATAAAAGCAATATAAAACCTGTGAAGAAGAGATACGAATGAAAAAAAAAGTTGATACAAAAAGAGGACGATCGAAGAAAAGACAGAAATTACCGAATTACAGGCAGCAGTGACTGTATTGGTAAAAGTCGAATTCTTGTTCATCATTTGTATCTGATACATTCAAAGAATGCATAGTAAATTAGACCCGGAGAGTGGTGTCGTGGTTTTTTCCGGAAATGAATTCTAAACAAATTGATAACATAAAACTTATTTGATTTGTTGACTAAAAGATTATCCTTTCACAGGAAGCAACAGAGCTTGGAAGAAAAGCTAACGAACTTAAAAAAAGAGCTGATGAACTTCATCACGAAGAAAGAAGTGGCAGCAAGGGAAGGAAATGGCGTAAAAATGTGAAATCTGTTGAGAAGGTGGTGTTGCAAGTTCTTTGTTATTTTATTTTGTTTTTATTGCTTACAGGCCTTATTATTCCTCCATCTGTGAGGTTTTGGCGCCCCTCGAATTCCTAGTATTTTCAGAATAATATATTTCTGTATCTTTTGGTTTGTAGGAGCTACTTCTGTTGGAAGAAGACGTGAAGACCTTGGAAGAGATGTATCCTCAAGGTGAAAAGGTGATGTGCGATTATTGAGCTGGGATTTGCTAAAAATGAAATTTTTAGTTCAATTTCTCTGCACAGAAACAAAAGATTTTTTATCAGCACATAAATAGAGAATTAAAATTACGTTCTGTTGAACTTTCCAGGCTGAGACGACCTGGGCTCTGACGATCCTTGGCTATCAAGCTAAACTTGTACTAGGAATTATTGGGTATGCGCTCTTTTCCATCATCTCTCATTCCCTTTTCACTAAACATTCATGTTTAATATGATTCAGTGACATACTATGAAATAGTGATTCTTATGGGCAGGTTAATCGTTTCTGTAGCCTGGATTGCACATATCATAATTTATTTGCTGATTAACCCTCCCCTTTCTCCGTTTCTTAATGATGTCTTCATCAGATTGGATGATGTTTTCGGTAAATGAAACTTCTTTTCATGTTATTATTCATTCTAGTTATAAAGCACAAAAAAAGTCATTTGCGTTTTACAATTCCAACTTATTATGCATTATAGAATGGGGCTTTCTTCCAAGTCTTTTCGGAACAGCTGCATTTGCATTCTTCTGTTTCTACCTTCTGCTTGCTGTTGTTGCCGGTGCGACAATGCTAGGTCTAAAATTGGTTTTTATCACAATCCATCCTATGAAGTATGTATTTTACTCCTTTATTTTTTAGTAGATGTCATGATTTAGTATTTGATATTTTTCCAGAATATGATGGTTTTTTTCTCAGAAAATTTATTATTGTCTACAGATGGGGAGCTACACTTATGAACTCTTTTCTTTTCAATGTTGGCCTCATACTTCTTTGTTCAATAAGGTAGCCATCCTCAATGCTCATGGTTCAGCTTATATATGTTGTATATTTCATGTTTTACGGCATCGCTTGTTCCCATCGTGGTGTTGCAGTGTTATTCAGTTTTGTGCTACAGCATTCGCATATTATGCCCAGGCCACAGCAGCTCAAGAAATATTTGGACATACATTACAATCTCTTCGTGGAATCAAATATTTATAAAGGTCATCATCAAGCTCTTCTTCTTGTAGTAGCTATATGTGATCAGTTATGGTATTTTACATGAAAGTTTGCGTTGCAGGTATAATGTTTTTCAAATTGGGTTTGTCATTCTTGCCGGGCATACATTTGTATACTACGCAATATTTGTAAGTTATTTCTCTCAGTGTTATGTTCATGCTTTTTTCATAAAACATTGTCATTAAGCTTGTGCTATGATGTAAACCCGCAGGGGTGGAGAAGGAAAAAGACTAGTGGAAGGCTCCAGATTTCATCGTGATCAGCTGATGTAACTTATTTTTGTATGGCCACATTTCATTTGATTCATTTGCCTAGAAAAGTGCACAATATCGCATCTTGCATCATTTAGTTGAATTTTCATAATCGTTTTGTGATGAGGATGCGGATGCTTGTGCATATTCTCCTATTCTCTAGTCTGTCTAGTGTGTATAACTTCTGACCATTGTTGTAAGAGGCCCTTTGTGTACTTCTCACCTCATGTATGATATTGAGTTGCAAATCATTTCTTATGTTTCATTCTTATTTCGAAACTGAAATGTGTTAAGTAGGAGAATGTGGGATCAGAATGGCTTCTCCTTTGAAATCCTTCTACAGCTTTCTTGGATTCGGTAATAAATGAAGCTCCGGGTTTCAGATTTTATCAATCCTTGTTCATCACATTCTATGAGGGTAGATAAATTAAATGATATTCGATTATGCTGTCGTATGATGGGCATTTTGGAAAAATAGAACAATTCTTGAGCACCATTCGGGAGGATCCAGAATCGTCCAAAAGGGTAATCATGGGCGTTTTTAGAAGATTTAGCAGTGTTAGATCAAAACTTGTATAAAATTGATAGTATTTTTATTACTTTTTAAAAATAAGCATCGATACCGAATTGTTTTATAATTTTAGCACTGGATCGTCAGAAGATGTAGTAGTCTTAAATTATATTTTATTAATTTATAGTACTGAATTGTTTTATTACTATTAACATTATAGTTTATTAATTATTATTTACTATAATATATATATTATAGTACTAAATCGAATTTTAATAATTTCATACATTTAGATTATAGTACTAATATTTTAATTTTATCAATCTCATGAGATATATGCAACTTTTAACATCATTTAATAAATGATTGTAATTGTGATCAAGTTAATTATTATAAACGAATAAAACGTACATAATATAAGTATTTTTAATATTCGATTACACTCAAAATAGAAAAATATTAAGTTTGTGTTTCAGCTCGTAAAATAAAAACTCTGTGATTTGAATTTCGATTTGATTGAGCATTCAGGTTCGAATCTCAATCAAAATAGAAAATTTTTTATTTACATTTCAAAAATAGAAAATTTCAATTTTGTCAATATAATTTGTTACAAAAATCAATTTTATTTCACTTTTACAAATCAAATTAAAATTTTCAAAATTTATATTATCAATCTTACTCAAAAATTACTAAAATATGTTTAAAGTCTAATTATTATAATAATTATTATCAGTTATATTAATTTAAATAAAATAATGCTGAGACGGATTTCATGGAAACCTGAAACCGGTCTCACTTGCCTTTACTTGTTGAGACTGGTTTTATGGAAACCTGAAACCGGTCTCACTTGCCTTTACTTGTTGAGACCGGTTTCATAGAAGCCTGAGATCGGTCTCAGCATTATTTAGTTTAAATTAAAATAATGTATTTCACCGCCATTCCCCTTCGTTCTAAACCCACCACCGTCAAAAAATTTCAGGCTTGTTCTTTATCGCTGCCCGTCACTGAAAAATTCTCGTACTTCTCCCATTAATTCCTCCGCCATATTTTTCACAGCCGCTACTCCTTTGGATAAGTGTCGTTTATGCATTTTTTTGATTAACGTTGAAATTGAAAGAAGCACCAGTATGAGATTAGAAATAGGTTCACATTCGGCTTCGGACAACAGCTCTAATGTTGGCTTTCTATTCGGCTTCTGACAGTATTTCTAATGTTGGTTAGAAATACTGTATTTTGTTAATTACAGTATTACATTTCGAAATTAATATTTAATTTTAGTATGTTCCATTTTAAATTTATGTTGATTAATACGAAAATAGTATATTAGAATTGTCATATATTTCGAAAGAATTTTCAACTTATTTTGTTTTGCATTTCAATATTATTTTAAGAATTTTGTTACATAATTGACATATAGTTTATCACAATATTTGTATTAATTAATTTTATTATGTTTTCAGGTAAATGGCAACGTATTTAGATCAACTACGTACCAAATACAGTATTCCAATGAATACATTATTACGGCGCCACTACCGGAGGAAAGCATAGCTAGCATCCCACCGCCACGAGTAGGGCCTAACTCGATTAGCGTGGCGATAGAACATTTTCATTGTAGTTTGCATTTTCCGATGTTGCAGTTTATCAGAGATTTGTTGCAGTGCGTGAAGTTACCCCTTAGTGTTGTAGCCCCGCAAGGTATTGCGATAATTCACGGGTACTTGAAGTTTTGCGAAGAAGAACAGCTTGCTCCATCTATGTCCAACTTTTTTGCGATTTGCAATTGCAAAAAAGTCGGTAATAATGTAGACAAATATTACTTCACCGGGAAGGTAAAGTTCATGAGTAAGATCCGAGATACTATAGGAAAATGGTAAGAAAATTTTGTGTGGGTGAAGCCGCCAACAGGGGAAAATTGGGGATTCCCGACACTACTCCATCGTGTTCAAGGAGTAGGGAAACTTGAAGAAGTCTACGCCCTCTCGAGATCCGAGAAATTAGACATTCAGGCACAGATTGGGGTAAAGAACTACATAATTGAAGATGTTATTATACGGCCGATTATGCAGCGATATAATATATTTATACTTGTTCATGTTGTAAATGATATGAAAAATTTAAGTGTTTCATTGATGTGTTCAGGTACTCGGATACTGAATAATGCCATTACGCATTTCTGGCATGCAAATCCAAGGGACAATAGATGGGAGGCCAGATATTTTAAAGGTGTAGGTGCCAACCCGGATGTTGGGCAATCGCAGCCTCGAGATACCGATACTATCATTTCGCTCCCGGATGGGCCAGAATTGGAATTTTCTATACCTGAGAATTCAGATTCAGATGCAACGATTGTTGATAGAGATCGAAGGTCTTAAGGAATGCATTCTAAAGGCCAATGATGATTACGATCACTTGGACACTGAACTCGCTAGGTCGATCAACCGGGAGCACGTAACAAAAGAAATTCTCTATGAAAAGATGATTGAGCTGGATCACATCGGAATCCAACTAGCAGAAGTTGTGGCTTGTAAAGATGACTTGACTGCACAGATTGAACAACTACGGAGCAATGATGGATCCCTTGCTGAAGAGATAGACTGGATGCAAAACCGAATTCAAGATCATGAAAAACAGGTTGCAGATTTACAGAAGAAATTGGGTGCATGGAAGCCATCATCTTCGACACGAAGGCGATGTCGACCATCCACATCACGTCTTAGTGCACGAGGGGCCTCTACATCCGTTGCGGAACTACCTCGAATTCCACGCAATGATGTAGAAATCTTGCGTGAAGTGAAACTAGAAACGGGTGAATTATCACCAAACATTTTTAGACATCATTTTCATTAATAGTTTCACATCCATTTTTTCTAAATTAAAATGTTACTATAATTGAGTCACAAATGCGAGTTTCAATGCGATACAAAGGTTCGCATCATTCTCCTCCAGACATATCGATGTGGGTTCTCAGGTGCATAGATTTCAGGTCCATGGCCTATGTTACTCGCTTCGGGAACATGGGTAGCTGTGGGAGGTGGAAGTCTATGTTGAGGCTCTCCTAGAAGACCCTTGGGATCGATGGCTCCGACCTCGATCCATATGGCTCGCGAACCGGGTTGTTCGGTGTCTCCCACGTCGACGACGGCGTCGGCGCGACTCGTCTACATACAATGAAAATGGGGGTTGTGCCCAATACACTGGGTCACGCGTCGGATTAAACTGCGACATGTAAGTATTTTGCACGATATCAACCCTGTAGATTTCATCGACATACTCACTCGAATCTCTGTTAAAAATGTTACAGGGGGATTTAGCGAAATAGCTCTCTGCGGATATTTGATTGGCAGAATAACCTGGATTGAGAAAGAATTTGGTAAGTAGCCTGTTTTCTTACTTTATTCATTAAATAACCCCGTTAACATATTTTTAATTAAAATAAATGAAATAAGTTATATATTAATTACATATATTAATAAGAATCGTAATTTTGATTTATATATTAATCATATAAATCATAAGAAAACCGAATTACGATATGAAAATATTGTAAAATTTTATATCGGGCAACACGAGAAATATCGGGGTATCGACCGATATATCGATAATATAATATTATATCCAGAGACACGTGGAATACCGGGCACCGATCGATATATCTAGCATACTCCACGAATTAGAATATATGTTTTCAGATTGATTGATATGTGAAATACATGACGATATCGAATTATAGTACTTGATACGGATCAATATTTTCATATGGTAATTTCGCATATTGATTGATATGAAAACATATCTTCTGATTCGGTCGATCGATACCCCGATATTTCTCGTGTCGCCCTATATAAATTTTACAATATTTTCATATCGTAATTTAGTTTTCTTACGATTTATTATTTTTACAACGTAAATGTAATGAATTCAAACTCGTTAAAGTCAATTCGATCTTAATATATCATAATTTATTTTATTAACATATTTTTTATTAATATATGTAATTAATATATAACTTATTTCATTTATTTTAATTAAAAATATGTTAACGGGGTTATTTAATGAATAAAGTAAGAAAACAGGCTACTTACCAAATTCTTTCTCAATCCAGGTTATTCTGCCAATCAAATATCCGCAGAGGGCTATTTCGCTAAAAAGCCCAAATGTTACATGCCTATACAAACACAAAGTTAGTTCAAACTGATAAATGGAAGTAGAACAATAACTGATAAAAAACATATCACTTGTGCATGCGAACAAGGGATTCACAATGATGTCCACAAACCACATGTACATGTTCTAGCCGAGATGTCTACAATGTGAATTGTTACATCACCTGTGCTACGGTCACGTAACGTAATAGAAGCAATCATTCTTCGTCTATCGTATTTCTCGGCGCATAGGCCAACACCTTGGTTTTGCCCATCATTAAAGATTGTTGTCGCCTTTTCTGACCAAGTGAATCGTCGTGCGCAAAGACTTGCTGCCTCATTGGCGTACAGCTCGAAATACGATTTTCATTTTTCAAAAGTCATCTGATATAGTTCCAAATTAAAATGATAATAATGGTAAAAAATTTGTGACATGTGTTAATTTCAAGTACCTTCACAATACATGTCACTGGTAGACTACGTACATCCTTGAAGACTGCATTCACGCACTCCGAGATATTTGTTGTCATCATACCGTATCTATACAACAAATTAAACTTCAAATTACACTTCTAAATTAAATAGTAATTATGTAGTGTGATTAAGAATTATCTTTTCCATCGTCATAAGCTAGTGTCCATTTTTCTTTTGGAATATCATTAAAGTAATTGTAGGCACCGACGTTAAGTCTTTTAATTGTCTCCATCATTTTTTCACATTCAATGGCTGAGTGTGCGGTGCCTGCTGCCAACACATCGCTTTAAGATCTCTACTTTTGAATTTCTCAAGCATGTTACTGCGAACATGTCGGAGGCAAAATCGATGAAATACGAATGGGGTTGAAACTCCCTAAGGCGTTGTATAGCCGCTAGGAATCCAGATCTTCTATCTGTTAGCAAACATATCCCTTGTCGTCCTTGTATCACATGCTCTTGAACTAACTTTAAGAACCAACTTATAGCCTCACAACTCTCTTCATCGACAATTGCAAACGATAGTGGAAGTATATGTCCAATTCCATCCATTGTCACATCTATCAATAGTTTGTAGTTGTACCTCCCGTATAAGTGCGTCCTGTCAACAGATATTACCGGACGACAATAGCGGAAATTGTCAATGCATGGACTGAAACACCATAAAGCAAAATGCAAAAGTCGCCGTTGGTCATCGTTAAACGTATGTCGCCATTCACTATTGTACCCGGATTTTGTGCTTGAACTTCTTGTAAATAACAATGAAGATCCATTGTAGACGAATCCCACGAACCATACGCTTTTTCAATAGCACGTTTAGCACTTGACCACGCCTTAGGATAAGGTATTTGGAAGCTCTACTGCTCATTAATGTTACACTGAGCATCAGTCGGCTTGAATTTCGGGTTTGCCGACACCACCCCTACCAGTTGTCTAGAAATCCACTCTTTTGTCATGTTTACGTGGTAAAGAGTTCTCCGCCTTCTATCAATGCAAGTATGCGAGTTTATGAAAGTAGTAATAGCTCATTCACGATTATGTGTACGATACCCAACCCTTACTCTCCAAGGACATTCATTTGGTGCTGAACGACATCGAACATCGTAGTCTGTACGGCTACTCATTTGAACCACAAACTCTCGTTTGGCTATGTTCACAGAGTACTTTGTCACAGCGTCATTAAGTTCAACTTTATTCCTAAAAGAAAATCCTACTGCGAGGGCAAGAGTCTCGGGATTGTAATACACAGGCAAAGATGATATATCATATGAATCTGCCCATATTGGTTTAGCCTCCGCCGTAAAAAATAACGCACCCAACGAATGAGGAATACAAGAATGTCTCCGTGGTTCAAAGGGACCCAATATAATTGGTGCTAATCTATCTTGGGGCAAATCCCATTGATGCGAATGCGTTGACGAAACCCCTAAGTTAATGCGACTGGTGGCATCGACATGCATTCTACCACTTATATTTTCTGACACTCGTACTTCGTCATCATCGAGTTCAACATCACCATCATCATACTCCGATGTTGAATGGTCACTAGGTACGAGTTCAACATCAGATTCCGAGACATCGTCGTCGACATTCGTATACAATGTTGATCTAACATCTACCATTACATGAGACAATTTTTGGTAATGTTAGTAAATAATTTTTTAATATATAAATTTAATTTAATAATAATATAAACTACAACAATATTACATATATAAATTTTAAAAAAACTAAATTCAATTATTGTTCCAAAGAAATAATTAAGCAACAATGACGGTAATAATATCAAATCATAAACAAAAAATATAAGACGAAAAAAGATTATAAATATATCAAAAGAATAACATAATTACTCATTCTAGGTGCTTGATTAAGTAGATCATTATCCCGACGCTCATAATCATTGTCATTGTTCTCAGTAAACTCACGAAAATAACTAATATATTGACTATTTTCTCCATATTCACGTAATGATACATCTTCGACTTTTGGATTGTAGGATATGCAAATCAAAATTAATCTTTGTAACCAATATTATAGATAAAAAAACATAAATTAGTTGGAATTTTGCAATTAATTCGCGATAATTGGGAATAGTTCACAAACTGGGATGGGTTGAATTTTGCATTTGATATAAATCATCTTCATCGTCGACGTTCTCGTGACAAAAACCCCACGAATAATTCAAACTTCCAACCGTTGGATCTATTTATAATTGAATTCCTAAACTCAAAAATCAGACAACAAAACTCGAAGAAATTTAAGACAGAAACTTTGAAGTATGTTATAAAATAAATCCAAAGGTAATTATAGGCCAGAGAAAAACTTATTATTCAACATATGTGCCCTACATACTGTCTAATCAACAACCACAACCACAACCACAACCACTTGTTTATTTTATTAACGTTTGCCCTCGTAGTAGATTTAAATTTTAAATAAAAAATTATTTTTTATTAAAGTGACAATTAATAATGATGGACGGTAAATTTTTAATAAATTATTTAATCTAATTAAATAATAAAAAAATGAGTCTGATATCTAGGTTGATTGAAATCGGTCTGAATTATGGTCAGACGTCATCTCACATGTCCATCACTGGTATAAATGTAAAGAATTAAAGTTCAATGTTATAAACGAAATTTTGTGATTTTTTTTCTCAATTATAGCGATGTCAGACATCTTTTAATATTAAAATGTTACTCAATTAAAAATAATAATTAATTTAACACTGACATGTTACTGTATTACGTTTCTAGCAATGATTTGATATATATTACAACTTTTTCATCTAATTAAAACAGTTTTTTTATCAAAAAAATAAATATTCAACCTCTAACTTTAATAAAATACATTTTGAGTTGTATTGAATTAAAAAAATTTAAAGTTTAAAAATAAACAATAAAGAAACACATTCAATTATATAAAGTGTGTTATTATTTATTATGTTGTATATTTTGAAACGGGTAACTAATTGATTAATCCAAAAGATTTAAAATATGTATAATTTATAACATTGAATAAAAAATTATTTTCATATCATAACTCTATTTCGGTACGTGTTCCATATGTCAAATCGTAAATTTATATTTTTTTGATTATGGGATAATATTTTCGAATGTGATGGGTTGCTCAATTTCAAGTGAATCGTACAATTGGGTAAATATTATACAGGTCAATCCTATGCTGCACCGACTCTTCAATTTTCATATTCATCCGTGTCGAACTCTTTATACTTGATATAAAACGACGTCATTTTGATTTCTTCATTAATCAACTTTTTCTTCGTCGAAAACTAATTTATGTGCTTTCACGACTTCATTATATAATTGATCTACTTATGAATTAATAATGAATTAGATGATGTACCGGAAGTGGTTTCTTTTGAGAAAATTGTAGAATCGATGAGTTATACTTATTTTTTTATAAGTTAATTTTTTTTATATAATAAATTGTTAAATATTTGTAGTTTTGACTTTGAATTTATGAACTCTTCATTAAATTCTAACAATTATTTTTATTTAATATTATTTTATTTAATAATTCTAAACGAGATAATTATTTAACTCAATATTTTTGTCGAATCGTATTGTACTGAGGCGGTAATGCAAAGATCGATCTAAGTTAATTATGTAAAAATATTAATGTAATTATTACCGTGTATATAAAATTTTTATATCGGTCCAAAAATTTCATATCGATTCGGAGCGTTATGAGCAGTATTTCGGTATTACCGATCGGTAATAAATTTTGTTTTTTTATTAATTTTTTAAAAATAATATAAAATTAATTTTTTAGAGATTTGATCGAAAAAAATTGGAAATCGGCTATAATACCCGACATTACAAAAAACGATCAAATCCACATATAATAATTGATGGGCACCGAATAGATGATATATTACAAATTAATATAGTGACAAATGTTATAATTATAATAATTAAAAAAGTACTGTTATTTTTTATATATTTAGAGAATGAAAATGTAGTAATTCACCCGGTAATCATGGTTTTGTATGTTTGTCAGAGATTTTATTCTTCCCGCTGGTTTTCCATATAGATTGATTGTTTGTGTTGAAATTTGTTTGTTTTGCTTTGATCAACTTTTCAATACTGAAATGTAGATTCCGTTTCTGACGATTCCTTGGGGCACGGGTAGCCTCTTACAGGCTAGTGGTTACAGTTTTAACCTGATTTCGAAAAAGTTCTGAACTCTCTTATCTGAAACAGGCTCAGGAGCATCTTTGATCTAAAGGATTCAAAGGAAGATGGAGAGTTGCATCATTACTTATAAGTTTGNTTAATATATAAGTTTGATTTAATATTTAATATATATTTTTATTAAATTATATTAATGCACTATCAACGCATCCCTAATAAAATATTACGCACCCCACACACATGCCCTCGTAGCTTGTACCTAGCTATGTTAAACAGACTCTTCTATTGAGATGACGAATCCGATTCGGACTCTTATCGAACACCGACTCTATTCGGACACTTATTAGACACGAGTCTGTTTTTTATATTTAAATTTATTATTATTTATTTTGAAATAGTGATATTTAAATTTATTATTATTTATATATATTAATATAATTTCGTTAATATTTAAAAAATTAGCGATATATCGGTATTATTGGGATATAATATAGTCTATACCAACAATTTCGGTAGTTTACTCGTTTTAAACATTAATTATCATTTATATTTGTGATTTTAATTTATTATTTTATATAATATAATTAGATGAATTATAAGTTTATTTATTATTAATTATAAACTATTTTAAACAACACGTCTTTTTAAAGTTTAAATTTTAAATTTTAATTAAAAATAATTGATAATATTAACGAATCAAATTTTTTAACAAATTCGAGTCATCGAATTGAGTCCCCTTGGCGTTGTCTGTTTAACAAATGTACCTAACACCCGTACAGGTGAAACCTAGCAATTGAGTTGTTCTATGGTTTCCGAGAAAACTTGAAGTGACTTTATATCACGACCTAAGATCGTACCTATTAATTTGTATATTTCAAATATTGTAGAATAGTAAATAGGTAATATTTATATTTCAAAATAGTAAATTAGTATACATGTAACATTAAATTTGGGAAAATAGTACACATTTTAATATTTTGAAAATGGTAAATGTTGACATTCATTGTATACGAATTGAAATAACTCTCATAATTTACAAGTTCCAATAATTCGTCCAATTCCTCTTTACTCTTAAATCTGCACTACTCATAGGTCTAATCCGGTATTTAATGAACGTACGAAGCATTTGGAAATCGAATATGATCTAATTCATGACAATTACAAAGAAGGATTTGTGGAACTTGCAAATATTTTTACTAAACTCATTAGAGAAGCTAACTTCCAAGTTTTATTGTCCAAGCTTTACTTCACCAATATTGATGAAACTACAACTTGGGATGTTAACTTCCAGTATTCCAATAATTAAATTTAAGTAGATTAGTAAATTTAAGTATTCTAATTTTACTTAACCCTTTTACAACATTAAACTTATACCAAGGACATGGGTTTGAAATTTGAGCATTGCGTTATATGGGTGCTCTGCTTGTCTTTTTCAAGAAAAGATATCCGGATGCGAGGAGGCTCATGGAATTGAGTTCGGTGCCGATTATTGGATTTTTTACAAATTACAAGTCGAAAGCTGATTTTGTGCGCTGTAATTAGTTAATTGGAAAATGTTGAATATTATTTTGGAAGTTTCGTGCCCATCTATTTTTGTTGATTTTGATGATAATGGCATCTGAAACGGGAAAATACGATCCAACCGACTATGTGCGATGGAGGCAGTCATTTTTGGAAGTTTGGTCGAGGTTGAAATTGGATGAAGAGATGGATAAAATAGAGGAATTTAGTATGGGGAGATTGGCCTTTGAAGATTTGATAGAGTTGAAGTTCCCCAAAGTTCTTAAAAGTACGTAATACACGCATCTCCTTTTAGTTATTTTGTCGCTTTTATCTGCTTCGAAATGCATTTTTTTACTGCTGTTATACGTTGTCTAGCTTTTTTGAGCTAACTTAAAAATCTGACGGCTTGGATTAGTTTCTTGTGTTTAGATTTCAATCTTTGTTGTTACGTGCTCTGATAGTTGACCTCTTGCACAGATCAACGGCTTCTACGATTGTCAACTGTGCTGAGTCAGACAACACTCTGGATTTGAAGTTTGAACAAATCAAACTTCTGCTAAGTACGATTCCCTTGTAGTACCAGCTTTAGGCAACTTTGACTTTTCAAATCTTGTTCTTCAAAACTATGTTATTCACAAGCTAGTAGGCATTAGCATTAGCATTAGCATTACGCCAATTTTGACTTTTCAATCTTGATCCTAAACTAAAGGTGTATGACGTTATTCTACTGTATGGCCTGAGAGAATTTATCTGCTTGTCTTAGTTTGATTTTTGTGCATTAGTCTATGATTTACGCGGCGTAATACTGAATTTCGGCTCTATACGGCCACAGCACCATCATATTTATAACAACCATTTTTATGCTGCAAGCCACCCACAAGAAAGTAGGCTTCCTTTTCCCATGAATTCAATTGACTGATAAGGTTCAGGTACTTCTGAGAGCTCTCAAATTAGAGATTCAGGGTTTAGTGACTCTTATGATTTCTTACCTTTGTTCCTTTTTTCAGTATTGTTCTTAAGGTTGACTCCTGGAGTATTGCTGAAACCCAAGTTTGGTTTGCTGCATTGGACAAAACTAAGAAGCGGAAATGGCCACAGTTGGAAGGGTTATTGGTAAACAATGAGATTGTGATTAAATGATTTTAGTAGCATGCGCAGTTGTTTTTCTCTTGATTTTATAGTATGTGACTTGAGTTAACAATGTGCAGTACTACTGTGGGTGGACATCCTGGCTATGTATGCTATGTATCTTATGATGGCTTACTTGACCGACGTTTGGAATCTTGGTTTTACGGATGCAGCACTCATTGTAAATGCTTTCTGGGGTGTGGTTTTGATAGGGCCATTGTTCCTTACTCACCTTGTTGACACTTTTATGGGAAATTATTCGATGCTCTTGATATCCAGCTTGGCTTACAGTGCTGTAAAATATGCCCTCCTACGAATTTTCATCCTTATTATGCACATCAGTTATTTTCTAGATTAATTGCTTTAGTTTTTTTCACATCCAGGGTTTGGGGCTGATTGCATTGTCAACCCCGCCAGTTATGGGAAACTGCAAAGAATACAAGAATGAATGCATCAGTCATGCCCAGAAAATAATGTTCTATGTTGCTTTACCATTGACAGCCTTTGGGATGGCTGGCCATTTTTCATCTTTTAATATGTTCTTGGTGGAGCAGCTAAGCGGAGAAGAGGAAAATCTCAGCAAAGGCACATTCTTTCGATTATTTACCAGTATTTTTGCTGTTGTCATTGTCACTTTAGCTGCAGTTATAGCTATCCCATATATAAGACCTTGGTCTGTTCGTTTTGGGATCCCAGCCATATGCACTTTGGTTGCTACTCTTCTCTTTGTTAGCGGTTCATGTTCCTACAAGTACTTTAAGCCGCAGGGGAGCCCTTTGACTATGTTTTTTCGTGTATTTGTTGCTGCTACGTCAAAACTGTTTATGCGAAATCCCGGAAATCCCAATCAACTGTATGAACTCCGGGATTCGGATGAAGAATTAGTTCCCCATACTCGAAGCTTGAGGTTTGTGTCTCCTTTCTGTAATTGGATTTTCTTTGAATAGTTAGTTTTATTACAAGGCAGATGTTTTTTTATTCAGATGTTTGGACAAGGCTGCTATTATAGTAACATCAAAACCTCAAGAAGAGCAAGAAAGCAACAGATGGACTCTTTGCAGGGTCACAGAAGTTGAAGAAACCAAAACCATCATACGCATGATTCCTGTTTGGATGACATTCATTCTATGCGGAGTTGTCTCGGGCATTGGTTTAACCTTCTTCGTTCACCAACTCGAGCACTTAAACCGGAAAGTTGGCAGGCTAACGTTACCCACAGTAGTCCTCCTCTGGTTCTATGAGCAAAGCCAGGACAGGTGTGCACAATTATATGCCACATTTGCCAAATCATTGGGTGAATGTGATTTGAGAAAGCTCGCCCCACCAATTGGGATCACATTTTCGATGATTCTCGCTATACTTTGCTGCATCACAGCAGCTAGAGTGGAGGAAAGACGCCTTGGAATCGTTCAACGACATGGTTTAGTAGACAAACCGGATGAAACAGTCCCCATGACCATGTTCTGGCTGTTGCCACAGTTTCTTCTACTCGGTGCATTTAACGGTGTCTTCAACTCCTCTGCCATTGATTTCTTCATTGATCAGTCCCCTGTATCAACTAGAAGGTACATGCCATTCTTCATTACCGGTGTTTTCGGGATCGGAATGCTTGGTAGTATCCTGTCGGTTTTCGTTGTGGGGAAAGTGAGTGAAAGAGGTGGGCAAATGAACTGGTTTCAACATGATCTTAATGCAAGTAGATTGGATAAGTATTTATGGACCCTGGCTTGGCTGATGGCTGTGAATTTAGCTGTTTTCGTTCCGGTTGCGATACTTTACCGGTACAATGAATCGCATATCGAAGGTGATGAAGGCATGGAATTTGGTGGGATTGAAGAGCCATTTCAGGATGGAAACGCAAAATGCTGCTGCTGTTAAAAATGTCATCATTATTAATTATAAAAATTGTAATATATTTAAAATAAAAATGTATAATTATTCATCAGATTTATTCTCTTTCTCTTAAGGCAAAGTTGTCTCAATGCCTCTATGGGTGGCTCAGTTAGTCATTCGGCCAAAGTTGCTTACCGCTTTAATGCAAGCGCTGCGTGAGCTGTTTTCCTATCATCTTTGAGCTTGTGACTCCCGAAGTTTTTTGACTTTTTGGAATTGTGTTCCTTGTCTCAATTCCAAGAAAAACATTAATGGGTTTTGTATAGGCTCCTTTTATCATGGGTGTTGTTGCTTTTTAAATATTGATATGGGTTTTAGTTACTCGATTTCGAGTAGCTCTTATTTCGCTTGTCAATGTGTTGGTTGGTTTGGTTCATAAAAAAATGAGTGTATACTAATTGGCTAATTAACTTTTTTTTTGAGTTTTTTTGAAGTTTTTTTAGTATATGGTTTAATGTTGTGTTAGGTTTAAATTATATCAATTAGTTGACGGGTTTAATCGAATTTATAACTCGTTGAGTTAATCCGTTGATAGCTCAACGAAAACTCCTAATAAATGTGTTGGATGTATTTAAACAGTTATTTGATAGGACAATGCCACCGTACCTAATGTGGAGTCTCATTTGATGGACATTGACAAACACTAAGGTTAATTGTTGTGATTTGAAAACTAGGGGTGTGAATAGTCGACCGGTTCGTAGCAAGACGAACTCGGTTATAATTTATTTAATGTGTGGAGAACGATTATAAACCAAATGCAAAAAGGACACGGTAGTTTTACAGTGGAAAACCTCAAAGCTGAGGAAAAAACCACTTGACTAAGGGTTAGAAAAAATACCCTTAGTCGGTTCAATAAACAAAGTAATCATTACAAAGACCATGTTTTTTCTTTAGACAACAAAGGGGAAGAGATTTATCGAAAATAAATCGACAGGAAGTTTTTAGGAAGCTTGTCAAAAGGGTCGGAAGATCCTCCTCTCTTCACACCCCAAGTGCCCTTTTTATATGCCTACTGTGCTGTGTGGACGGTAAGGTGTCGTTTTGTGCTTGTCCTTTGCGGCTAGGTCGGCTCGTGTCAGGCGGAACAGCTGCCGGGAATGGCATTATAGAGTTGCACGGCGCTAGGCATTTCGGCGCTACTAGCCGGCTATTCCCAGGCTAAGGGAGGCTCGTACGACTTTACCGGACCACGCCTCTGACAGGATTGTCGGAGGTTGTTGTCGCATGTTGAGGAATATGGATGGCCCGAAGCACGACTTGTAAAGTGTGTACCGATCGGTCCTGGTGTGCGGGAGAAAGCTAGGTCCCACCTATCGGGACCGATCGATATGAGTGGCCAATCGGGCCACCTGGCTTGGCTGGGCCATTCATTCACGTGGACTGGATCTGGGCCTCCAAGTTCGGCTTATGTTATTTAGGCTCATCTGCTCAAGCTTGGTTCTGATCAGGTTCGAGGTACCGGGTTCCGGGTTCCGGGGATCTCATCACTAACCCCTCGGACTCTATCGCCACCATGGTGGTGATCGGGGTTCGATTCTCAGATTGAGATCGTTTGAGGCATTAGTGCCCGATCGCAACAACGGAAAACTATACCCAAACTAGTTGTAACGGCGTCCTCGCGGACCGATCCTGCACTAAGAAATTTCATGATGCGAATTTTCAAATTTGAAATTCATAACGGTTGAGGGTAGAAGCGTAATTCTGGGCTCTGTAATAGCGAACGCCTTTCCGTATTCCAAAATGGGGTACATGCTATCAGACTGCAGTAATGACGTGTCACCCCGTGATTGGGTAATACGATGTATAAAGGTTGGGATTTCTGCCCTATGCAGCCATTATCATAACTTCGCGAAAAATTGTTCAAGCCTTAGAACTCTCATGCGATTTTGCTCAACCGTCTTTCAACTCCAATTCTCTCGTAAATTCTAAGGTAACCATCCATGGCACCTCGTAGGGCTAGGTATCCAGATATATTTGAAATGGACCTCGAAGCATTTCGGGTCAAATTTTCAATCCCTGCCCAATATCACATCTGGAGGGGGAAGGAGGACGTTTCCTACTTCCTTCCCGCCGAGATAAACGTTCCAGCTAACGACATCCTCGTTAGGTGTGCCTCCCTGAGGTCCGGCCTGCGATTCCTCTTCACCCTTTTGTCGCGGCAGTACTTCGGGAGATTCACTGCCCGACTTTCGCTCTTTTTTCCTGACAGTTATGTTTATATAATCGCCTTTATGTTTTATTGCCACAAACAGAGGGTAGAGCCGACCCTCATACACTTTTTCAACCTATTTCTGGTGGGACCCCCAGGGGAACAAGGTTGTTAAGGGGTCGCATGTTGTATTATATAGCGACCCGAACAAAGGATTGTATTATCGTAGACATGGAAGATTCCCTTCATGAATGGGAATCTTGCTACGTCTGGATAGACATCCCGAGGGAGGACCTGCTGAAAGTTACCTTCCTAACTTCCCACCCTGACATCGGGAAATTGGATTGAAGCCGGTTCAACCCATCCCGCCAGGATATTGCCAACACCTTGGTAATGCTTCCTCCCCCCGAAAGGCGTCTGAAACGGATAGACATCTTTCGGGAGAATAAGCTGCTAGAGATCGGGGTAGCAGGAAGAACTGGCGCCCCTGCCCCGAAGGGTATCTTCTCTGGCTACGACTCGTCGGGGTCAGAAGAATCAGGTACGAATTTGGCTTCCTTTAGTTCATATTTCTTGATCCTTATTATTTTTCTTTTGCGATTTCCACTGATACAATGTCTGGAAACCGGCTCACTGCGGTGGTTGCTGCTGCAAAAGCCAAAAAGGATGCTCAGCTGCAAGCGTCCAAGCCTAAGCCCAGCACCGCGGCTGGGCCTTCACGATCGGCGGGGAGCTCCAGCAGCCAAAGACCAGAGCCCCGATAGATGGATGAGGTGGACGAGGTGATTTCTAAAAGGATACGCTCGTTAGGCCTTCCCGCCATGTACAAAATCGGAAATAACTCCCCTCTAGATCTTAACGTCGTGCGGTTGTTGCTGTAGGGGTCAATGCGGGTGGAAGACGTCCGCCCATCCTCCAGCTTAGGGGATAGAGCGCCGAGACCTCCAGTCTCCGTGTCAACGAGCAAGCGGGGCCCCGAAGAGGAATCCCCGAAGCAATACAAAAGGTTGCGGTCAGTTGTGAGCAGGCCTGCAGCCCCAATCCCGACGAAAGGGGTCACAATTGGGGAGAGATCGGCCCCGTCCTCGTCTAACCCCGAGGCTATTAGGGAGGCTATCCAGGAGATGGTAGTCTCCGTTTCCAAAGCCCGGGTACCGAAAAGGGTCCCCCCTTCATGGAAGGATGCCGCCCTCGAAGAGTACCGGCTCTTGGGGAGGAAAAACCCACCCGATATTGACGGCGTGCTTCCTGGCATGGTGCTAGCCTATATGGAGTCCCAGGCTGTGGTAAGCTGTATTCAACTCTTGTTGCCCCGATCGGGTGTGTGTTCATACTCCAATTTGTTTCTTGCAGGCACATAGAAGAGCTTTGGACCTTGCTTCTGCCGTCCAGCTAAGCCGAAGCATCTCTTCGGCTTCTGAAGATCTGGAAAGCCAACTTGACTTAGCTCAGCGGCAAGTTGAGATCAAGCAAAAAGAGCTGGAATCTGTCCAAGGCGATAGGGACCGTCTGAATGGAGAGCTGCTTGGAGCGGGTACTAAGCTTTCCCTAGCTGCCTCTAAGGCAGGAGAGGCCCAAGCAACTGCGAACTCCGCAACGGCCCGCGTTTTGGAACTGGAGCGTCAGATTCAAGAGATATCTGACGAAAGAAACAGACTTCTCCTTCGGTCCCAGCAAGAGAAAAATGCTTTAAAGGAAGAAAAGGAAGCACTGAAGGAAGATTTGGTTAGGGCCCAAGGAGCAACTGAGGGTGCGGTTCGGGAAACCCTTTTGGGTTTTGCCCGATCGCCCCTGATGTTTGCCTTAGCGGCAAATGTTTACAGACCGAGCGTCTCCCAGTATATGGATAACATGAAGGACCAAATGATTAACAAGTTTGGTCTGGATCCCGAAGATGAACGTTGGGAGACGATCGATCCCCTAACCAAAGATGGAAACTTCCGTGAGATCCCAGAGCTAGAAGAACCCTCGCTGGAGAATGATTCCAACTATCCACTCTTTGACCTGATGGAGAGATCGGTCAACGAAATAGTTGAAGAAAGGGGGAAAAATGTGGAGGATCTCAAGGCATGGATCGCGGAGAAGTCTGCGGAAGCAGATACGGAAGAAGGACAGATAGACTAGGCTTTAAACCTTCCAGTCCCTTCCATTCTGTATTTGTAAACTCTATTCCTTAATAAAATGTCTTTTTTGCTAAGTGTAAGCTCGGGGCTCAAACTGAACCCGGACCAAACGGTCCTCTCAACTTAACTCTGAATCCTGCTGGGTTTAGTAAGTTAGGGGATACCAATTGCACCAACAGACCACACTTGAATTCGTCCCTATAAAATATTATGACCTTGGTGGCGTTGCCTTGGTTCTTTATAAGTCCCATGACAAATTTAGCCGAAGCCCCGGTTCTTAAAATAGTCCCATGGCGGGCTTTGGCTTGCACTTTGACCTGCTAACTCTGTCCTTGTTATCTCGTTCATGGATCAAGCACAAGACTGCTTCTAGGTGGTGGGTGCCGTTGAAGGGAAAATTGAGTTCGTAGCGAGTTCTGGAGTTTTGCGATTCATCTAAGTACTCAATAAGCGTGGAAGCAACTGACTCGTCAGAGCGGTCACACTACTTGGGAGCCATATGGCTGGATCGCTACAGTCACCAGTCCAAACTCGTACAGAAAATCAAACTTCGAGATCGGTCACTCGCCTAGCTAGAAATAGTTTGTATTGCATCCATTGTAACTTATTCATGTTTGAGAAACAGTTTACAGTTCAGAGTTACAGAATAACGTCAAATGCTTTATATAAAATAGTGCCTTAAGTTCATAACATTCCAGGTTAGGTTCGGGGGATCTCATTTCCATCCAAATTTTCTAACTTATAAGCCCCAGCACCTAGGTTCTTCAGGACCCGATAGGGTCATTCCCAATTCCTCTCCAACTTCCCAACGTTTCTCTGAACTCTTACATTCATGAGAACGAGGTCGCCTTCTGAGAATTCTCTGGGCACGACCCGTTTGTTATGAGCTCGCTCCATTGTTCTTTGATAAGCACACATGCGCGCATAGATGACGTTCCTTTTCTCTTCAATCATTTCCAAATCTAAGGATCTTCGCTCATTATTCAGATGCTCGTCATATTGGGTTATCCGAGGTGATCGTATGGATACCTCCACTGGACTGACCGCTTCGGACCCATATACTAAAGAGAATGGAGATTCCTGGGTCGTTGAACGGGGAGTAGTGCGGTAAGCCCATAGAACCTCGTAGATGTGATCGGGCCACTTTCCCCCAAAATCTTCCCACTTAGTTTTAATCCCTTCAGGATAACTTTGTTGGACACCTCCGTCAATCCATTGGTCTGGGGACGAGCCACCGACGAGAAGTGCTGAGCGATACCCAATTTGACGCAAAGATGCCGAACGGCTTTTCCGCGGAATTGAAATCCATTATCTGATACAAAAGCTCGAGGTACTCCAAAACGGCTTATGATGTTCCACCATAGGAAGTGCTTCACAACCTATTCGGAAAAAAATAGCCACCGCTTCAGCCTCGATCCACTTTATATAATATTCAACAGCCATAATGCAAAACTTTCGCTGCTAGACCGATCGAGGAAACGGTCCCAAGATGTCAATTCCCAATCTGTCAAATGGATAAGGAAGTGGGGTCATCGACAAAGATGCTCTTGGCAGTTGGGGGACCGGATAATGGTGTTGGCAAGCAGCGCAACGTCTTGTGTACTTCTTAGCGTCCTCAAGGAGCGTCGGCCAGAAATATCTGGCCCTAATAATGCGATGATATAGTGATCGGGCCGCAGAATGTATACCGCACATCCCTTCATGAACATAAATCATGACGGCCTCAGCTTCTATAGGGGATAGACATCGCAAGAGCGGTCCTTCAAAGCACTTCTTGAATAAGTGCTGTCATTTAGCACATATCGTGTCGCCCGGGTCTCAATTTTTCTGGCATCTGATGCATTTTCCGATAGATGGCCATTGGTCAGATACTTGACAAAAGGCGCCATCCACGTGGTGTCTACCGGTGAGTCAATGGCGTTTATCTTCAAGTCCTGGAGTTCATGGCATAAAGCCCCCACCTCCTCAAACGACTCTTCGGTCACAGGGATTTCGACCGATGGTCGGTCCTGAATACGGACCGATACCGTGCCTGGTCCAACGTCCGGTAAGCCTGCAGCCAGTCTGGCTAACGCGTCGGCCACCTTGTTTTTTTCTCTAGGCACGTGGTGAAGTGAGAATTCATGGAACTTTTTTGACATCTCCAATACCTTTGCATGGTATAACTTCATGGTTGGCTCATGTGTTTCGAATCATCCTGCGAATTGCTCCAACACCAACTTGGAGTCTGAGAACATTCGCACCTTTGCAACTCCCATATTTTGGGCTAAGGTCATCCCCGACAACACATCCACCACGTTATTCGTTCCTGAAAACAAGAATTTGACGCGGAGTGGATAACGTCGCCTTGAAGTGTAGTAAGGGTGATGCCCGCTCCCTTCCCCCCGAAGGTTAATCCGTTAACATAAATGACCCACCGGTCGTCCTCTTGGTTCAGAAATATGAGCGATCGGGTCATCTCGACCATGAAATCCACGAGGACTTGAGCTTTGATCGCCCTTCAGGGAACGAATTCCAAATACATGGAGCTGATCTTGATTTTTCACTCGGCCAACCTTTCATTGGAGTCCGCCTGACTCAAAACTGCATTCAAAGGCTGATCAGTATACACATAAACCTTTCGGCCTTCGAAATAATGCTTAAGCTTAGATATAGCTTTCTGTAAGGCCAACATGAATTTCTCCAAGGTAGTGTATCTGGTTTCGGCTGGTACTAGGGAATGGCTCACGTAGTAGAAAGGTCGGTGAATGTCATCCCTAATGGTTACCAGGGATGCGCTGATTATGGCCTCTGACACGGCTAGATATAACCCTAAGGGTTCGTGGCAAGTCGGGCTCACCATCACAGGAGGAGTGCTCAAATAAGTCTTCAAGTGGGAAAATCCTGATCGCACTCTTCGGTCCAGCTGAGATGGCTGTCTTTCCTTAATGTTCTGAAAAAGGGGAGAGCCCGGTCCATGGACCTAGAGATGAACCTGCTCAGCACCGCCAATCGGCCAATTAGCCTATGAAATTATCACTTGTTTCTCGGAGGTTGCATGTCAATAATTGCCTGGACTTTCTCCGGATTAACCTCTATGCCTTTCTCAGAAACATAATATCCAAAGAATTTGCTACTTCGAATCCCGAAGCAACACTTGTTTGGATTTAGTTTGAGCTTATATTTACGGCATACTTCAAAACAGCGAGACAAATAAGGAATATGATCTTCATCATTCATGGACTTGACAATCATATCATCAACATACACTTCCATAACGTGGCTATCATATCCATAAAGATCTTGTTGACCAACCTCTGGTATGTTGCTTCGGCGTTCTTTAAGCCGAAAGACATAACCTCGTAGCAATAAACGCCGTCTTCTGTCATGAATGATGACTTCTTCTGATCTTCCTTAGCAAGGAAGATCTGATGGTACCCAAAAATATAATTAAATACAAAGAAATATATTATCCACGGTCATCAAGTACATAGGCACCCACTTGGCGGAAATATGGCCTTGAAAGGAAGCCTGATATAGTCTGTGATTATTTATGTAATTTTAATACCACGGGGCTCGTCTGACGTGGATAAATGATATTTTTGATATTTTCTAATATATTGATTGAGTATTGTGATTTTTGGGGTAGTCTCGTAATTTGGGCATGTCGGGCCCCCGTATGAGGATTCTGATGGTGTTTGAGCTGTTTTGGATGATTTCAGTTGGAAATGATGCTAGATGTATTTTCGTAATTTGGTACTCGGAGAGCTCGTTGGCTACCTTAGGTGATATTTTTGGCGATCTCCTAAGCATGTGGAGACGATGAAATGGTAAAGAGTATTCTCGGATATTTTCTCTACATTACGTGCTACTAGTGTTTGACCGGGGTGCATTTTCGAAGTTCCGGGACGCTGTGACACTTATTCCGGTTTAATTGGATATTTTCTAAGTAAGTTGGGCTAATTTGACTAAGATTGAACTTTTGGACCTTAAGTTTACTTATTGGGTCGAGTTTTTTTATAAATACAAGACCCTAGACCCCAGAAAAGAGTTCAAACTCTTGACACGCTTCCCAAGTCCCGGGACTCACGACTTTTTGGCCTAGTCGCGACTTTTTGTACAAAAATTCACGAGAACCTTCACTTGTCCCCTTGACTCGCGACTTTGTGAGCAAAAAGTCGCGAGAACATGTACTCATGCCCGTAGTCGCTAGATTTCGTCGCGTGGTTCCCCGATTCTCGATTTCTCATCACTTGAGCACCATGGAGTTGTGACTTTTCGCCCCCATCCACGAGATTTTGCACATGGTCGCGACATTTTGTATGTACTCGCGAGTTTTTGTCAAAACTCTAGATTGACTTCATCCCCCGCGCGACAGAGTTGTTTCGATCGTTTTTCGTACCGTTTTCATTCGGATTATAATTATCTCTTGATTGTACTTGTATCCGTTGATTATCATAGTGAAAACCAAGATAGAGCTATGCTCTCCCGAGGACGTAAGCTCACATATTATGGGCCCAACCTCGTATATCGCTTGTGTCCCCACAATAATTGAACTCAAAATTATGTAAGAAATTGACTGATCATGAACAAACTCTCTAAAATATTTTTAGACGAGATCAGTTTGGCACCGTCCGTGGGGACCTAGACTTAGTTCCATTGAGAGTTCTTATGCTGAACTTGGAGCTTGATATATATTGTGATGATATGAGATTCTTAATTGGAGAGTGATATAGATGAAGAAATTGTACCGGATTGCAACCCTTATGTAATAGAAGATGAAAGGAATGATATTTTACTTGGTACTCAATAAGTGCCACCGGAAGAGTGCTCAGTATTGGGAACATCTATCCAACCTCCGGAGCGGGATTTCATCCAGAGGGGACTATTTATGAGTGCATTGAAAGATTATCATATGGTATGAATATGTGCCGAAAACATGCCTAAGGGATGAAATGTTTGCAAAAAAAAGCCGATTTTTGGCATTACGAAAATTTCATGGGAGGCTCCATTTTATGTCTACAATTACATGGTGATGTGACGGTGTAACATTTTTCGGGTCGGATTTCGGCGGTATTTCACTATTTCATTTCGGTTTATTTATCGAAAATCAACGATATTTTGAATGATTGAAAGGATTTTACCCCGTAGCATGGATATATTACAGGTTAATATGGTCCTCAGTTATAGAGAAGAGGGGTATATGACGAACATACCTGATACATTTACATACCTCCGCTTACGAGGGTGGTTATTCTACACAAGATCGGCGTATATTGAAACGCCTAAGGATCTCCTCAACATTGAATCTTGAGATCCATGTGAGTTTGATGAATTTCAATGACGTGATCATATTCTTTGCCGGATATTTGGAAGGGTCTGTTCTCCGATAGTTCAATTTGTTGTAGAGGTTTTCTATTATTTCATATTGGGATTCAAGTATGAGTTATATTCGACATGGCATAACGATTCTTCGGAGAGGTTGTTTGGATTTCTAGCCCGTTTTGTGGTGGTCGTGTGGATTTCATGGATCGATAATTGATTGGCACTCGTGAGACACGTGAACCTTACATGGAAAATGAGTTGATACATAGTTGCATTGGGGGGAATTTGGTCACGTGTCACTTGATTGTATGTGCACATAATGGTTGGAGAGAATTTTTGCTACTGAAAGTTGGAGGTGCCAAGTCAACGCGATTTACTGATTACATGGAAAGATAAGAGGTTACATGAGTATATGCTGATTATCGTGTGGAAGTGTTCAATGCTACTTCAGGGCATGCATGGTTCCCGAGGAAATGATGAGCTAGATATGTGATGGTGCCATCTTACGACATCATCATTGTCTCATCGATCAATAGCAAGAATATGGTCATGATCCTATTTCCAATCTGAGTTCACCCATTGATTCCGATTTGTGAATTTTTGAAAGATTATGACAAGTTTAATACTCCGTTTTGGTAGCGATAATATAAGAAATAAAGTTCGTAGCAAAATGAGAGGTTATGGAGAACATGACAAAGGTTGATCGTCTGGTTTCTAGAGGATAGATAGTAAAGTATAGAAGAGATTTGCCTCACATATACAAAATATATTCAGAAAATGAAAGATTGCATACATATGGGTCACATGACATTATTGCAAATCGTGTGATTGATCAAATGTATCGTTATTGAAGTCCAACTTGCGAACCCTTTTGGGCATTCCATTGCAAGTATATTATCGCCATGATCGAACATAAGAAAGGAGGATCCCTTATATACGCTCATCTATTATAAGCATCGACACCAGGGACTCAAGAGCCTCAAGTATTTTGTCATTTTTTCATATCAATTTCAGACAAGCATGGCTAGCTTGATAAGTTGATTAGTACGATGGAAGGAACCCTCAAGACCGAGGCTAGAGAAGTTGGCTTGAATATTCAACCCCTGAAACCAGTAACACTCCCGGTAATTGATTTAACATGACCTGAGGCAAGACGTCACAAGTATGGAGGAGCTTACTCATTATGTACTCAGTTGGTTCGGGATTATAGAACGTGTGAAAGAGCGAAATTTATGATGTAGGTTTTCTAGTATTGAGTAATCATCAGAGTTTTCTGGTAATCAATTAGAAGAATTCGAGATTGTGAAGCATTAATATTCTTTATGGACACCCATTAAGAAGCTATATAGCTATCGCGCATGTTCCATACGTTATATCGACGACTTAGGTGGGGTTTAAGGTTCAAGGCCCATAGGCTAACAAAGTTTATGGCAACTTCATGAATTATTTATTGGTACATAGATCGTACATGTCCTATAATGTGGAAGTGAATATCATAATATTCAAATTGACGAGTTGAAGAGTGTCCCTTTCAGAAGTATTTATGGCAAAATACGAGAACTAGTGTGGAAGAGAGAGCATTGGTGAATGAACAAGTATTTATCGTGATAGAAGGAAAAACTACAAATATAAATAGTGAAGAAGTGGTTAAAATGACAATATAGTCATCAACGAATAATTAAGAAACGTTTGAAGTTATCGTAGGATCACAAAATGGAACTCCGGCGTGGAGCTGTGTTATTGAAAGATATGTGGGGCGTATATTTATGTGGCGGCATTCGTATTCAGTAATCAAGGCTTCCTGAATGGTTATACGAATTGTGCGGGTCTTTTATCTATCATTCAAGAATATTCGAGCATTTCATGAAGTAATCGAATCACCGTGGTTTCTTTGTTGTTTGACAAATTAAACATGTCTTGATCGATAAATATTCTCTGTTCGGATCATGTGGGTCTGTGTTAATGGAAGCCCTCGGAATTATAATTGAGGATTTGGAATTCAAGAACATTGTTAAGCTTGAATGGATGAAATTAATTATCAATCCGATGATCAAGTTATTGATAACAATGAGCATAACGTGAAGGCGGCAAGCATCTAATTATTTTTCATAATCATCCGAAATGGTATTCGTTCGGATTATTCTTAATCTATCGTGAAGGGTTCATCTGTTCAAGTTATTCCACTATCCATAATGATTTTCGCCTGGAATGGTATTCATCAGGATGCTAAGCAATTGATTACTAACAGTTTGATCATCATATATACCATTGGGGTATTCATTGATTTACCATCAGGATGCTAATCAATCAGGTTTTTTGCTTGAATTATTTAAAGATATATGAGAATTATGGTTGTTGGGTATTCAGAAGTATCAACCACTATCAAACTATGCCTATTGGAGTTCACGGAAGAGATGTCAAATTTGTGTTATTTTACTGATCGCCCAGAATGGTATTCGTCCGGAAATATATGATTATTGAGTATGCTTTCTTAATTAACATGTGACATTATCAAGCTGACGAGTTTCTTGACCATATGTGCATTCTAGCAAAGGTTTTGGCATTAACTAATAAGCAACGTATTGAGTTAGTCTGGTTTAACAACAGTTTTGTTGCTCCCAAACAATTTGTTATTCTCCAGTCACATTGGGATATCAGGAAATATCAAGGTCTTTATTAACATAATTCGTAGTGGTGGATCTTCATATCATCTTTTATAATTTTACCCTTGGAAGATGTGCCTTGAATGTATTCTAGTCGACAAAATATTTTCCTAGTGCAATGTTGATGTTAGCCTTGAATATTTTCCCACTTTGATGGTGAAGTTCCATTGCTTCTCGGGAATAAAAAAGATGAAGGGAAATCTAGTTGACAAGATATTTTCCTAGTGCTATGTTCAGAAGCGATATGAAGGTGTCTACTGCAAAGAAATACACCTATATGGTGGCATTCTAAATAGAAAGAACGAGTCCATTAACAGGATACGGTTTTGTTCTGGAAGAAAAAGAGAAAATGATATAAAAATGGAACCTCTATTATCAAGGGGATTTTAAAGAATGAAAATGAATTCCTCGAAAGAAGTGGATATTCTCCCGTTAAAATGAAAAGATAATTATTGAAGATGTGGAAATCGTATTGCAAGCAAGGCTCGTTGAACCTATGAAATGCACATAATCGGTCACGGAACCATTGATGGCTCCAAAGTCGAACGATGCCTACAGAGTTTGTATTATTTTACTTTAGTTGAGTGAAGTATGGTCGGAGGACCTATATCTACTACTGCTATTGACATATTGCATATTCGACCGGATTGAAGTTTCCCATTATGCATTTTGGTTCGAAGAAACCAGAGGCCATGTACCAACGATCGATGAAATCAATATGTAAAGAATGTGTGGAAGTTAATAGTGATGGTATACAGATAAAACCGTCATGGAAATAATCGTTTCCAATATTTGAGTGGGTGATTGAGTAGATTGAGGAAGTATTGAATGAGGTGGAATCCTCCTAGATGTGAGTTGTTGGTAAAGACGAAAATTTTTCTTGGTCTATGATGTTTGTAAGATAAATATAAATTGATAAGTACATAGTCGGGTGGCTTTTGAATTTTGAAAATGTTATATAAGTATCGATCCGTTTATGCCTCCACTCCTCCTCAGAAAACTTTGGGTTTATGTTTTGCACATTCAAAGAAGTCAAAAGTGCTGCCTTAGTTGGGTTCGATGATGAGAAAGAGGGGTCATAATTATGTTAGTAGGAAACTACAAAAGGTCGGATTTCGATGAAACGACCTTAGACTGGTTCAGAGAAAAGATTTAAGATCTTATGAAAGTGAGTCTCATTAAAGTGATCATATATGCAGAGCCATCTATTGACAAGAGGGGACAGAGTAATTATTTCCTTTCAATGAAGCGTTGAAAAGAATAGTATGTGACGTTGTCACATTTGCAGTGTCCGCTCTTGGTACTATACATGTTTTGATGACCGGGGAAGCAAGCACCCATGCCATTTAACCACGTAGTGGGTTACAAATGAAAAATTTTCTACATGATGAAACGAGTATGCTTAGTACGTTATTATGAACATAATTTCTTATTCTCAAATTAGAGGTTGTGGACCTCTGTGATACTCGCCAATCTAATTCCGTCAAAATTGAGGACTTACGAGTGAAAACGGTTTTTCAATATGGAAGAATATAAAGACGCTATAGTATTTTTGAATTGATATGATGATGATATGATCGTGATCCATTAACCGGTAATCATAAAAGACGAATAGAAGAAATTTAGACATTATTTCACTTGGGAGAATAAGAGCTCATTGAAGGGAGTGAAATCCATTAATCTTAGAATTCTTCACACATATTATTGATTATCGGAAAGTCATGTCTTTCTGCTCGAGGAATTCATTAATTTATACGCCCATGATAGCGCTAACCGATTTATCCTCAAATCAGCATATAAAATTTATATTTCTCCGGAACCTTAAACAAAAATGTTTAATAAAATAAGGCTTTTAATGTCTATGTAGAGTATTCAGAATAATGGACTTTCAAGATTGATTACTTACACAGTGAGATGTGTTACGAGCCAAGAGAATACTCATGCGAACACATCTATTATCTAACGAATCAAGTGTGATAGAAATGATTTATTATCAACTCCCTATCATCATTATCGAGAGATCAACTAATGATATTACCTCAAAACGAATATCAATGTGTGAAAGTGTATAAATAATCAGTTAGTAGGCCATCCAAATCTTAGTTGATCATCTTGTGCCAAGTTAAGTGCATTCAAGAAAGAAGTTTATGTCGGGGACTATGCTGACTATGAGAAGATGATGAGATCAATATTGCAAGTTAAAATAGAAATTGGGTCAATAATGCCCTAAGTAGTATCTACGGTGAATATCGCAAGCGAAATTATAAGTTGAGCCATATTTGCTCTGAGTATATACGGCGATAATTAAACAATTGTTCATGATTGTCATGTCGACACATGGGGACTGATATTATTATGGACCTTTCTGATGCCTGTGGACAAGAAAGAATTGTGCATTATGGTATTGAAATGAGACATTGAACGTATATAAGTTGAATAAGTATCCAAAGTTTGGGAACATGAAATGAGAAGTTTCCTCTTGATCGTATTGTTTGCTAGTTTGTCATATAATGCAATGAAACTCTTCGTAAAGCAAGCAATTGAATTATGCAAGTATCATTATATCTAGCAGAAACAGTGCCTCGTGCCTGGGAGTGGCAAACAAAGCTCCCTTTAATGTTTCATTCTATTTTCGATGTTAGATATTGCACACAATTTTTTGTTAAAAAGCACGAGTGAATTGCGTGAAAATTATTATCGCGTGTGGCATTACACATATGGGCATTTATAGTCGCTATTGTATTTACTGAAATATATGGGAATTCAAATGATTGATGCATTGATAACGCCATAACGAGGCAAATATTCATGTGGAGATATGTAGTCACAAATTCATTTATTATTATTGGCTTTTTGTGACTTGGGATTAAAGAAAGTTGAGATGGTTGAACATTCTTGCACGTTGTATGATGTATGAGGTTATGGTGGTGATGATTGAATGAGCGTATAAGATTGTGAACATGAGCGGATAGGAGTTGTCACAGACTTGACATATTTCCAATTTGAGCAAGTATTATGTATAGACGTGACTTATCGATCTTTATAACATGAAAATCCCCCTCTTTTTTATTATATTCTGGTTTTTATGTATCTTTTTTAACGACATGAATTCAATCGACTAGGGGACTGGTAAGATAGGAGTAGGATCATTGCATTTTAGTATGATGGAGGATGGAAATTAAATAATAGGTTAGATTAGGAATGTAATGCACCGCCTGTCATATAGTCGATCTTTTTCAAACTCGTCAAATTAGATACTTGACAAACTACTTTAAATGTGATGAGTATTTCTATCCGCATTAGAATCGTCTATATATATATACTGTTGGATTATATCAAGGGGTCTGATTGATTGTTTAATAGCCAGTCTTGTATTGAGCATGTTTCGTGGCACACTAGCTTTTATGACCCGACTCCTCCATGACACGCCGGCGAGGTTCGCGCTCTCATCGGAGGTTGGTCCATTTCCGCAATGGCCCCGGGTGCAAGTTTATAACGGCGGCGAGAGTGTGATGGCCCCGGGTGCAAGTTTATACCGGCGGCGAGAGCGTGATGGCCCTGGTACATGTTTATACCGGCGGCGAGAGTGTGATGGCCTCGGGTGCAGGTTTATACCGGCGCACGAGAGTGTGATGGCCCCGGGTGTAGGTTTATACCGACGGCGAAAGTGTGATGACCCCGGGTGTATGTTTATACCGGCGGCGAAAGTGTGTTGACCCCGGGTGCAAGTTCATACCGGAGGGAAAGTGTGATGATCTCGGGTGCATGTGTATACCCGGAGACAACGTGCAAGTGAATTGCGGGTGCTTTGTGAGACCCTATGAGAATGAGATGATATCGGGTGCAAGTTTATACCCGGAAACAACGTGCATGTGAATTGTGGGTGCTTCGGGATACCCTATGACAATATGTTGACCCCGGGTACAAGTTTATACCGGTGGGACAGTGCGATGCCGTGGTGCAAGTTTACACCGTGATGACCACGGTGCAACGCCGATGGACAGTGTGATGCCCACCGATGGGACAGTGTGAGGCCGCGGTGCAAGTTTATACCGTGATGACCACGGTGCAATGCCATGGGACAGTGTGATGCCGTGTTGCAAGTTTATACCGTTATGACCACGGTGCAATGTCGATGGGACAGTGTGATCCCGTGGTGCAAGTTTATACCGAGATGACCACGGTGCAATGCCGATGGGACAGTGTGATGCCGCGGTGCAAGTTTATACCGTGATGACCACGTTGCAATGCCTATGAGACAATGTGATGCCTCGGTGCAAGTTTATGTCGTGATGACAATGGTGCAATGCCGATGGGAAAGCGTGATAGCCACGGTGCAAGTTTATGCAAGTGCTTCGTTATGAGTAAGATAATCTCGAGTGCAAATTTATACTCAACAAGAATGAAAGTTCGTCAAGAACATATTACTAAGAGAAATACTAAAAGTCGTTTCTATGATAGAGACATCCTTGCTCACAGAATTCATAGCAGATTATCCCGGAAGAAATCTTGTTATTTATATTGGAGAAAGAAATTATGAAACCACATTGTTACATGATTGGTTTACACATCATCCCCTAGGGATAAATTCTGCTAAAAGATCAGACATTTTCGATTGCGATTGGAATGGCCGATATGAGTTTTGTGATCGTATTTATGATTTTCACTTAAGTA
Source organism: Utricularia reniformis (assembly GCA_009725065.1). Taxonomy (NCBI): domain Eukaryota; kingdom Viridiplantae; phylum Streptophyta; class Magnoliopsida; order Lamiales; family Lentibulariaceae; genus Utricularia; species Utricularia reniformis. The sequence goes on along the minus strand of RWGZ01001214.1, from coordinate 618,218 downwards.
AACGATCAAAATGGCCAAATATTCGCCTTATGGTTTGCATTCCATAAATGTTATGATTACTGAGGACACGTACCCAGGCTCGGAATTATAGTAAAAACTTCCTGTAATTATCTGGAATCCCTATCACATTCGCGAATATCTCTTCGCCAAATCATGTCGAAGGATTATTTATTCCTAATCGGCGAACTAATCATATGAAAAGCTATTATTATTTTGGGGGTTAACTTCTCGATTCAGATTATTCGAAGTTAGATTTTCTTAAAGCAATCAGAGAAATTGGAAAGAAATGAAAGAAAATTTCATTATATGACGATGAATACTGTGTTATTTACTATAATGAGAAGAGTGTTTATTATCGGAGAACTTGTGAAGCCATGTTATGACATGACTTCATTTGTTAAATTGACCTAGTACGGTCATGTAGCACGGACTTCATTATTTATGATCGCGATCAAACTGACCAAGTGATGGTCATGTGGTATCGATTCTCATTAGTTATGATCGAGCACTCTCAGATGTTATTGAAATTGTAAAGTGATGGCCCTATAAAAAGGACCATTGTCTAAAAAATCTATCGTTTGACTTAATCATCTGCACATACATTTACTTGCCGATGTACCGTGTTCATAGATTTCATTTGGATAAACAATCAGAATGACCAAATATTCGCCATATGGTATGAATTCAACTAAATTCTATTACGGTTGAAAGAACCAAGAAATTGGCCTGGATATATTAAGATCCCTCCCTTAAATGTGGTTGCGACAATCAAGGATAACTCCCTTATCCATAGTAAGGAAACATATGTTACGATCTCATTTACGATCAGAGATGCCTACTCGGGATACGTGCGAAAGTGATCGAGTAATTATCCCCGAAAGGTCTATCCTTTTTTGGCATATAGTGAATGGCTTTTAAGCGTTTTATGGATGCCTTTGGTTCATTATTTATGAATGTGAAGGGTTATCCCGTTGTGGTATAACATGTGTGTCGTTATTTATGGCCATAAAGTTCAGGGAATAATTGTATGCATGACATAAATGATCATATTTACCATCGGAGATGTCATAAAGTCGTTTTATAGATAAAATGTATTTTCTTACCATAGATAATTCGAATATAGCAACAAATACATGGTTTGATCAAGTTGCGAAATTTTATGAGAGACGTGACGAAGTAATGGCAAACCTTAAATCCATAAATAAATAGAAGTGATTTCAAACAGAATTGAAGACTTATTTTATCAAATGAAACATAGGAGGGGTTAAAATTGAGGTGATGGAGATGTAACGGTTTTCGGCTTTCTTTTGAGGCAATTTTACGTTATTGCCCTTGTTTCATGTTGTCTCTATATGATTCCCAGTCGGGGTTTCTCGGATTTCTTTTCTTATAAATCATAGAGTTCAGCTAATATCTTCCGAGGCGAAGTTCTCCCCACAGTAAAGACTTACTTCAGAAAGAACATTAATTATCAGATAATATATATGAGAAGTAGGAATAGAGGGAACTTAATGACCCCACCTCAATTGGTATGTCACCCTACATAATATTCGATGACCGACAAAGCTATTATTCAGTTGAACCCTCCTTTCTATACTTAGATGTCGGCTAGAGACACTTTATTTCTTATGAGATCGTATTTAAAAGAGACAATAAGTCATCATTTCGCCTCAAAGTTGGGAACTCGACCTCAAAGCCCCACGCTACTCTTCAAGTCTAAACACCTGGCCCCTTTATTTCAACGACCACTTAATAAGAAAGCAAACATGCTATATAGACGATAGCTTTTATAGGTAGCCGGTAATTGGGCTGCATATAAGAGATGTACACGATCGACCGTAAGTGTAAAATAATTGCCTCAAAATAATGAGAATGGCAAAGGAGTAAGTATGACCTCTCGGCGGAGGTGAGAAAGTGATGTTCTTGTTCGAACGTGGGGATATCTCATGCGGGAAAAATACAAATGAGCTTGAGGTCGTAGAGTAACAATCACGACGGGAATACGATTGTATTATCAAGTTGAGAAGTCAAACGAATCCCCTAAACTGTAAAGAGCTAGATTTTGATTAAGAAAAAAAGTCAAAGCTCCATGCTGAGATTGAAACATCTTGATAGACAGGTAAAAAATATTTCTAAGTTCGATTGCGTAAGATTAACAAATCAAAGCGGTGCAGTAGAATTTCAATGTATAATGAAACACGTCAGTACACAAAGTAAATAGTGATATGTATAAGAGCATATCCTCCGAGTTGAAAAATAGTGAAATTCTCGATTGAACTCGAAATCTGGTACCATAATGTCAGTGAGATGATTTCGGCCTTACTCGTGGGTTTCTCTAAAAAGTGTATGAATAAGTACTGGACTTCTAGACGAGCCGATATAATGTGATTTACGACTCAGAATCTGAATATGCAAATCAGGGGACTATTGATATTACCTGGAGTTATTTATGTAATTTTAATACCCGTGGGGCTCGTCTGACGTGGATAAATGATATTTTTGATTTTCTATTATATTGATTGAGTATTGTGATTTTTGGGGTAGTCTCGTAATTTGGGCATGCCGGGCCCCTGTATGAGGATTCTGATGGTGTTTTGAGCTGTTTTGGATTATTTCGGTCTAAAATGATGTCAGGGGTATTTTCATAATTTGGCACTCCGAGAGCTCGTTGGCGACCTTAGGTGATATTTTTGGCTATCTCCAAAACATTTGGAGACAATGAACTGGTGAAGAGTATTCTTGGATATTTTCTCGACATTACATGCTACTAGTGTTCGACCGGGGTGCATTTTCGAAGTTCCGGAATGCTGTGACACTTATTCCGGTTTAATTGGATATTTTCTAAGTAAGTTTGGCTAATTTGACTAAGATTGGACTTTTGGACCTTAAGTTGACTTATTGAGCCGAATTTTTCTATAAATATAAGACCCTAGGCCACATAAAAGGGTTCAGACGCTTGACACACTTCCCAAGTCCCGGGACTCATGACTTTTTGCCCTAGTTGCGAATTTTTGTACAAAAAGTTGCGAGAGCCTTCATTCAGCTCCATGACTCGCGACATTGTGAGCAAAACGTCGCGAGAACATGTACTCATGCCCGTAGTCGCGAGATTTCGTCGCGTGATTCCCCGACTCGCGACTTCTCATCACTTGAGCACCATGGAGTCGCGACTTTTAGCCCCCATCCGTGAGATTTTGCACATGGTCGCAACATTTTGTATCTACTCGTGAGTTTTTGTCAAAAACTCGCGACTAACTTCATCCCCGGCCCGATGGAGTTATTTCGATCGTTTTTCGTACCGTTTTCATTCGGATTATCATTATCTCTTGATTGTACTTGTATCCGTTGATTATCATAGTGAAAACTAAGGTAGAGCTATGCTCTCCCGTGGACGTAAGCTTACACATTGTGAGTCCAACCTCGTATATCGCTCGTGTCCCCACAATAATCGAACTCAAAATTATATAAGAAATTAATTGATCATGAACAAACTCTCTAAAATATTTTTAGACAAGATCAAAGCCTAAGATCATGATCAACCTTGGGCGCCCAGTCTGACTGGACGCTCAACTTTAATATTTTTTATTTTTAAAAAATGCCACATAAGCGGACGGATTTTGAGCTTTCTTTCCTCAAGTTCTTAAAAAAATTCAAAATTTATAAAATTATATTTTTAAAAAAATTATTAAAATAGATAAATTTACAATTTGTTGGTATTTTGATTTTATCAATAATGTTACGATTTACTAAATGACATTTAGTCCCGGTATTAGGTGTACGAAAATGATAAATTTCCGGACATTGTTATATGGATAAGAGGAAAGTTATTTATAAAATTAAAGAATTGTGATATGTTTAGAGAGAAAACTGATGTAAATGAGATAATTAAGTTTTCGGACAAACAAAGTCAGAGATAAAGAGAATTTCATGAGTAAGTATTATTACAACTGTGGTTTTCAAAATTAAGCAACTTTTTTAAAGAATTACAAAAATTAATCATCTTGCATTATTTTATTAATATATTTATTATCTAATTCTTTAATTCAAAAATAAATACTTATATTTCAAGAACTAAAATGCAATTTTATTCTAAACATTAATTTGAGAAAAATAAAAAATAGATAAATTACATTTTAATCCTTGAAATATGAATTTATTTATTTTTGAATTGAAGTATTAGATAATAAATAAATATATTAATAAAATAATATAATATGATTATTTTTGTAATTGTTTAAAAAAATTACTTATTTTTGAAAACTCTAATTATAATAATACTTATTAATGAAATTCTCCCTATAGAAATTGTCTAATTGTAAACTGGCCAAAAATTCAGCAAAATTCTTTAAAAAATGGGGAAACATGTTCAATCCCTAAAAACAAGTTGAATACCATTTTTCATTTTTTAATTAAAAATATATAATATTATTTTGGTCATCTTTCAATGGATATTAATAGTCATTCAATTCACATTTGTTAAGTCTCGTAAACCCGAGCTTTATATTTAAATTTTTTGTGGAGATAACTTACTCAAGTGTGATTAGGAGACACAATATATTTTAAGTGGAAAACCTAAGAAAGAGAGGAGAAAAACATGGTGTCCATGGATGGTCTCAATTAAGATAGTATAACATTGTGAGTTTAGAAAGCACTTGATGACCCAAAAAAGGGATTTTTTGTTGAACATAACATGTTATTTTATTATGTTGTTCGAAAATAGTATTAATTTTCAATTGATTTTGTTTTTGTCATGAATTAATTTTGTATTAGAAACATAGCACTGATTTGCAGTTTGACATGTCAGTTTTTTTTGTAGCTCGATTTCTATAATTATAGAAACCGAGCTGCCATTTTTTTTATTTTTAATTGTTGTTTTTAATGCATTTTCGATATAAAAAAANATTTTTTACGTTTTAACAAGTTAAAATACCATCTAAAAAACTCACCCCAAACAAGGGATCCGTGTTCAGGGGCTCAGAAAACAAGAAGCACCAGGAACAATGCTTACTGCTGGAGTGTTATTGAGGAATTTTTTGATGCTAGTAACACTATCATATCATTAGACTTTTATAAATTTGACTGATTTTAAAAAATAACTTATAATAGCACTGTTAACTTTTATTTGAGTAATATAACACTAACATGATGAAAAGTTGTACCATTTGTACAACAATTTATTAAATGTAACAATTTAAAATGAGAATTTATTAATTTATTAACATAATATAACAATTTATTATGCTAATTTTAAGAGAATGTGATTTATATTATTTAGAATTTATAACCATATTTACATATTGTAAACTTAGAATGTACATATTTATAAAAAATAAATAGATTTGTTTCTGCATTATCATTTTAATTCCAAAAATTGGATAATAAATATATGTAGGTAACAACTAACTAGTAACACGTTAAATTTTTGTTTATTTATTTAAAAGTAAAGGGAAGGAAAAAGGAACCCATTAGATTCTGATAAAAATCATATTAATTATTAAGAGATTATAATGTTTATTTATTTAAAAGTAAAAAAAAAATGTTTTAAAAAACTAAAAAACTAGTAAAAATAGGTGTTAAAAATGTAATTTGGATTGTGTCAATATCAAAGTAGTTATTATTTTTAATTCAGTATCATTTTCATGTCAAAACACTTCTGACAGTACAATTTTACCCGTGATTGAGCTCAAAGACCATATCTTTTTTTCTTTTCCTCATATTTATGAACTTGGGCATAATTGCCTTTTACCCACTCGGCCCTTTGTCGCATCTGAATGTCCTTGAGGGCCGTAAAAACCGTCAAAGCATGTCATTGTTGGCTTTTACGGTGGTAAAAGTTGTTTTGCACCCCTGAAACCATCGCCGTAAGATTGATCGTAGTGTCGTATGGGGTTTCGTACTCCTATTGTTGATTGTATATTTCTAGGCCCGAACCATAACCTAATGTGCACCCCAAGGCCTACTCCGGGTCTCCTTGTACTGCTCGCTCCATTTCTTTTATATCTTGAGGGGTTTCTATACCTCATGATTTTATGAGAAAATGATGTTCTTGATCCTTGTAGTTTCATGGTTGTGGTAAATTTTGTCATTGAAATTTATATATGGTATTTTCAATCCTCAAACTTTGAAAATTTCCACTATTTATTCTCATACTTTTGACATTTGACAAAATTGGTTTTCGAAGTTCATATTTAGTCATCAAAATTAATTCAAACAAAACATGTTTCCGTAATGTGGCAAAGTTGATTCCCGTAATTTTGAAAAATTGGCAAAATTGACTTTTCTAAACTCTAACGCCGTTAATTATTCCGATCCTTATCTTATCTTCTCCTCTGTTGCCACTGCTCCCCAAAGTTACGCACATTCATCTTCTTTTCTCTTACATCGCCACTGCTTCGCCTAAGGTACACACTCCTCATCGTTTTGTCTGTCGTCGCTATTGGTCTTGGTTTTGTTGGGTTTAGTATATTTTTCACCTTCCTCGCCATAATTTTGTTTTTTGACAGAGGTTTACTTGATTTTGGAATTGTTAGAACTTGAACCTTATTCTTTTTTCGATGTTTATTCTTGGGCAATTTTGCCTACTTAGCTTCTTTGTCAATGGATGCTCTATTTACATTAAATTTTTTGTTTAACGGGTGTTGGCATTTTATTGGGTTGGAGATCCACAGTACAACTCTTCACCAGTCCTAGGAATTATAAGGTATAAGCTGTTTGTTCATGCTTGTGTGCATTGAAATTATGTTGTAGTCCATAACATAATCGTCGTGTACGTATTTATTAAGCTACACACCGCATTTAACAATTTTGTACATCATAACTACAAAATAATGTATTTATAGGTTTCTTAGTGACGTTTACGAATTCCAAATGGAAGGGATACCGAAAACTTCATTAAGAATATTCTCATTCGATGGCCCGATGTAAGCTTTCAAAGTATACTACATATTAATCGTCATATTTAATGAAAACAATTCACATGTACTGAAGAAAAATGGACACACAGAGTGCGTAGTGTACATGTTATACTACATTTAAGACGCGCCAGATGCATATCTACCAGTTTGTTACCTTATGTTCGTAAGCAAAGCAAACTCGATTCTTGTTTTGGGTCCTAACTAGGTTCAATTCTAATATGTTTTTTGTCAAATTATGTATGCAGATGACCGAACGTTGGTTCACATTATCGGACATTAGGATATTTGCAAAAATGTTCATTGTACAATCCAATACCATCAGACAGCCAAGACACGATTGTACTCGTAAGGAGTTCCAAACTCCATTAATTAAGTCATCCTCGTACTGAATTATGTTTGAAAACATTGTCGGGTTTTGTATCTCCTTTGACATTGTGTTTCACATTGTTATAATTCTAGTTTGAACAATTATATTAGCAAAAATAGGATTCGGGTTTCATGTCTTATAAATATCGCCTAAACATGATTTCAAAAAAACCGAATTTTAAACAATTGCGTAATCACAATTGAATACTATTAATAAAAGCAATACCGTAAATGTAGATAATCTTAATACAGATGCAATTTTATGCCAGTATGTGGTGTTAATGAGGTCAGAACATAAACAAAAATTAATGAGGTCACAATCGATTTTGGCGATATGTATTTATGAAACGGTATGAAAATATTACTTAAAGGGACCAAAATTTCAACTCATTAATTATTTGTGGGTTAAATTAGCAAAATCTTACTTCGGGGACCAAAATCGCAACATATTCAAAAGTTAATGGACTAAATTAGCCATACATAATTTGAATGACCAAAACTGCCATAAATTTCAAAGTTTGGGGACTACTAATAGTGTTAGAGACCAAATTTGCCAAAGTTATGAAATTACGAAGAATAAATATGTCATTACCAATGTTGAAGGACTGCATTTGTACAACTAATAAACTCCGGAAACCAAATTTGTCACACTTAAAGTTTAGCGAACTAATTTAACATAATTACAAAAATAAGAGGACTAAAATTGTCATAACTAGTAAACTTCGAATACCAAATTTGCGTGTTACTATGATATTATATATATATAATATTTATATTAATATTATATTTATATCATATTCAATTACCTTTCAACCTTGGATTAAAAATTTGAATGTTAAATGCATGATTTAACGAGTTCCATTTAGAGGAATTTTCGAGATCATAAATAAATTGCATAAGAACAAATTAAATAATTTATTTAAAAATGAGGACAATTCATTTTATTTTATTTTATGCTATTGTAATTACGAGTGTCGTTCGATCCAGCTAGCAAAAGATAAGAGACGAGTTTATTAGAGTTTTTTGACATATGTCGGATACAAGTTAATTATTGAAAATTATTGATATTTAAAAGTTTTATAATGTGTCACTGACAAATTCTCTTCACCAATATAGCACTAATAATTGATATTTTACATCGATTTATTTTTACTATTTTATTATAATATAAAAAGTATATTGATATCTTGATTAATTTAAATATATAAAATATATTATATATTACATTAGTCTTGGTTGCCCGATCGATAGGTTATGACAGATCGGGAAGATCAAATACACTTAGTTCGGAAGACTTAGTTTGATCAGTCGATATGACCAACAAGGGGTATCGAGGGGATATTATCAACATGCGTGAAAGATCGACTAACAAAACCTAACATGAAACATCGATATTGATCGGTTTGACCGGTCTCATCGACCGATAGGCCGATTGTGATGAGTTTATTCGATAGATGTCGGATTAGATATTGATCGATCTATGTATTAAACACATATGATATGTCGATTTATATTGGTTTTAAAATATTGCATGAAAAAACCATTAACACAAATAAAAACATATTTTATTTAAATTATATATATTAATTTATAATGATATATGTAAAAGTTTCAAAGGTTATACAAATTCACTACTATTTTGCAAAACTTTTTAGTGTCGTGCTATTAAATAAAGATTTTAAAGGACAGTAACAAATGAAAAAGTTAGATAATATCAATGATATGTATGTAAATTTTTTTCGTGATAAAAGGTTGACTGAGCAGTGGGATGTTGTGGCAGTGAATCGTTATTACTTCTGGCCCACGCCATGGTAGTTTATTAGATGGGCGGAAGGCAGTTTTGGTCCCCAAAGTTTGGATAATTTGGTAATTTTGGTCTCCAAAGTTTCCAATTTTGGCAAAACCAGTCCCCAAAGTTTCATGTACGCAAAACCGGTCCCCAGAGTTTGCGAATTTTGGCAAAACCAGTCCCCAAAGTTGCGTATTTTCGCAAATTAGGTGAGCATATAATCTTTCGTTTTCTGCAAATAACGAAAGACCTTTTTGACTGCAACCCAATGTTCTCTACCAGGATTACTTTGGTATCTGCCGATCATTCCAAAAATAAATGCAATGTATGGACGAGTACATATTTGAGCATAGACTAAACTCCCAACTGCCGAAGAATATGAAATATACTTCATAGCATTTGACTCAAGAATAGTATTTGGACACTGATCGAGACTGAACCTGTCTCCCTTAGACACGGGCGTGTCATGTGGTTTACAATTTTGTATGCCAAAACGAGTAAGTATTTTATCGATGTAATTCTTTTGTGATAACCCAAGAATTCTCTGTGAACGATTACGGAAAATTTGGATCCCTAATACAAAGCGCTTCACCAAGATCTATCATCTCGAAATGAGAAGAAAGCAAATTCTTGGTTTCATGAATAAGTTGCACATCATTATTCGCAACAAAATAGCATCCACGTATAACACCAAAAATATAAATATACTCCCACTTAACTTATGGTACACACAATCTTCCACCATGTTCACTTCAAAACCGAACGAAAGAACAGTCTGGTGAAATTTCAAGTACCACTGACGAAAAGCTTGCTTAAGCCCATAAATGGATTTCTTAAGTTTACATACCAGATTATCATTAATACTTGATGATAATCCTTCCGGCTGTTTCATATCAATGACTTCCTCAATGTCTCCATTGAGAAAAGCCGTCTTAACATCCATTTGGTGAAGCTCAAGATCAAAATGTGCAGTTAGTGTCATAATTATTTTAAAAGAATCCTTAAATGACACTGGTGAGAATGTCTCGTGATAATCAATACCTTCAACATGAGTAAATCCTTTAGCGACAAGACGAGCCTTATACCTTTCAACATTCCCATGTGAATCCATTTTGGTTTTAAAAACTCATTTACAACCGATGGATTTCACACCTTCACGTAATGTGATAAGGTCCCAAATGTCATTGTCATTCATTGATTTGATTTCCTCTGCCATAGCAGTAATCCACTTATGAGAATTCGAACACCCAATAGCCTCAGTGAAAGTGATCGGATCATCTCCCACTGGACTCGCCCCATGTTCATTCAGAAATACAGTATAATTATTAGATATTGCATTTCTTTTTTCTCTAGTGGATCGCCTAATCGGTATTGATTCATTCTCAATTTGAGGTGGTAGAGCTTGATCCGAATGAACATCTTCAACTTGTTGATGAGCAATCAAAAAATGATCACTACTATCAACACCAAATGTCGAAGATAAAACGGGGTTTTCCTCATCAAAAGTGAAATCATTATCTTTTGCCCCACCAAGCTCAACATCCTCAAAAAATATGCATTTCCCGTCTCAAAGAAATTCTTAGTAGTAGGATCGTAGAATTTATTTCCCCGTGAATGTTCTGCATATCCAACAAAATAGCAACTAACAGTCCGTAAATCCATCTTCTTCTCATTAGGACGATAAGATCGAGCTTCAGATGGACAACCTCATACTTTCAAATGTCGTAATACGGGTAATTTACCAGTCCACAACTCGTAAAGAGTTTTATTCTTTGTTTTTGTCGGAACACGATTAAGAATATATACTACAGTCTTAAGCGCTTCACCCCATAATGAGTGCGGTAAAGTAGTATGAGAAATCATACTTCTTACCATATCACGAATTGTTCTATTTCTCCTCTCAGCAACGCCATTCATGTTGGGACAACCTGACATTGTATATTGAGGAACAATTCCACACTCGTTTAGGTAAAGTGCAAAAGGTCCAGGACGTTGTTCATCTGACCCATCATACCTACCGTAATATTCACCACCACGATCAGATCTGATAGTCTTAATAGTCTTTCTAAGTTGATTTTCAACTTGAACCTTAAAAGACTTGAACGCATCCAAAACCCTTGATTTCTCATATAACAAATAGAGGTAACCGTATCGAGAATAATCATCAATGAACGTAACAAAATATCTTTGGCCATTCCAAGCAACTGGAGTGAATGGACCGCAAATATCAGTATGGATAAGATCCAATACGTTCTGTGATTTCTCGGCCTCCTTTCGTCTGTGATCCATAGTTTTGCCCTTAATGCACTCAATACAAATACCTGAATACTCATATTTATCGAGTGACTCAATAATACCAATAGACATAAGTCTGTCAATTCTTTGAGAAGAGACATGACCCAAACACCTATGTCATAATGAATAAGTATTATTGATTGGCAATTCCGTTTTACACCCTTAGTTTCTGTAACATAGGACTCATTGTATGCATTGATAATATCAACTACATACAAATTATTATGTTGTACCAATGTACTAGTTCCGATAAATTTTGAATTAAAAAAAAAATTAACAGTTCTGTTTCCAAATGACAAATAATAACCTTCATTGTCTAAAACAGAAACTGAAATCAAGTTCGTCTAAAAGATGGTACAACCAAAGTGTTTTTCAAATCCAAATAAAACCAGTACGTAAGAACAAACGAAATGTCCCAATGCCTTCAACTTCTACCGAATCACCGGCCCTCGTATAGAGGTATCTTTCACCCTCAATTGGCCGGCGGAAGTTTAGGCAGCCCTGCATAGATATACTGACATGAGTGGTAGCACCAGAATCTAACCACCAAGTACATCTATTAGCAGAAAGTAAAACCGTATGGGTACATACATTAGATAAAAACTGACCTTTTTTTACACTATGCATGATACTTAGGACAGTCATATTTTATATGATAATTTACCGCATTACAAAAGTAACATTTAATTTCCTTCGGTCTTGTCTTAGGAACATGAATAACAACTTCCTTTCCTTTATAAGAGCCAACATGTTTCTTTTATAAATTGAGTTTTGTAGTATTTTTGTTTTTCTATTTCTAAGGGCCTGAGATCGATGCAAAAGATCCTGTGGACCTGACGATTCCCAATGATTCCAGTGATAGTGAGGGAGTCATCACATGGATTGATAATCCCCTCCCGGTCGGCCATTGTGAAAGTAATATACCTCTACTTCTTGGAACAGAGCTTGAAACAGCCGGTGGTTCTGTTCCACTTCTCTCCGACGTAATCTCCAGTACCACTTTCCTGACAACAGCTTCCAGATCCTGTAAAGTGAATGTTGGGGCTGGGAGATTGTTGGGAAGCACGTCACTGTCGTTTGTTGAAGTTCCAGTTGTCATACCTTTGATTATCCTATCCCTGGTAAAAACCTCAAATGGAATTAGAGAATCGTCCCCACGGACGGCGCCAAACTGTTATGATCCCTTTTAAGGGGGTACCAACAGTCGTCCGGTTCGTCAAGATATGAACTCGGTTTAAATTTTTTATTGTGGGGAGACGATTAAAATAAGTAAATAAAGAAATTGGCAAGGCAATTTAGAGTGGAAAACCCGGGAAATTGGAAAAAAACCACTTGACTAAGAGCAGGAAAAACTCTTAGTCGATTCACTAATCAAGCAGTTCATTATAAAAATACAGTAGAGGTTTATGAAGATGACGAGTTATAGGAAAGCTATAAGAACTCTGGCAGAGTAACAACATGTTCTTATGCGTCCAAAAAGTTCTGCTAATTCCATCGTCAAGCTCTATATTTATAGAGATGAAGACGTGTGTAGTCCACGCCCTGTAACTGCCTCTGACAAGTTTGTTGAAGGTTGTTGTCGTGCGATATAAAACGTGGCCGGGACCGAAGCGTGGCCTGCGTGATCTGGCCCGAGGCGTGGTAAAAGTGTGGAGGCCCGAAGCGCGGAACGCGTGAGTTGTAACCGTTTGGACCGAATCGTGGGGGCCACCTGTCATAAGCCGTTTTATTTTGCCAAGTCTATATTCGATCCCATTGCGGAACATGAGATCAATTTATCTCAAATGTACTAAGCTAGAGATTTTGGGCCATGCAATTTTTCTTTTATTACATGGTTCGACCTAATCGTTAATGGGTCGACCTAATTGTTAATGTGTCTTACCCATTGTAGGATACCCGGTCTTACGATTCTCATCACATATATTTAATAAATGATTTTCGAAAATAATAAATGAAAATAAAAAAACTTAATTGATTTTCAAATATCTAAATGGAAATCAAATAAATAATTGATTTTCTAAATAAATGCAAAAAATGCATTTATTTAATCATAAACAATTAAATATTCAAATACTATTAATTGTTTAATATCATTAATTATTTTCGAAAATTAATGAAAATAAATTAATGATACAAACAATTGCCCATAAATGCACACAAAAAATCATGCACATTTACATTTAATGCATTAAATTTTGTGTAAGAATTTAAATAGTTTAATTGTAATGAATTAATTTTACAGATAATCGAAGTACAATACGTAAATGAAGAACCCAGATATTCATCTTCAACATTTGAAGAAAATATGAATCCGCAGAATTCTTCCATACGCAAACATTTGCAAAATTCATCAAAACGCAAATCCTCGGGTACTTGCTATCGTAAATTCAGATTTTTGTATTCATAAAATCATTCTTAACACCATTTTACAGAATTCTGAATTTGCAGCAAAGAATTGGCATGAAGTCATCTTCAAAATTCCGTAAATCATTTTTCTTCCAAAATCCAATTTCGAAATTCTTTCAAATTTCAAATCCAATTTCGAAATTCTGAACAAATTTTCAGAATTCTTTAGAAATGAAATTCTGAAAATTCGCAACTTCAAAATTTTGTTTGAAATCGAAAGGAAACATGTTTCTGAAATTTGATGAAATCATTCTAATTTCATCAAATGAATGATTTTAATTTCGTAAATCATTCTAATTTCCAAAAGG
>RWGZ01001214.1:582391-603345 GCA_009725065.1 Utricularia reniformis | reverse complement strand
ACCGAGATTAATGGGTGCTTGTTGAGACCCAAGTGCATGATGAATTGGGATTCTCAGTGAGGCTAGAGATTACTTGGGACATGTAAAATTCGTGAGTGAAAGTGATATCGAACGCTGGTTGTGTTCTACGGAAGATATTCCTGTGTTTGGAAAAAATGAACGAATAATGCTTTTATGGCATAAATTATCATGGTACTTCAATCAAGAAAGCTCGGTTATATTCGACAATTGTTAATTATGGTCAAGGGATTTGATGAATTGCCTTACGGCATGGTATTCAAACTATCACATCTATGATCGAGTATCCTTAGTCGTTATACCAGAGGCCGAACGATTACCCAATAACAAGGAATACTGTGTTATTTACGATAAGGAGAAGAATATTTATTATCGGAGAAATTACGAAGCCACGTTATGACATGACTTCATTTGTTAAACTGGCCACGTTCTGGTCATATGACCGCTGATATCACTCTGAGAAATTTATTATTCGAGGACACATATATTTCTATATAGTCATTCCCAAGATGAGAAATGAAGCAGATCGAGATGTTTTGATGATTGACATTATTTATAGCTTATCGTGGTATTTAGATCGGGTTACTTATTTACTGGACCATTGTGCCTAATTTAGAGATTAATTGGTAATTATTTATTGGATTCCATTATTGATGAGCCTAATGAGTTCTAATTGGTTATTGGGCTGGACTAATCACCTATATAAACATGGTTATTGTGTTATGGAGGGGAGCTGGGATTGATGATCTAATGGAGGATTTTATTGATAACCTAAACGAGGCCCCCATTCATTTCTTTTTTCCGTCCGAGAAACCTAGGACTATGGCCACCAAAAGATGATATTTTTCCTTTTGATTTCTACATCTTATTTTCTTGTTGTAAATCTACAAACTTTATGTTTATATTGGATTTCAAGGCTATGGCCGGGGTGGTTTTTTATCATTTCTTTTACAGAAAGGTTTTCCACCTGTAAAGATCGTGTCTTTCTATTCTTATTCTATTATTAAATTTCATTCGACCCCTACCGATAAAACGGGGTCTAAATTTTGTTATTGCTGATTTTTAGCAGCGATAACATTGGCGCCGTCCGTGGGGACGTTTTTAATCCCATTGAGTTTTTACCCGGAGTTTTGGATGGAAAACTCGAATATATTTTCGATTCAGCGCAGCTTTGGTATTCAGTATGTTTCTAAATATTCAACCGTTGGATCGGTCTGCAATTTTTGTATACTGCTAAACACATATAATTCTCCATTCTGAACGGTACAGATCTATTTTTATTGTCGTCTGGATGTCGAAATTAAAGATGGTTTAGAATGGATTGTTTCTGATTTTTCAAGTATACGGAATTTGGTTTTTCGATTCGATTTGATTCTCATAGTTGTACAGTCGGATTGTCTTAAATATTTTAGCATGGTTTCATACATATATTGAGTTCTTCTGATTGGTGAAGATCAGTTTTAATGCTAATTACCGATTTCGGTTTACTATCCGAGAATATATGGTTTGTATATTTCTAATCATCTTGTAATGTGCAGTTCGGATATTCTATTCAGATTGCATAATTGGACCGTTGGATGTTTCTGAAATTAATATATATTTGTCTAGATGTACTTCTAAACGTTATAGACGGTGGACATTGATTTTAAATGTTTTTTTGGTTTTAAATTAACGACAAAATTTCGACTATTCAATCTGTGTTTTCTGATATACTGAGTTGTAATATTCTGAAATGTGCTTTATTTCACCGTTGGATTATTCTAAAATTTGCGTATATTATTTATGACACATTGTGCTGTGTTCCCAATGGGGGAGATAAGTTTGGGTAATTATTTCGCTGTTCAAATTATCGACGGACAAACAATGTTTCTTATTATTCAAAATCCGTTATTTTTGGAATTCTAATATGGATATGATTATTTCATCTTTGGATCATTGTGAGACTTATATATATTGATCAAGACGGATTATTCAATGTTGTGAACGGTCTTCGTTGCGAAAAGTACGAATCGATTGATCTTATTTATTTCGGAGTTAAAAGTATGTAATCCAAAGATGATAGATTTCAATATATTATGGATTGAGATGATGTGGAGTTTATGATAATATGATAATCTATTCGTGTAGGTATTCTTTATGGTATCTTCTGAATGATTTACTAGCGGACTCGTATATATTATCATCCTAAGTTGGCAAATTGTTATGATATAGTATCAAGATTGCCTTTTTATTTTTGAACTGAATCAATCATATAATTGATTATAATAGTATTACAATTATATTTTTATCAAGATATGGTTATATTCTGAAAATCTTAATTCTTTGTTCTATCAACATGTATTCATCTTTTAACAACATCAATTCAAGTTTAATTGAAATCAAAATCATCACACATAGAACATGTGGAACTATATGAAAAATGAGCCAAATCATATTCATACAAATCACATTGTAAATTTGGAAAAACCAAGTGTATTCAAACTAAATAAAGGCTAACATCATGAATACTTATTGTATATACAAAAAAAGTAAGTTCGAAAATGGAATGATCGTGCAAGTCATAACTACATGACTTCATTCCATAAACATTTAAAGTATAGTTTAATCATGTGTATAACCAAGTTATTCTTTGTTCTAACAACATGTATTCATTTTTTAACAACATCAATTCAAGTTTAATTGAAATCAAAATAATCATATCTAGAACATGTGGAACTATGTGAAAAATGAGCAAAATCATATTCATACAAATCACATTGTAAGTTTGGTAAAAACAGGCGTATTTAAACTAAATAAATGCTAACATCACGAATACTTGTTGTATATACAAAAAAAGTAAATTCGAAACGAATGATCGTCCAAGTCATAACTACATGACTTCATACCATAAACATTTAAACTATAGTTTAATCACATAAATCATAATATAACCAAGTTATTCTTTGTTTTATCAACATGTATTCATATTTTAATAACATCAATTCAAGTTTAATTGAATTAAAAATCATCACTACTTGAACATGTGGAACTATATGAAAAATGAGCCAAATTGTATTCATACAAATGTAATTTTAAATTTGGTAAAACCAACTGAATTCAAACTAAATAAAGGCTAATATTATGAATACTTGTTGTATATACAAAAAAAGTAAGTTCGAAAACGAAATGATCGTTCAAGTCATAACTACATGACTTATGACATAAACATTTAAACTATAGTTTAAATACATAAATCATGGTATAACCAAGTTATTCTTTGTTCTATCAACATGTATTCATGTTTTAAAAACATCAGTTCAAGGTTAATTGAAATGAAAATCATCATACCTAGAACATGTCTATGTGAAAAATGAGCCAAATTGTATTCATACAAATCTAATTGTAAATTTGGAAAAACCAATTGAATTCAAACTAAATAAAGGATAACATCACGAATACTTGTTGTATATACAAAAAAAGTAAGTTCGAAAACAGAATGATCGTGCAAGTCATTGCTACATGACATTATACCATAAACATTTAGACTATATTTTAATCACAGAAATCATGGTATAGCCAAGTTATTCATTGTTCTAACAACTTGTTTTCATGTTTTAACAACATCAATTCGAGTTTAATAGAAATCATAATCATCACACCTAGAACATTTAGAATTATGTGAAAAATTATCCAAATCATATTTATACAAATCACATTGTAAATTTTGTAAAACCAATTGGATTCAACCTAACAAAGGCTAACATCACGATTTCTAGTTGTATATACGAAAAAAGTAAGTTCGAAATGTAATGATCGTGCAAGTCATGACTTCATGACTTCATGCCATAAACATTTAAACTATAGTTTAATCACATAAGTCATAGTATAACCAACGTATTCTTTATTCTAACAACATGTATTCATGTTTTAACAACATCAATTCAAGTTTAATTGAAATAAAAATAATAAAAGTTAGAACATGTGGAACTACGTGAAAAATGATTCAAATCATATTCATACAAATCACATTGTAAATTTGGTCAACCAAGTGTATTCAAACAAATAAAGGCTAACATCACGAATACTTGTTGTATATACAAAAAAAGTTAGTTCGAAAACGGAATGATCGTGCAGCTCATAACTAGATGACTTCATGACATAAACATTTAAACTATAAATTATTCACATAAATAATAGTATAACCAAAATATTCTTTGTTATATCTACATGTATTCATGTTTTAACAACATCAATTCAACTTTAATTGAAATATAAAAAAATCACACCCATAAAATGTGGAACTATGTGAAAAATGAGCCAAATCATATTAATACAAATCATATTGTAAATTTGGTAAAACCAAGCGTATTTAAAACTAAATAAAGTGTAACATCACGAGTACTTGTTACATATAAAAAAAAAGTAAGTTTGAAAACGAATAATCGTGCAAGTCATAACTACATGACTTAATGCCATAAACATTTAAACTATAGTTTAGTCACATAAGTCATGATATAACCAAGTTATTCTTTGTTCTAACAACATGTTTTCATATTTTAACAACATCAATTCAAGTTTAATTGAAATCAAAATCAACACACCTAGAACGTGTGCAATTATGTGAAAAATGATCCGAATCATATTTATACAAATCACATTGTAAATTTTGTAAGACCAAGTGTATTCAAACTTAATAAAGGCTAACATCACAATTACTAGTTGTATATACAAAAAAAGTAAGTTCGAAAACGTAATGATCGTGCATGTCATTACAACATGACTTCATGCCATAAACATTTAAAGTATAGTTAAATCACATAAATCACGGTATAAAAAAGTTATTCTTTGTTCTAAAACATGTATTCATGTTTTAACATCAATTCAAGTTTAACTGAAATCAAAATCATAAAACCTAGAGGATGTGGAACTATGTGAAAAATGAGCCTAAACATATTCATACAAATCACATTGTAAATTTGGTAAAACCAAGTGTATTCAAACTAAATAAAGGCTAACATTACGAATACTTGTTGTATATACAAAAAAAGTAATTTCCAAAACGGAATAATAGTGCAAGTCATAATTAGATGACTTCATGACTTAAACATTTATACTATAGTTTAATCACATAAATCATGGTATAACCAAGCTATTCTTTGTTATATCAACATGTATTCATGTTTTAACAACATCAATTCAAGTTTAATTGAAATCAAAATAATCATACCTAGAAAATGTGGAACTATGTGAAAAATGTGACAAATCATATTTATATAAATCATATTGTAATTTGGTAATACCAAGCGTATTTAAACTAAATAAAGGCTAACATCACGAATACTTGTTGTATATACAAAAAAAGTAAGTTCGAAAACGAATGATCGCGCCAGTCATAATTACATGACTTAATGACATAAACATTTAAAGTATAGTTTAATAACATAAATCATGTTATAACCAAGATATTCTTTGTTCTAACAACATGTATTCATTTATTAACAACATCAATTTAAGTTTAATTCAAATCAAAATAATCACACCTAGAATATGTGGAATTATGTGAAAAATGAGCAAAATCATATTTATACAAATCACATTGTAAATTTATTAAAACCAAGTGTATTCAAACTAAATAAAGTCTAACATCAAGAATACTTGTTGTATATACACCAAAAGTAAGTTCGAAAACGGAATGATCGTGCAAGTCATAACTACATGACTTCATGCCATAAACATTTAAACTATGGTATAACCAAGTTATTCTTTGTTATATCAACATGTATTCATGTTTTAACATCAATTCATATTTAATTGAAATCAAAATAATCACACCTAGAAAATATGGAACTATGTGAAAAATGTGACAAATCATAGTTATACAAATCATATTATAAATTTTGGTAAAACCAAGCATATTTAAACTAAATAAAGGCTAACATCACGAATACTTGTTGTATATACAAAAAAAGTATGTTCGAAAACGAAATATCATGCAAGTCATAACTACATGACTTCATGCCATAAACATTTAAAGTAAAGTTTAATCATAGGTATAACCAAGTCATTCTTTGTTCTAACAACATGTATTCATTTTTTCGCTACTTCAATTCAAGTTTGATTAAAATCAAAATGATCACACGTAGAAAATGTGGAACTATGTGAAAAATGAGCGAAATAGTATTCATACAAATCACATTGTAAATTCGGTAAAACCAAGTGTATTCAAACAAAAAGAAGGCTAACATCACGAATACTTGTTGTATATAAAAAAAAATAAGTTCAAAAAATGAATGATCGTGCAAGTCATAACTATATGATTTAATGCCATAAACATTTAAACATTTAAACATTTTGTAATCTCGGGCGCGATCGGCAAACCCACTATGATATTTTCGGTATTCTGATGTTATTTCGGGTTGTAATGGCGTCGGGGGTATTTTCGTAATTTTGTCATCCCGTGCGCGATCTACAAGCCCACTATGGTATTTTCGGTATTTTGATGTCATAAGGATTGACTTATGCCGAGTGTGGTCTCTGTTCACAGGTCAAGGGTCGATCGAGAAGCACCCTAGACGATCCAAGAAATTATGATTTATATCCGGGGTGAGATCGGGTCTCTTTGTAGAGGCTAGGCCAAATCAGGGCAAATTGGAAAAGATTGGGCTTTGAGCCCTTAGATGAGTTGATGGGCAAAATCTCCTATAAATATAGGTCACAGGTAATATGGAAAGGGATGGGAATCAAAGTCGAAGGAAAACTCGAAATCTGAAATCTTAAAACCTTCCAAGTCCCGGAAACCGCGATAATATTACTCAGAGCTCAAATTCGCGATAATTTTATTCAGGAGCTCAAATTCGCGATGATATTACTCAGGAGTTCAATTTCTAGATAATTTTGTTCATGAAATCAGATCCGCGACAATTTCCTTAAGAGCTTCAAATCCGCGACAATTTTTTATTGAATTCGACCGCGATAATATTGCCCAGGGAATCAAATTCGCGACAATTTGCTAAGGAACATAAAAAACGCGATAATTTTGCATACAAAAGGAAATTTCCGCGATAATATTTCAAGTTAATAGTGATTTCTGCGACAATTTTCTTAAGAGCTTCAAATCCGCGACAATTTGTTATTGAGTTCGAAATCCGCGATAATATTGCTCAGGAAATCAAATTCGCGACAATTTGCTAAGGAACATCAAAATCCGCGATAATTTTGCATACAAAAGGCCATTTCCGCGATAATATTTCAAGTGAATAGTGATTTCTGCACTTTTGCGCCGGTTTCCAATATCGAGCTCATTTCTCGTCCCAGATCGAGACTACATTATTTAACTTGATCGGAGAGACTATATATTTTGTATTTGACTTTTTATCATAGTGAAACACCCAGGTAGAGCTTCGCTCTCCCGAGAACGTAAGCCCACACATGTGGGCCCAACCTCGTAATGTCTCGTGTCTTAACAACAACAAAAAAAAAAGAAAATTCTGACTGATAAAAAATACACTAAAAATATTTTAAGACTATATCAGTTTGTGGGGACCGAGATTTTATAACATTGAGAGCTTTATTGTTGGGTTCGGATTTCTGTCATCATGACTACTCGGAATTCTGATGATGATGTTTTCGATGAAGAGATTGAGGTCGAAACTAATCCTCTAGCAAACGATGAGGTTGCCCCGTTACCGAGGACTCAATCATCAATCCTAGAGGAGTCTCCTGCTCAAAATGTTACTGTTCTACCCTCTCGGAGCGGGTTTTTATCCGGAAGGGCACCAATTTTTTATCCACCTCCGTCTCGATGTTTATCTACATGTTATGAGAGGACCGGATGAGTTGCTGTCCGAAACAATTCCCATTTCTCACCGCCGGCACGATCTAAATCTGCATATCAGAATAATTAGGATGAGGATTTGGAAGAGCGAAGAAGCATTCTAATCGCTCAGTTGGAAGAAGTGGAGGCCCAAAGGTCACGAAACAGTAATGTTGTCCTTGAGCCTGTTGACGACGGAGTTACTGCTGAGGATATAACTCCCGCTTGGAATCCTCGAGCACCATCTGTTACGCTGGGGGGAGAGCAAACTTTTACTCTGCAAAGGATTGGGAATTTGATCGAATCAAAGTTTTAAGAGATGAGTAACAAGATTGAACAGAATGACGCTCGAATGAATCAGTTGGAGGCTAATCTCGGCCTCAGATATGAGAGGAGACGAGTGTACGGCGAACATACCCGTGATACTCATCACACCTCGGCTTATGAGGGCGATTATGTTGGGAAAGAAAGGGCAATTGGGCCCTACAACGGTAGAGGAAAGACTTTGCAGTCATTGGAAGTTTTACAAAGTTCATGGAATACTTCGAATGCCTTATCCCAATTTCCATGGCAATCATTAATGCTACAAGATCCGAGTACATCGAGATGCCGAAGGATCTTCCACAATATCGGGGATCGACTGACCCCATGCTCATACTTCGAACCTGGAAATTCATGTCAGTTTGATGAATTTCACTGATGCCGCCATATGTAAAATTTTTGCTACATCCTTAAAGGAGTCGGCTCTTTGGTGCTTCAATCGATTGTCGAGGTTTTCTATTGTTTCGTACCAGGACTTCAAGGATCAATTCTATTCGGCGTTTGCTCCCTTTACAACACCAGTGAAGTCTATTACATCTTTGACTGCATTGCGGTATGATTCGTCAGAAAAATTGTTGAGTTTTGTCACTCGTTTTGAGGCGGAGTGTAGGAAGATTCCCCGAATTACTGTCATCGAGAAAGTCGGGGTACTGCAGCTAATTTTGGCCGGTCATCCATTGTGTAACTCTTTGAATAGGGATCCACCAGAAAACATGGAGGAGCATGCATTACGGTGCACACAGTACATTCGAGAAGATGAAGGATTACGCAATCATGGGGTGATTGAAGTTCGTACTTATGGATCGTAGAATATTGCTGCGAATCGAGCGAAGGACAAGAATGTCGCATTATCAAAACCAAGGATAAGGACTGTCCCAGCATATAGTTATGAGGAAATCTTCGCTGTTAATGAAGAAAAGAAAGGTGAATCCCTCATATACCCTCCTCCATTGCAGGCAACCACACCGGGGACTCACGAGTCTAAGATATTTTGCCGTTTTTATCGGAGTTTCGGACACGCTACCAACGACTGCCGAGAACTGATGTCCGAAGTTGAAAGGTTACTAGAACTTGGCCAACCGGAGGACACTTTTGGTGGAATTCGTGATAGTTGATCTCCATATCCTCCCCTATAATGCTATTTTGGGAAGAGGTGCTCTAAGTTTGTTCGGGGCAATTGTTTCTCAGCCCCATCTGATGATGAAGTTTCCAACATCCTCGGGAATTGGGAAGATGAAGGGAAATCAAGAGTTGGCACGTTCGTGCTATAATATTATGTGTCGCAGCGGTATGGAAGGTTCTAATTCAAAGAAGGCTATGTGTATGGTAGAGCTTATTTCAGATGAGCTCGACGATTTACTAATTTGTATCTTCTTAGAGGTATCGAGAAAGTGATATGAAGATGGAACTTGTGGGGATTAAGACAGGGCCTTTGTTCTATGATAATCCAGAGAAGACAGTTGTGATTGGTTCAGAGATGCCCCACAGAGTTTGAAAGAGAGGTAATTTCTTTTTTACGAAATAATTTAGATATTTTTGTTTGGTCTTATCAGGATTATGTTGGGGTAGATCCCCAAGTTTGTTCGCATAGACTCAATGTTAACTCGTATGTGCGACCAGTTCATCAGAAAAAATGAAAATTCTCCCCAGAAAAAGAAAAGGCTATTGATGAGGAAATCGAGAGGTTGTCACTGGCGGGATTCGTAGAGCATGTGAGATACGCTGATTGGGTTGCGAATGCAGTGGTGGTTCCAAAATCGAATGGTGGCTGGAGAGTTTGCATTGATTTTACCGATTTGAATAAAGCATGTCCAAAGGATCCGTATCCACTACCGGGCATTGACATGATGGTGGATGCGGCCTGTGGTTTTGAATTTCTTAATATGTTAGACGCATTTAAGGGTTATAACCAAATTTTTATGCATCATGAGGACAAGTTATTTACATCTTTTATGACAAATAAATGCATCCTTTGTTATAAAGTTATGCCGTTTGGTTTAAAGAACGCAAGGGCCACATATCAGCGATTGATGAATTCAATGTAAAAGGAAATGATCGGAAAATGTTTTGAATTATACGTCGATGATATATTGATTAAAAGTCGACAAGGCGACAATCATATCCGATATTTAAGCGATTGTTTTAATTTAATAAGGAAATATCGGATGAAATTGAATCCACTTAAATGCGCATTTTGTGTTAAAGGGGGGAAAATCCTTGGTTTTATGGTATTTGAAAGAGGAATCGAGATAAATCCTGATAAGATCGCAGCTATCCAACAAATGACACCCCCACCACTATCCGAGAAGTTCAAAGATTAACGGGGCGTTTAGTATCATTAAATCAGTTTATTCACGATCTACAGAGAGAAGTTTGCCGTTTGTTCGAGTATTGCGTAAAACAAATCTCCTATATTGGGACGATGAATGCAGTGTGGCTTTCGAGGGTCTCAAAGATTATCTGAGTAAGCCATCATTTATATCTCTCCTATCTCCTTGGGAGCCACTGGCTTATATTTAGCGGTATCAAAAGAGGCAGTGAGTGCCGCCTAGGTCAGACTTAGCGACAAAGAACACAGGCCAGTGTATTATGTTAGCAAGAAATTGCAAGGTGCGGAATCTCGCTATACAGATTTTGAGAAATTTGTCTTAGCCCTGATAGTCGCCTCCCGTAAATTAAGACATTATTTTCAAGGTCATCATATTGCGGTATTGACAGACCAACCTATCACTAGTGTATTATAAAATTTGATGCGTCTGGCAAGTTAGCTAAATGGAATATTGAGTTGGGGCAGTACCAAATTGAATATATCTCGAGACGAGCTTTAATGTCTCAGGTTTTAGTGGATTTCATAGAAGAAATGACCCGGTCAGAAGAATTGGGTAATGAGGAATACTGGGATGTATTTGTGGAGGATCAGTTTCTGTCGAACGAGCCGGCATTGACATTTATTTCAAGGAAAGAAAATCTGGTGAAGAGCATGAATTTGGTGTAAAATTGCGCTTCTCTGCAACTAACAACGTCGCCGAGTACGAAGCCCCAATATTTGGTATCAGTTTAGCAGTCGAAATTGGATTTTTTCGTTTGAATGCTCACTCCGACTCACAGTTAGTAGTGAACCAATTTTCGGATACTTTTATCACCAAAGATGAGCATATGTGGCTGTATTTGGATAAGTTGAAAGAGGAGGTAAAAAACCTTAAGACATTCGTTCTCACATATATCCCGAGAGAGGAAAACACCCGTGCTGATGGTCTTGCAAAGTCAGCAACGATTTTAGAACTCTCAGATGAGTCAAAAATAATAACTATGATCCATTATCAGCCATCTTTCAGTATGGCAGAGAGACAGACGGCCGAACTTGCAAGCTGGGTACTTTCAAACGATACATGTGATATTACCCGGGTATATTCTCTTGTGTCCGTCCTTACCCGGGAGCTCGTGTTGACGTGGTTATTGGTATTTTCGGTATTTTCATATTTTTATCGGATGGCATTCTCAAGTGGTATTCTCGTAATTCTGGCTCGCTGGGCCCCGTAGAAAGTTTCTGTGAGCATTTTGAGATGTTTCGGGTCATTTCGGCCCCGGACGCGGCCAGGGGTATTTTCGTAATTTGCCACCCGGGAGCGCACCGGTCGGGTGCAATGATGTTATGTGGCTGCGTATTCGCTATCTGAAGGCAAAGAACTGACATACGAGGTTCTCGGGAATTTTCTGATCGTACTTCCGACTAATGTCTGGTCCGGATTGGTTCCCGAGGCTTCGAGATCAACATGGCATTTATTATATCATAATTGGGAATATTTAATCATTTTGGGCTAAGTGAGGTGGACTAGGCTTATGGGCCCAAGAGGGTGAGTTCTGGGCTAAATTCCTCTATAAATAGAAGTCACAAGGCTTCGTAATCATTTTGGGCTAAGTGAGGTGGACTAGGCTTATGGGCCCAAGAGGGTGAGTTCTGGGCTAAATTCCTCTATAAATAGAAGTCACAAGGCTTCGAGAAGGGATTCGGACTTTTATCACGCTTCCCAAGGCAAAATCTGATCTCCCAGTCGCGACGAAACTCACTAATCGCGACCACTCCTGATCAGCCGCGACGAATCGCCTTTAGCCGCGACGAATCGCAGTTAGCCGAGACGAATCGCCGTTAGTCGCGACCAACCGCCAACTCGCGACGAGTGGCCAACCAAACCGACAGCCAATCGCGACCAGTCATCGATTCGTCGCGAACAGTGCTCGACTCGTGACCAGTCATCGATTCGTCGCGAGAAGCCCACCTGCCTGCACTGTTCATCCGCGTCCAGTGCAGCGCGACTGCACATTCGATCGTTTTTCGAGCCGTTTTCGTCCGTATCGTCATTATCATCTCATTGTAATTGTATTCTCCAAATATTATAGTGAAAACCAAGGTAGCGCTTCGCTCTCCCGAGGACGTAAGCCCACACATTGTGGGCCCAACCTCGTATATCGCTCGTGTCCCCACAACAACCTAATTTCGAATTAATTATAAATTGACTGATCTAAGAATAAATACCCAAAATATTTTTAGACTAGATCAACATGGTTTTTATTCGATGCAGTAACATATGAACCCTCTTGGAAGGATGTGATTGTCAATTATTTGGTGATGAGAGAATTGCCTGCAGATGAAGGCGAAGCCCGTAGGACTGTGCAAAGAGCCACGAACTTTGTGTATGTAGACGAGAAGCTATATAAAAAGAATTTTGGAGACCATATCTTCGATGCTTGTCCCCAGTGCAAGCAAAAGCCTTTATGGAAGAAGTTCACGCTGGGGACAATTCGGCAGGTCGATCTTTGGCGTTGAAAGTCAAGAGAGCCGGGTATTTTTGGCCAACATTAGTAAAAGATTGTGTGAATTTAGTTCGAACTTGTTCTTCTTGCCAGTTCCATTCGAACATACATCATGTGCGAGAGGAAACTATGAAGCCTTTACCTACCACATGTCCTTTTGATACGTGGGGCATCGACATTCTAGGCCCTTTCCCGACTGCGTCTAGCCAAAAGAAATTCTATATTGTGGCCGTAGAGCATTTTTCTAAGTGGGTAGAGGTCGAAGCAGTGTCCCGAGTTCGGGAACAGGAAGTCATAAGTTTTCTTTGGAGATATATTGTATGCCGCTTCGGAATTCCCAGGATTTTGGTATCAGATAACGATAGACAATTCTCAGGGAAGCGTGTAAACGATTGGTGCGAGTGCTATTTAATTCAACAACGGTTTACATCTATTGCCCATCCGGAGATGAACGGGCTTACAGAGGTTACTAATCGCAGTATATTACAGCAACTGAATACAAGGATAGACCAGTCCAAAGCATTATGGGTGGATGAGTTGCATAATGTAATGTGGGCATATCGAACGTCACCGAGATCTACCACGGGATTTAGTCCGTTTTCATTAGTATATGGATCCGAAGCCGTTTCCCCATCAGCAGTAACTATTTTATCCGAGAGAGTTATTGCTTACGACGATCTATTAAATGAAGATATGCGAAAGTTGGATCTTCACTGTATCGATGACCTAAGAGAAAGAGCAGCTATTCGGATGGAAGTGTGTAAGAAGAGAATAGTTAAAAGACACGATGAAGAGGTTCCTCTAGTGTTATTGATGACTGGAGACTTGGTCCTAAAGAGAGTTGAAGTATCAAAACATGTTGGTAAGTTGGATCGAAAGTGGGAAGGTCCATACCAGGTAACGGCGGTGGTAAGAGAAGGAACGTATAAGAATGCGAATATGAGCGGAGAGGAGCTGCCACGGACTTGGCATATTTCCAATTTGCGCAAGTATTATGTATAGACGTGACTTTTCAATCTTTTTAAAATAAATATTCCCCACCTTTTTTGTCATATTCTGAATTTTTTTTACATCCTTTTTGAAGATATGAGGTCAATCGACTAGGGGACTCGTAAGATGGGAGTTATGTTCATTGCACTTAGTGTGATGGAGGATGAAAAATTAAATAACATAGGGTAGATTAGAAGTGTAATGTACCGCCTGTCGCATAGTCGATTGACCTCAAACGTCATCAAACTGGATGTTGGGTCAAAACATTTTTAAAACGAAAAGTCTCTGTCTGCAGTAGAATAGTCTATACATTTATGTTGTTGGAATATGTTAAGGGGCCCGATTATTTTATAGCATGACTCCGTGGCACACGGGAGCCTTTGCACCCGACTCCTCCATGACACGCCGTCGAGGGTCGCACCCTCGCCGGAGGTCGGTCACAGTCCGCAGTAAAAGAGGACATCAGCCTCCTCCGCTGTCCTAAAAAGACCATTTAGTCCAAGGAAAACCTCACTACTTCCATCTGGATAGTGAGGATCCTCTGGTGCGAGGCGCCCGAGCTACCCAAGTAGGAGTGAAAAATTTACGCCATTCTAAGGATTGTACCCTGAACCTGGCGCTAGCTACTTCTATTCGGGCAGCGAAGGTTTCCTAAGTTTACATACTCTTGCGGAGGAGAACGGGAAAGGTCCGATTGATGATGGTGGAGCGTGCTAGAAAGTGCAAAGCATAGTGACATCCGCCTCTCCTGATCGTTAAGTGGGTAAAACCTCTTAACGCGAGGGACTCAATCCGTCTAGGCGGAAGTGAAATATTTACGTCAGACTAAGGATTGTACCATGAACCTGATGCTACTTCCACCTAGATACTGAGAGCCCCCAATGCTTTTCGGTAAAGTGTGGGAAAGGTCCAGATATGAGGATGATGATATAGCGTGCAAGCAAGTGTAAAACATAGTGACATCCGTCTCCTCCGTTGTCCCATTAGGACGTTTTAGTCCGGTGTACTGGATTCATTTAGGCAGGAGTGAAATGGTTACGTTAGTCTAAGGATTGTACCCTGAACCTATTGCTACTACCGTCTAGATAGTGAAGGTCCTCTAGTGCGAGGCACCTGAGCCACCCGAATAGGAGTGAAATATTTACGCTAGTCTAAGGATTGTATCCTGAACCTAGCGCTACTACTATTCGGGCAGTGAAGGTTTTCTACGTTTACTTTCTTTTGCGGAGGAGAACGGGAAAGGTCAGACCTAGTAAAGATGGGACGAATAGGGGTGCAAGTCTATACCTGAAGGTGAATGTGATGGGCACTAGATGAGGCCCGCGGGTGCTTTTTGAGACCCGAGTTATGAAGTTAAGTTGGGCGCTAGTTGAGGCCTGTGATTAATGGGTGCTACTCTAGACCACGAAGTTGAGAATGGTATCGTATGGTCATTAAGTTCAGCGAAAAGACATCTGTTTTCTTCATTGTCCTAAAAACCAACAAAGCCAGGACGTTGGATCCGCCTGTGCGAGAGTGAAAAATTTACGTCAGTCTAAGGATTGTACCCTGAACCTGACGCTACTTTAGCACAGACGGTGAAGGCTCTCTCTGGCGCGAGGTACTCGATCTATTCAGGTGAGAGTGAAAAATTTACGTCAGTCTAAGGATTGTACCTTGAACCTGACACTACTTTCATCTGGATCGTGAATACTCCATATGCTTATTTTTGGAGGAATATGGGACAAGTTTGTCTAAATAAGAGGTGTAGGCGCTTGGTAAGGCCCAACATCGGGTTTTCTGGAATTTAATATGTTATCGGTATTTTCATTTGTGATCAAGATGTCATGAACTCGATCAGCTTTTGATGCCAAACACTTATGAGTAATTGTTCTGATTATTGTTATAGACTACCAACTGATCTGGAGAGAACTTGGACTACCCTTTCAAAGAATCGGAAGAATACTCTGTGATCTGGTTATTCATACAGGGGTTATTGAGATGTTCGATTAACGTTGTGAAACTTAATGGAAAATTGAAGAGGAAAACATATAAAGTAGAGCAGAAACAGTGACAATTCATATTCAAAAGATAAAAGTCGCGGAAAAACATAAGATTGCAGGAAACTAAGACTATATTAGCTAGTTTAATTCTTGGCCTTCTTCTGGACAAACTTTAAAGTCTTCCCGCCAGTTGTGGGCCTTTTCTTAGAGTCCCGACTTCCCTCACCAGAAGGGTCAGAATTCCTCTCTTGAAACTCGCGGAATCCTGTCTCGTTACGCTCTCGAGCCTCCGCGACCATGGCTGGAATAGGATTCCTCGCCGCCTCCTCCTCTTCAAAGCTTTCAGCCTCCATTACCTCCCTCATCAGCTGGTCATAATAATCAGAGGAAATCTCCGGAAGGCGGGAGTATAAAGTACCCGAAGGCCCAGTTTCAATTGGGATATCCTCAGCGTAGCATTCAGCAGCCAAGCCTCAGAAAGAAATTGTTCCATAGGGCCGAAAGGATCAGTACTAGTGTCCCTTTTTTGAAGGAAGGAATCCTCCGTGAAACTGCCAGTTAGAGTGGGATTGAGGCGAGCCCTTTCTTCTTTACTCAGTATACGCTGGGTGACTCTTTGTGTTTGCTCGGACCTTTTTTGAAGAAATAATGATTTCCCTTAAGGCCCGCATAGGAGGTCAAATTGCGGAATGTCGGGGATTTCACCACGAAGTCCCATGTGAATTTCTTATGGACCGCTTTCAAACGTCGAGACCATTTGGCAAGTTCAGCCTTTAAGTTCATGCATTCGACCGTTTTCTCTTCAGCGATCCTCTCTGCTTGCGCCGGGCTTCTATCTCAGCAGAATTCTTCCCTCTAGCTTCTTCCATTTGCTCCTTGATTCGGGAAATCTCGCTCATTTGTTGTTTAACTGTGTGGCGCTCACCAACCAAATGTTGCGTCAATTCGGAGTATTGTACATGATGATCAGCCCGTTGACGCCCCATGGCTGATATGTGAGCACTTTTCTGGACACTAAGGGCCTTCTCATGCTCAGATTTCAACTTGTTTATTTCATTATCGTGTTTCTCACTTTGATTACGAATGATCCGATCAGTCGCAGCCCGGGCCTGCTCCGCTTCAAGCGCCTGTTCATCTAAATTCGAGAGGCGTAAGATACAATATTCGCCGATCGCTGCAGCATAAGCCAAATCGGTCATCGTTTCCTAAATCTGCAAGTTAAAAATGAAGAATTATGATTTTATTCGGAAGTTGTAAGGTACATATATTATCGTATTACGTCATGTCCCGCTTTAATCAACGTCGCGGCGTCCCGCATCCCTTGACTGTAATCAGAGAAGACTATGTGATCATCGCGGTTGCGAGGTCATCGTCGAGGATGCTGTCGGATGTATTCCTCCGTCGCATACGTGCTTACCCGAACCCTCGGAGGAATCCTGTTTTCAGTCCGTCTTCTAACATCGCATGTGCGGTATCCACACCATCGTCATACCAGGCTTTTACTGACGATTGGGGGATATCACGAATCCTAAAATGGTCCAAAAATACGGCATCCATACGCCGGGTGCGGCGACTCCCCCTCGGGCCCTCGTCTTCCCCCTCTGCTGCAATTCCTTTACCCTTATCCTGCAGTGAGGAACGACGGGACCCCGATGAGTGATGGGGCGAGCTAATCTCCTGTTCGATTGATGGTGAATCTGGAACCGGTCGAAGGGCTTCAATGATTTCATATCCGGAGGCGAGAATCTCCCATTCTTCAGCAAATCTCTCATCGACATCGCCCTCAACATCAAAACCCCCCATGCATGATCCTCGAAGTGGTGAAGAAAGCGGAAGTGGGGGACTCGTATTCCCGATTGATTATGTCGGAAGATCATCTACGGTGTAAGGGTCGCCGAGGATTTTATTTGATCCCCCCGAAAGAATCTCAGTGAGCATGTTCAAGGCCAGGTCTTCAGGATTCTCAATGGTATCTAAAAATTTTAGTCGGTCGTTGGAATCAGCACCTCTGTAAGCGGTCATTATTCGATCTGCAAGGAAAGTGTAACGACCCTAATTCGGGCCTAGCATTTTTGGTGAAACGTACTAAATAAAACGTGTAACGACCCTAATTTGCGCCTAGTTGTTTTGTTAAAATATGATAATTAAAAACGGAATATTCGAATGCAACTTAAAACATAGTTCGAAACATAAAAGTACGACAGCATAATTTTGAATGTTCTCCAAAGGACCGGACTCTATCACCGGACAACCGACGACCTCATTCCCATGCCCCTCTCATACCTCGTCTGCGTCACCTACAAAATCTGTAAAGCGGTCACAATCTATTAAAGGAAACTTCACCCACACTATACATTATCATTACATTTCTTAATTACACCGTATACACCTACATGAATCATTCCATTTAACCGTTTTCTTATTTCCTTCTTCTTTTACCCTTATCATTCCCAATTATACTTTAACTTTACTGTTGCCGAGAGTAACATGCTCGGTGCATGTCCCGCCCAAGCCAACTGTTAGTTGTTGGATGACTCGACGGGCCATATGCTTCACTTCAACGGGTGGTTACTTAGGCGCTACCCTTTTTTCCTCCCGGATCCGTTCTGCCCATTTCGTATGTATCTTTTCCTCTTTGGAACTTATCGTTCCCTTCATCAGGCATGCCCTTCCTTTGGCGAATCGTGTACTAGGGACCATGCCGGGTTCGGTCGGACGGTCCATCCTTCCTCACCCCAAGTCTCATTAACATTTATCTTTTCCATTGGTGTCTTTCCTTTCTTCTTTATTAACCCAATCCCATTCCCTAAGTCTGAACCTTCCATTACTATATCGTGTTCACTCCGCTTACCATTTGCTTTTGCTTGCTATAGTCTTTCTACGCTTTCCAGCATTTCGTAATAGGTTTTAGTTACTCGAATTCCGACGTTATTATCCTATTGTTAACTATGTGATTACCGTAGACCCTACGTGTTCTTTTCCTCCCATGATCCGACGTCGAGACGTGACGAAAACACTTAAACTTAGTATTTCCGCGATAATTTACTTCTTTCCTCGAAATTCGTGACAATTCTATGCTGCAACTCCAAATCCGCGATAATTTTACTCTTAGAACGCAATCCGCGATAAAATTGCACTTCAAGGATTTTTCGCGACAATTTTACTCTTGTTCCTATTTTCCGCGACAATTCTCTTCACCAAAAATCCGCGATACTTCTTTCCTCGAAATTCGTGACAATTCTATGCTGCAACTCCAAATCCGCGATAATTTTACTCTTAGAACGCAATCCGCGATAAAATTGCACTTCAAGGATTTTTCGCGACAATTTTACTCTTGTTCCTATTTTCCGCGACAATTCTCTTCACCAAAAATCCGCGATAATTCTCTTCATCACCCAAATCCGTGACAATAATGTTCTTTGAGAAATCCGCGACATTAATGGCCTGTGCAGAATCCGCGATAATTTTCCTCCTTCGTGGCAATTTTCGGATTTTCGTGTTTTAATGATGATTAACACGTATTTGGGCCTCCCTACCCCTATTTATAGACACCCTAACTTTTCTTATTCACACTTCAACACCTCCTTCCTTTGATTTTTTTACCCCTCTTCTATCTTTTACTTTACTTTTCCATTTTCGTTTCTTTTTACGTTGTTTCGTTCCCGTATCCCTCGTTATTCCTTGTTTAGACTTTATCGCTACATTCCCTACTATTTGTTCCATCATACCTTTTTCCTGGCTATTACATCCTTCCCCACTCATTTTGAGTTTCGTCTCGAAACTCGTGCATACCAATCTTCCAGCAATTCTGGTGCTCTCTGTTTAATTTCACGTTCCGTTTCCCAAGTAGCTCCCTTTCTCCTTGATTGGACCATTGTACTTTCACCATGGGGATTTGTTTGTTTCTGAGTCTTCTTTCCTCCCTGCCTAGGATCTTTACTGGGACTTCCTCGTACGTTAGCTCCGGGGTTATTTATATGGGTTCCCCCACACATTCTTGAATTCCTTCAGTCACCCTCCTCCTTAGTTGGGATACATGGAACACGTTGTGTATCCCCCCCATTTCCACCGGAAGCTTCAGCTGATATGCTAGGTTTCCAATCCTACGTTCCACCTCATATGGTCCGATATACCGGGGGCTCAGCTTCCCTGTCCTTGTGGTCCTTAGCACCCCATTCATAGGTGATACCTTTAGGTATGCGTGATCCCCAACTTTTAACTCTAAGGGTCTCCTTTTTGTGTCTGCCCAACTTTTGTATCGGTCCTGTGCCGCCTTAATGTTCTTTCGTACCACGGCTACCTTTTCAATGGTGACTTCCACTAATTCTGTCCCCGTGGTCGTTCTCTCTCCCACCTCATCCCAACATAGCGGTGTACGACACTTCCTCCCGTAAAATGCCTCATATGGCGCCATGCCAATGCTGCTCTCAAAGCTATTATTGTACGCAAATTCCACTAGCGGTAGGAAATCCTCCCAACCTCCCTTAAACTACAATACACATGCCCGTAACATATCCTCCATAATTTGGTTGGTTCTCTCGGTCTGACCATCCGTCTGTGGATGATAGGCTGTGCTCATGCATAATTGAGTTCCGAGCGATTTCTGTAAACTTTGCCAAGATCTAGACGTGTGATATTACCCGGAAATATTCTCTTATATTTATCCTTATCCGGGAGGCTCGTCCGACGTGGTTATTGGTATTTTCGGTATTTTCATATTTCGGTCGGGTGGCTTTCTCAAGTGGTATTCTCATTATTCTAGCTCGTCGGACCCCGTATTAAGTCTCTGTAAGTATTTTGGGATATTCTGTGTTATTTCGGCCCCGGACGGGGCCAGGGGTATTTTCGTCATTTGCCACCCGGGAGCGCACCGATCAGGTGCAACGAAGTATATGGTTATGTATTCGCTATCTGGAAGCAGTGGATTATTTTACGGGGTCCTCCGGTATTTTCTCATCTACATTCCCGCCTAATTCTGGATCGAGATGCATTTCCGACGTTATCTTGCGGAGCGGTATTTATTCTAATTTAATTGGAGA